>OZ020303.1:57468986-57905669 GCA_963971305.1 Arcuatula senhousia | reverse complement strand
GTTCATGGAAGCTATTTGTCCAGTCAAAGTCTTATTATTGCGTTTTGGTTCCTTTGACTTCTATTTCTCGGAAACGGTAATCTGATTAATATGGATAATAACACAGGGTTTTTCAAATCAGGTCCAATATCAATAATTTCGAGACTCCCATTATGGGTGGAGGCGTCAGCTTATACCATAATTTGGCTCGAGGAATTATATGGGATTAGTCTCTTCTAAAAAATACAACAGATAATTTAAAAACTTTTGTCGCACTTTAAAAAAAGGTTATATCTAGCTAGTAAAAATGAATATATCAAACCCAAGAAAAGTATATGCACATGATCATGTAAGAAATATTTGTTTCGTTATATAGTGCTTCTTAGGGTGCGTTTAGGCTTTCCCAGATTTTCTAATAATGCACATTCTCGTAATTTTGTAACAAGTTATGGATAAACTTTTGGCTGTTTTTATTATTTTTTTTATTGAAGAAATATGTATCAAAGTCTTTTGAAAGATTAAAACGAATATCTAGCGAAGCAGTTTTTCTTAGGGAATTAATTTTCCTTACCCCTTTTTTTCTAACAAAAATATCATCTCAACAAACTTTTAAAGCATAAAAATTCAAAAAGAAATTATTTCAAAAACTTCATGTTAAATACTTATAACTTTTTGAAGTTCAGATTTTAGAGACCAATTTTCCTACTCACTTTAGACAACACTTGCGAGGACGGTCTTCAGAAACAATTCTAGTTTTCGGAATGGAGGAAAAAAGTTATCCCGTACATGGGTAAGGCAAAGTAAAATACCCCGTTTAAGAGTTCGTTAAGAGTAAGCTCAATGGCGGCCTCTTCAAAGGTCACACTCAGAAACTGCAAGCTGGAGAGAAATTTACCTAAGAATTAAACTTGTTTCCTCTTAAATCAAGGGCAAATTAAATCAAGCTAATTTCAAATACAGACAAGCTTTTACAAAACTTAGAGAATATGCTATAACAACGGCCCAGCAGCCTTCAACGTGGCCGGTAGGTGCTGCAAATGGCCCATGGTCTAAATAAAATGCATATGGTTCAAATCCAGTCTTGAAATAGTCACAGGTAGACCCCCTTCTTAAGCAAGAAACAGAAAACATCAAAAAGAGAAGTACAAATAAAAGCTTTGTAAAAGATTCCTGGCTTAGGATAGGCACATATAAAATACTTTTTAGCGAGAAGATTTTCATACGAAGAATAACAAACGGAATTTAAATTTTAAAGTGGAGGACTGAGGCTAGTGTACATGATTGAAAGTTATTCATAACAGATTCGTGATTAACCAATCACAGCGACAAAGTGACTGGCGCAAAATTAGATTTAAATCTTATTACCATGTACTCATGGGACTTGTAACAATTTTTTTATTTAAAGAGACAGGATGCAATTCAATTTATAAACTTAATTATGTAATATATTTTAACTTTTATGTACTTTTCTGTCGATTTGAAAATATATATTAAAAAATATATTACGTGTTTAGGATCTTGTATATCAAATATTGGATTGAGAATCTGGAACGGTAAGTATTTTCAGACGTTAAAATTACAATTGTTAGCTGGTGGAATAAAATTAATGTTCACGAAACAACATCATTGAACTGACGATAAATCTTGATTGAAAATTTACATGGAATTCAACCGTTGGCACTCCATGAAGATTAATTACCACTGCTAGTTTTTTTTTTTGGTTTTTTTTTAATTGTCCTGGAACTTTATGCTGTTATGCAAATTGTTTTTTTTACTTCATGCACAAATCAAAAGGTTTTTTTTAATTCCCATTAACTAATAAAAAAATATTTTATCTTCTTGTTTACTTTATGACCAATATTGTTTTTTTTTAGTATTATAGTCTACATACAAAGGAATCCATGCATTTTCCTTTTTTTTTTATTAATTTGATTTTATATGTTTGACCTTAAAACGTGAGAAAACAATAACTTTCATATATCTAATAAATTGAATTACAGTTACACTAAGAAAAAAACTTTATAATCTTTTTACATTGCAGAATGCTATAAATGTGGCTTCATTACCATACGTTTAAAAGAGTTATATTTTCGAATTTGATACATCATCCCAATTTTATCCACCTGAAAAAATGCTATCAGATTCGCCACAGAAAATCCTGTAAAATGAAAAAAGAAGACTTTACATATGAGATTTCTTTTCCACCGCCAAAGAATATTTCTCCCGATAAAGCCTCTCATCGCCTAGAGACAGAAAGTAAAGAGGCTGCACGTGAACCGGAACCAGTTATTTTCCTACTTGGATGGACGGGATGCAGAGACAAATACCTTGCCAAATACAGTGAATTCTATCAACAAAAAGGTACATATTGTCCTGAGTTATTAGTAATGTATGACTTTCGTTATCAGTGGCGGATTTGCGGGACATGTTTCCCTGGATTCAAAATACAGTTTATGAAACAAAAGTAAAACAAATCTTAATATTTTCATCAGCCCTGTTATCTCAATCTTTGTCGGGAGTTAAGCTATAATCCGACAGGCCTTTATTCTGACAGTCCATTAGTCCGACAGCCTGAATGCCCGACAGTCTGATGGTCCGACTTTCCGTTAGTCCGAGACCCCTAATTCACCTATATATCTGGAAGAATGAAAAATCCCTATACCGTCAAGCTTCCGCAGCCTACATAAATTGTATAGACAATCAATACATTTTAGTCAAAATTCCAATTTTAATGATCATATTAGATTTACCAAAACCCTTAATAGACCATATTTAAGGTAAAGAAAGCAGCATTCCTAAAATTTATGTCACTTCACTATTAGTTCAAGCAAAACAAAAAGTTCCAAAATCCACTTATATCTATATATGAATTTAAGTCCAATAATTTTTCGTTTTTACCCCTTACTTATTGGTTTACCTGTGTCCGCCCGTTGTTCCGAAGTTTATAGGCTTCTTGTTCTTTAGCTGGTCAATTAATTAAAGTGTGGCTCTCACCTCAGCACTGTTTATATCAAGATTCTTTCCAGAATAAAGTTTACCAATGCTGCAATACGAATAGCTACTATTTGGACTACCTTGATTTTGGCAAAACTAAGGTTTTTTTTGTCAAATTTAGACGATTTTACTCTTAATGAGCCGACTCGTTGAACAACGTATAACGTGTGCGCTTTTTGGACTGATTTATGGTAATTTATTTTTAATGAGTCTCGGGGCTATTATATAAAATTCCACTGAAGGTTCTTTTTCCATTTTGGCACATTGGTAGTAATTGACTTTAATGTAAAGATTTAATAATATCAAATGAGAAAAGGGGTCACCGTTCTTTTTAGAGCGCTGTTAGCTTTCTAAAAATATCAAAGTTTCAATGTTATTATGATTATACAATAATTAGGGGGCAGCTAACGACGCATTTTTTTCTATAGTCTACTTTGTCAGTATTCTAGTTTTTTTGAAAATATTATTGAAAATTTAAAATTTTCACATTCATTCTTTATGAATTATCTCCCTTTGATTTAGTACGGGAAATTGAAAATGCATAAAAGGTTTTTATATATTCCCATTGCTCCTAAATTTGATGCAAAAATGTGAAATATTTTTTGAAAAAAACCTCCATTCTTTATCGAAAATCACAGATTTTTGGAAACACAAACACTCAAAAAATATCAACAATACAGTTCTGAAACTTTGTACAGCTGCTTAGTATTATGTCATAATTTGCATATTAAAATTTCATGCAATTCTGTTGAACACTTTTGGAAAAAACTTCATTTTTGATGGAAAATAACAGATTTTTAGAATTGGACTATGTGAACACTAAAACTCAAAAACTATTAACAATACAGTTCTGAAACTTTGTACACCTGCTTAGTAGCATATCATGATTTGCATATTCGAATTTCATGCAATTCTGTTGAATGTTAATGGAAAAAACTTCATTTTTGATGGAAAATCACAGATTTTTAAAATTGGAATATTTGAACAATAAAATTCAAATGCTATTAACAATACAGCTGTGAAGTTTCATACAAATTCCATGGAACATGCCTAAGTGGTTATACACAAAGTCGTATGATTTTGAAAACACTTAGATTTTTTGCCGCGGGGCACTTTCTGACTTTGTCAGTATTCTAGTTTGTTTTTTTTAAATATTATTGAAAATTTAAAATTTTCCCATTCATTCTTTATGAATTATCTCCCTTTGATTTATAAGGAAATTGAAAATGCATAAAAGTTTTTTATATATTCCCATTGCTCCTAATTTGATAAAATACGTTATAATATAGTTTCAGTCTGCAAAGTCTAGTAAGTTTATAAATTTTATACAAATATGTTCAAAAAATGCTCGAGACACCTAAATTTGCTGAAATTGCGATAAAGATTCGGTGCCCCTGGTGATGATAATAACGCTTTTGATCGAATTTTGATTTTCCGAGGTTGATTTTCTCAAGCATTAACACTTTTGTGTGGAAAAAACACTTCACAAGCAAAGTGAAGGACTAATGTACTAAAGTAAAATTAATGCGTAGTCAATATTATAAAGAAAAAAACATAAAACCGAACTTTGTTAAGTTTTTAGAGCGACATAAATTTTAATTTTACAACCCACTGAGCAAAAGCAACTTTTAGAATAAAACATTGATAAAAATCAATCATGCTGAAACTTTGGAACAAACTTCTCTTTCTTATTAGAGTCAAATTTATTGCAAATATGATTATGATTCATAAATCGATTCATCACGTGTATTAATATAGCGAAGTTCAGAAGTGTCAAATGTCAGACAAAAGTTTATCCTCACGTACCACATTAACTAAAGATATGACACCTTCGTTTTAGGTTTTCATCGGAATATTATGATCTTTTGCACACAAACTATGGATATAAGGTTGATTTTACATCTAACGTATATTGGCAGTCAAAGTTATAATTATTCTGCATTGCAAAATTACACCCATATGGGTCAAGCAATACATAGAGTAACCAAACATACAACATACAAACAGTTTCAGTAACACATTAACATCACACTTCACTTTGGGTCGTTGTTATGTGTGACATTACCCTTGCCTGCTTAAAAGTTTCGGAAAGCAATTAAACAAATTGAAAATTCAAGCAAACATATCAAAGAATTTTACTCATGACAGGCCTTTAAAATGCTGCACTGCTACCAACATATTTCTCTTGAATTTAATGCAGCATCTGGTTATCAAAATGAAAATTAAATTTTCTAACGACTATGCTGCTTTTCCGTGTTTCGATTTATCTCCCAACTATTGGCTTTAGTTCTCTTGTGTTCATTTTTTTTCCGATTTAAGTTTGCCTTGTTTTGTCTTTTCTTTCGGACTTTTAGATTGATCCTCAAAGTTCGGAACTGCTTACTCTTCCGGAGCACCTGAGTTCACTCTTGTTTCGACTGGAGTTCGCGTTGTTGATTGATATTCAGTTATTTTGCGTGTCCATGTTTTACATGTTGTCTGTTTTTGTCCCGTTCTTGTTGGTGTTTACTGGTTTTGTCTCTGCCCTTTTGGATTTTTGACATTCGGATACCCCATTGGTACCTCTGCTTCTTTCGGTAGTTTTGTTATTACCTTAATTATTGAAAATGTTCGAACAATATGTTTAACTATAAGACAATAAGAAATTGAGAAAACAATTTAATTTTTTCATAAAAGTTTACCTTGCAGTTTGATATCTAGTTGCCCAGAAAACTATTACAAAAAATTTCAACAATTAACCAGTAATGATGAAAATTGATGAAATCGGTTAAGAGGAAGTAGATATCCGACAGACCAAATTTCGGTGACTTCATACTGAAGCCATATACCAAATGACAAGTAATGATGAAAATTGATGAAATCAGGTAACAGGAAGTAGGTATCCGACAGACCAAATTTTGGTGATCTCATACTTAAGCCATAAACCAAATTCAGGTCACTGTGATTAGTTATTGCTGAGAAAACTATTACGAAAATTTTCAACAATTGACCAGTAATGTTGAAAATCTACTAAGTCAGTTTACAGGTAGTAGATATCCAACAGACCTAATTTCGATACTCGCAATAAAGGACCTCATACTCAACTCATATACCAAATAAAGGTAATAACAAAACTACCGAACTTGAATGATCAATCTCATAGTCCAGAGAAAATGACAAAAACGAATCAGTCATACTGGAGAACTGGTGGATCGCAATGGTCCTGACTTGGTACAGGCATTTCAAACGAAATGGTGGGTTAAACCAGGTTTTATGGCGCCAAACCTCCCTCTTCCATTGCGATCTTAGGATCCGGTAATGACCATAGAACACAACATAGTTGTGAGACACAATAGGGATATTGAGGTGATCATCTCAGTACAGCAGACCAGTCAAACACTAATTAAAACAATTAACTATCATATCTTTTAACTCAATTTTGAACTTTTCTACTAGTGGCTGATAACGAAGAAAGAATTTTTTTAGTGATCGTATGAGACGTATTTTCTTATAGCCCTGCTTCAAAAGTCGGTCACGAAGAAACCGGTGTCTGATCAAAAAATCTGTGAAATGTGTGCAAGCTCTGGCATATCGAATAAGTTGAGAAATATAAACACCGTATGCAGGAGAAGTAGGTATATTGCTCTGTAGATTAGGAAAATTAATAATTTGAAAATTAAAATCGTCTCGTTTATCGTAAATTTTTGTACTGAGATGACCACCTGGGTCAAATTCGAGGTGCAAATCCAAGAAAGACGTGAAGCAATTAGATTCGGTGGTCTCTTTAATCTCCAATTCTGGAGGATATATTGAAGGAATCCAACTACCAAATGAAGTGTTATTGACAGAAAGGACATCATCAATATATCTGAATGTAAGATTAAATGACCGTGCCTCTTTCATCTTCTTGTCCTTTACGAGTCCCTGAAGAAATTCAGTCTCGTAAGAGTATAAAAACAAATCGGCGAGGAGAGGAGCACAGTTTGTGCCCATTGGAATGCCGATTTGTTGTTGAAAAATCTCTCCTCCGAAGGTGACAAATATGTTGTCAATGAGGAAATCAAGCATACTGCAAACTTGTTCCAGTGTGTAACAAATTTTATCTTTGAAAGATGTTTTGGAAAAGAATGTAGAATTATAACCCAAAACAACAAAATTCCTTGAGTTTGAAAAGGCTTTTTCGAGAAGTTTTTTCAGGCGACATTTTAGTTTATCGTGTGGCAAGGTAGTGTATAAAGTTGAAAAATCGAACGTTTTCAAAGAGTGAACCTCAGAAAATGATCTAGATTTAAAATGATCTAACAAATCTTTTGAGTTTTTCAAAATCCACATATGGTTAATTCCACTACGATTATAAATAGTGTTGCAGTATGCTTGTTGACCTTCTTTGACAGCAGACAAGATTTTAGTTTATTTAATTTTAGTAAATTTAAAGTCATTGTGATATGTAGTTGCTAAGAAAAATGTTAAAACTTTTCAACAATTGACTAGTAATGTTGAGATTGACTAAGTCGGTAAACAGGAAGTAGATATCAGACAATAAAGGACCCCATACTGAAGCCATATACCAAATTTCAAGTCTCTTTGATATGTAGTTTCTGAGAAAAATGTTACGAAAACTTCAACAATTGACCAGTAATATTGAAAATTGACTACTAAGTCAATTAACAGGTAGTAGATATCCAACATACCTAATTTCGATACTCGTGGTGAAGGACCTCATACTGAACTCATATACCAAATTTCAACTCATTGTGATATGTAGTTGCTGAGAAAAATGTTAGGAGATTTTCAACAATTGACTAGTAATGTTGAAAACTGATTAAGTCTGTAAACAGGAAGTAGATATTAGACAGACCTAATTTCGACACTCGCAATAAAGGACCCCATACTGAAGCCTTATACATGTACCAAATTTCAAGTCACTGTGATATGTAGTTTCTGAGAAAAATGTTACGAAATTTTTCATCAATTGACTAGTAATGTTGAAAATTGACTAAGTCGGTAAACAGGAAGTAGATATCCGACAGACCTAATTCTGTTCTCGCGATAAAGGACCTCATACTGAACTCATATACCAAATTTCAAGTCACTGTGATGTGTAGTTTCTGAGAAAACTGTTACGAATGTTGTGTTGCGGACGGACGGACGGAAGGACGGACGGGCGGAATGACGGACAGAGGTAAACCAGTATACCCCCTTCTTCGAAGCGGGGTATAACTACTAAATTTACTTATCATATTATCAAATATAGAAGTCAAATGTCGAAAGCGAAAGCGATTATGCAAACCAAAACGTAAGAAGCTGCGGAAGTTTCACTTCATGTTTATTTCATCAAGATTGTCGTCTCCGGACTTGCTCAATTTTATGAGTTTCAAATATGTAACCACCACTCCCCCCTACCAAGTGCTTGAAATTCCCCTGTGGGCAGATTCTTCCACCGCTATCGCCCTATTATTGTGTTAATTATTCTATTAGACTTTATTTCTTTAAAAGCATATTAAAGGAGAAAATGAAAAGATTTTAAGTCTAGCGATTACCCCATTGGTATACCTTTGGTTCTTTCTGACACTTTGTTGTAATTTATTTTTATACTTATTCTACAATTTTTTTATTTCAGGTGCATCAGTATAAGGTATACAGTATCTTCACAAATATCTTATTTTAGTTCTGAAGGACTGCGAATCGTCGCCAAAAAACTCCTAAATCTCATCCATGAGCACAGTCTTGACCAAAACCCAGTTTTCTTTCACATGTTCAGTAACAATGGAAGTGCTGTTTATGCCCAGATGTCGGACATTCTTTGCTCTGGTCAGTTTAGAAACGTTAGTGTGAAAGGCTGTATCATAGACAGTGCCCCTGGAAAAGCCAGAATTGCAATTACATCTTATTCTTTCGCCATAGCACATGAAAATAGGAGAAGTTTCTTTTATACAACGTATCTTTACATTTATGCATATTTGTTCTTAACTGGAATCAGGGCAAAGCTGAGTTATTTCAGTTTTGAACAAGACAGTTCGGTAAATGTCCACACTATTTTTGATAGGATCAAAGAGGACCGCTCCAAGTGGCCTCAATTATTTTTCTATTCCAAAGGAGATAATGTCATTCCATTCACTGATTCTGAAGAAGTAATGAACTACAGAGCTGAGGTTTTAAAAGTACAGACGGAATCACAATGTTTTGATAAATCTGACCACTGTGGTCATCTTAGAATAAATAGAGAAAAATATATTGAACGTTGTATTCAATTTATTGACCGATATAGATGTATACATGAACATCTAAAGTTTGAGAAGCAGTCTTAAAAGCGTAGCCAGGCACAATTATTCAGAAAATGGAAGTATCAAATTAAAAGCCAATACATTCATGCCCAGAAGAATCAAGTTTCAATGTGATGAGAAGAGAAATATTGAAACTCTTTGAGTCCTACAGTTTAATGTATTACTTTTAATGAAAAAAAAAATACATGGATGTTTCGATTACTTAAAGAAAAATGTAGTTCCTTCAACTTTTATATAATATATATAATATGGCATGCATTGATGTATATTTAAGGCCCTCAAAGATAGAAACAACATAATCAAAAACATACTGTCATGTTTTCACGAAATACCCTACTTTTTAGCTCACCTGGCCAAAGGCCATGTGAGCTATTGTCATCACTTGGCGTCCGTCGTCGTCGTTAACTTTTCTTCAAACTTCTGAAGACTCCTCTGAAACGGCTGCACAGATTCAAACCAAATTTGGTCTGGTAGTACTTTAGGGTATCCCCCACAGAACTGATGTGGGGATTTTTGATTCGTCAAAAAACATGGCCGCCGTTGCTAAAAATAAACCAGGGGGGTCAAACTACTGTTTTTGGCTTGTAAATCAAAAAGTATAAGAGATAGATGAAATCTGATGCCACCCTACTGCTTCAGCATCAAAAGTTCTACAAAAGTCTCCATTTGGTCAAAGTTGTCAAATGATCCTTTATAGGGGTTACAGCCCCTTAAAGGTGAAAAATAGCATTTTTTCATGTTTTTGGCCTATAAAATGAAAACTATTGCACATAGAGAGAAGCTGTTGCTTGTTTAAATGTTCAGCTCATTTAGCTCTACAAAAGTCTCCATAGGGTCAAAGTTGTCAGTTGACCCCTTAAAGGCCAAAAATAGAGTTTTTGGCCTATAGAATGAAAACTATTGCAGATAGAGAAAAGCTGTTGCTTGCTTAAATGTTCAGCTCGTCTAGCTCTACACAAGCCTCTATAGGGTCAAAGTTGTCAGATGACCCCTTATAGGGATTACGGCCCCTTAAAGGCAAAAAATAGTGATTTTGGCCTATAGAATGTAAACTATTGCAGATAGAGAAAAGCTGTTGCTTGCTTAAATGTTCAGCTCGTTTAGCTCGATCTACACAAGTCTCCATAGGGTCGAAGTTGTCAGATGACCCCTTTAAGGGGTTATGGCCCTTTAAAGGTGAAAAATAGTGCTTTTTGCTTTGAAATGAAAACTATTGCAGATAGAGAAAAGCTTTTTATTGCTTAAACATTCAGCTCATTTAGCTATACAAAAGTCTTCAAAGGGTTGACATCAAGACCAGGTGAGCGATTCAGGCTCCTGGGAGCCTCTTGTTCAGATTTTACAATATTTTTCGCATTTTATACAGTTCGTGCTGATGCCGTTTGACAATTGAAAGTATCATTAGGTTGTGTTTCTTCCTTTTCAATCATAGATCGCCATTTTGTGCCTGTATTAAGTATACAACACAATGCTAATACGAATACAGTGATTCTAAAATAAAATATACTTATTACAAAAAGTTCTCCTGTGGGCTTGGCTTTTTGCAATTGCATTAAACATGATGCCCAAAATTTATTGGTGTCGAACTTATGTGAAGTCAAACAATCGTACTAAAAATTGCAAAAACAATAAAAAATTTAAAAAAAACAATAGTACATGTTTATATACACGCACAACATTTAGCTGCGTCTTATACACGTTTCGTCTACAAAAATCGCATATAAAAAAAAAAAAACATTGAACATAGAAATTTGAAAGCACAGTTTGTTTTTTTGCTAGCCAAATGTATCGAAGAAGGTATATTGTTGTAAAAGTTTGTTTTGTGTTGTTTTTGTTTTTGTCTTGCATTTGTTTTGGTATCATTTTTAAAGTCTCCATGAAGTATATCAAAACATGTACAATAGAGCTATCCATAATGATAAATAATGCATGTCTCTAGATATGATGCATGCTGATACATAAATTAGAATTCTGATAAATTTTGTTCAGTTATGGCGTTTGAGATTTGACACGAAAATACTTTAAGTTTTGGGTATTAGAACTACAAAAACATGATGGTGAGTATTTCTTTGTTAATGTTTCATATAATATCATAAATTCTATTTGATTACTTTATAATGAAGGGATAATTAAAACTTTAAATTCAAATTTAAAAAAAAAAAATTTTAATGAATGGTATCAGAGAATATATCAGAACAAACTTGATTTACTAAATGAAAATAATAAAACATACTTATATAAAAACATAAAAGAAGATTTGAATTTTATCTCTCATATAAAGATTTTGAACCAAGAAGGGTCCTCACAAAAATCAGAATGTGTAACCATAATTTAGTCATAGAATAGGGCAGATACTTAAAAGTCCCCAGAGAGCAAAGATAATGTGTTTCTTGCAATGTGGTAGAGGACGAAGCTCATTTTCATGACATTGCAAGACAAACGAGTCTTTGCGAAAAAAAATTCTCGAAGATTTTTTTGAAAATACTGATCATTATGAACAATATAATGAAAACCAAAAATTGAAAATACTTCTTAATCCAAAATAGCTATAAACAAGTTAATGTTATAAGTTCCTATTTAAAACAATCATTATTATTTAGGACAGGGGACTCTTAATAAAATACTTGCAAAGCCTATATTGCATTGTTCACGTAAAATATCATGTATTATACGTTAATATTATGTATTTCTACTGTTGTATTGTTATATTATTTATTTTTGTCACAAACTCTGTCCAGATGTTTATATGACAATAAATTTGATTTGATTTGATTTGATTAAAGAAGCAAAGAGGCACCAATGGGGCATTCGAGTGTCAAAAGTTCGGAAGGACAACGACGAAACCGGTAAACACTGCAAGAATGGCACGAGGAAACACAAAACACAAAATCAACCGAACGCAAATCAACACCGCGAACTGAAGGGGATCCACTCTGTTTTTAGGTTTGGTTAAACATGATCTCGAATATTTTTCTTGGATCTATTGAATTTAACCACTAGGTCTAAAGTATTTTTTTCTGTCTCATTAACATGGAAAAAGGTAGGGTGTAACGGGCGTTTGGTTTCTCTTTGAAAGTTTTCTCTTTTGGGGTGGGGGTGCTTTTGCTTTTTTGTATGTTTCTGATAACCAAGTTAAATCACCTTCGATTTATATTTCAGTTCTTCTCATTGAACACACAATCGAAGATTCTTATTCAGGAAATTGATACAACATACATATCAGGTACTCATTCAAACCAGGGATGTCAAAAATCAGTTTTATTTTATCCCTGTTCAAACAGACATTTGTTTTAATCTTCATGATGCATATTAATGTCATTCAACAAACAAAGAATATAGACCATATCATTTGTCACGAAATGTGATGTTGCAACAACCATGCTTTTGGTTGATGTCTTGAATGTTTCCTGGTTTTGTCGCTTTGTTAATTGCACTTTGCACTTTATTGTTACCTAATTTTTGAAAGATTTTAAGGTATTTGATTGTTTCCTTAATAATGATAGACAATTCCCTGTCAACCTGGGATAATGATTTACATTTATTTAGCGCGATTAACCCCAATAAAATGTGTGAGTGTGTTGGTGTTTAACGCCCTTTATCGACGCACTTGGGCCATGTTGGGCGGTCAGTTTTAATGGTTGAGGAAACCGGAGTACCCGGAGGAAACCACCGACCTTGGGCAGCTCACATACAGTTGGGGAAGTCCCTTTTTAGCTCACCTGACCCGAAGGGTCATGTGAACTATTGGCGTCACTTGGCGTCCGTCGTCCGTCCGTCGTCCGTCGTCCGTCCGTAAACTTTTTCAAACGTTAACTCCTCTGACACCATAAGTCCAATTGAAACCAAACTTGGTGTAGTTGATCTTTAGGGTATGGCCTACAAAACATTCGTTCGGATTTTTGATTTTTAAAAAAACATGGCCGACGTGGCTAAAAATAGAACATAGGGGTAAAATGCAGTTTTTTGCAAATAACTCAAAAACGGCTTCAGATATCAAAAATCTGGCACCGGTAAAAGTGATCAGCACCTCAAGATCTACCTACCCTGAAATTTTGAAGAAAATCCAACGACCCATGTAGGAGTTATTGCCCTTTTTGTGGATTTTTTGCAAATTTTGCACCTATTTAGCTCAATATCTTGAAAACTATACTAGATATTTGAGAAATTTAAATTGCATACTGATTACATTGAAAACGTTAACTCCTCTGACACTTTAAGTCCAAATGGAACCAAACTTGGTATAGTTGTTTATTATTATTAGGTGTATAGAACTGATGTGGGGATTTTTGATTGGTCGTAAAACATGGCCGCTGTGGCTAAAAATAGAACATAAAGGTAAATGGCAGTTTTTTGCAAATAACTCTAAAACGGTAACAGATTACAAAATTTTGATCGGGAACAAAAGTGATCAGCACCTCAAGATCTACCAGCTCTGAAATTTTGAAGAAAATCCAACAACCCATGTAGGAGTTATTGCCCTTTTTGTGGATTTTTTGCAAATTTTGCACCTGTTAAGCTCAATATCTTGAAAACTATACTAGATATTTGAGAAATTTGAATTGCATACTGTTAAGCACATCAAGATCTACAAAATATGTAATAGGGTCAACATTGTAGGACCTTTCCTTTTAGGAGTTATTGCCCTTAGAACGTCAAAATTGAGCATTTTAACTGCATTTCCTTATATTGAAAATGTTAGCTCCTCTGACACTTTAAGTCCAAATGGAACCAAACTTGCTAGTGACAATTTAACGTTATGCCTTACAATGTATTTTAGGTCTTGTCGCTGGAATTTTACTGACAGCATGTTTAGCTCTTGTATTTGAAAGTCTGCACATGTTGGAGTATAAAGCGCCTCCACGAGAAGGGTAACTATGACTTCTTTGGTAGAAAGTCGCGTTTTATAAAAAAACTAGAGGCTCCCAGGAGCCTGAATCGCTCACCTGGTCCTTAAGGCATAATGGTCTCTTCTTTAATGGGTCAAGTCCCAACTTAGACACAACGGAGACTTTCCTGAGGCTAAATGAGCTGAACATTAAAGCAAGCTCCACCTTTTTTCTTTCTGCAATAGTTTTCATTCAATAGGGCAAAAAACGCTATTTTTGACCTTAAAAGGGCCATTACTCCTATAAGGGCTTATCTGACAACATCATCCCTATTGAGACTTTTATAAAGCTTAATTAGCTAAACATTTAAGCAAGCAACACCTTTTCTCTATCTGCAATAGTTTTTATTCTTTAGGGCAAAAACATGAAAAAAAAACGCTTCTTTTGACCTCAATAGGGCCATAACCCCTATTAGGGGTCATCAGACAACTTGGACCCAATGGAGACTTTTGTAGAGCTTAATGAGCTGAACATTTTAGCAGGCAACAGCTTTTCTCTATCTGCAATAGTTTTCATTCTATAGGGAAAAAAACATGAAAAAACGCTATTTTTTACCTTAAAAGGGCCATAACCCCTATAAGGGGTCATCTGACAACTTCAACCCAATGGAGACTTTTGTAGAGCTTTAAATTTGATTCTGAAGAGCCTAAGGTCCTTTAGATTTTTTCTATCTGTTCTAGTTTTCAAGTTATAAGTCTTTGAATGTTATTTTACCCTATGTTCTATTTTTAGTAACATTGGCCATGTTTGTTATCAAATCATAAAGCCGAACACAATTTTTAAACATCTTGCCCTGATTAATACTTGGGCCAAGTTTTGAAAAATTCCATTCAGTGGTTTCAGAGAAGAATATTTTTGAAAAAGTAACGGACGGACGACGGACGACAGACGACGGACGACGGACAGATGGCGATGACAATAGCTCCCTTAACCCTTCGGGTCAGGTGAGCTAACAAAAAATAAAACAACTATATACATTGGTAGGCAAATGATAACTAGTATTCTTATCAAGTGATCACATGTTTTTTGTCATTACCTTTCAGTGACTTTCACGAAAATTCACTGTATGTAAATAGAGATCTAACACACATCATATGATAGAATACAATGAGATGTGGAAAAGTGGATGCGACACGAACTACATTATTAACAACAATTTAAAAAATCCACAACGAAAAACAGTCGGCAGCCTTCAATGTGACCAGCGGTCGGAATTTACATCGAAAATGGTAGAGATCTAACGCGCATTTAATTATAACTCTTCGGAAGTTTCCTTTAAGTTTCAGACCACTTATGGTATTTTTGATATTTTCTAATAAATAAATTTTAGAAAACTATTAGTTGCATTTGCATTGAAAGAAAATTTGGTTTATTTTCCTGTAAACTTAAAAACTTTAAAAAAAAAGTCATAAGTAATTTGATCGGATTAACGATCATTTAAACTACGCCTAATATCGTTTTAAAAAAAAGGTATTATCGAACCTAGTTTAAACCGGAATACAACAATGAAGTTTATATACACTTTGCAGATGGACGGACGCCAAGTGCAATGTGATTGACAGGTGTAAATATTAATACGACGATTTATTTAACCGAATTCTTTTTAAATATTTTTATGAAAACATTATTATTTCACTAAATTTTCGCGCCAAATATATCAATAAATTTACTTATAAGTATTAACTGTAACATTTTATTTTTAATGGTGGCCGTGCACCATTTGAAATTTAGATTATGGTTCAATAAACCAAAAAATAAATACAGTTGATTCATAAATAATTACAGTCAAAGAGTCAGATGACAAACTTAATAAAACAATGACTGTAAGTTTTTCCCCTCAATCTTAACAGGTTAAAAAAGAAGAAATCAACCAAAACAGGAAGAGTGATACTTTTGGTCAGGAGTACAGCCTTGCACACCACCAGAATGGTGATTGGCTACACAATGATGTTATTTGTCATGAGTATGAATACTTGGATTTTTTTGTCTGTCGGGATTTGCAGTACTGTGGGTTATTTCTTATTCAAACCATGGTCTGACCCTAAGGAGGCAATGAAATCAAAAATGTTAAAGAATGAAAAAACGAGCCTGGTGAGAGAATCTGATGTATAGCATTGACAAGAATTTTCAGGATAATGGCCATTAACAGTACATTCTTGTTGTCCATTATATTTCTTTTCGATAAAATTCAAAGGACCGTTTGGACACAATCACTGGAAAACAGCTGTAAAATAAAGAGAAAATTACAGGGATTCCATTGCAATACAGAAATCAGAACTTCTGTCAACAACTTCCAAAAGCACTCCAGTCTATATTTTTATCAAAACTAATTGTGCAGATTAATTACTTTAGTCAAAATAATAAAAATTTCCGAGTCAATCATTCAGCCAGAGGTTTCAAGGACCCTAAATCGCCAGCAATCGTGAACATGACCAAAATAAGGATGGTTCATATTTCAAATTAACAGGTTTTTTTAGCAGAGTAAATAACCTGTGCAGTTTTTATTTCTATCATTATACTGTAACACCAAAACAGGCTATTCTCAATATTCAATGGACAATGATAACTCCTATGATGGATGCAAAATTAAACTCCAAAGAAATATCATGGAACTAAAATCCCATAACTTAACGCAATCATGGAAGTTATATAGACCAATATTACCTCCATGACGCATATTGAATATTTTTTCCTGTCTTCTATGGCATGTTTAATCTATAATGCAAAAGATTGGAAACAGCTAGATCCAACTCTCCTTAAAACACAAGTCCTTTGGAGGTTGTAGCAAGGCTTAATATTGCTGCATATTTCTTTCTCTATCTTTATCAACAGTCAATCTGTATGACAAAAAAAAAGAGATTTTTTTCGACATTTAAGGCCCATAACTTTTGTAAGTGGTAATCTGTCAGCTACTGCTTGACCAGATAGAGGTTTTGTAGAGTTCATTTGCAAGAAAAGCTTTCGTCTAGTTTATCTATTACAGTTTTCTATCGATACAGCAGAAACAACTCCTTAGTCAAGTTCTTCTAACAGTTAGGGAGCAACCATTTGATTTTTAGGGGGGCTATGGATATTTTCTTCGTCCTGCCTTTTTATTTTCGGAAAAAGCCGAGCCTGGATTTTTTTTTGGCGCGCTTGCGCGCGCGATTTTTTTTAAGCAACTTTAAATTTTTAAGCCTAAAATATCATCCTGCCTTTTTTTTTTACTCGAAGCACTGCCCTGCCTTTTTATTTCTGGATTTTTGCCATCCTGCCTTTTTTTCAAATTTCACCATAGCCCCCCTCCCTAAAAATCAAATGGTCGCTCCCTTAGGGAAGCAACAAATCGTCTGATTACTTCAACTCAATGGTATTTTTTTTAAGCGTAATGAGCTGAAGGGATTCAAGGGTCCATCAAGCAAGTTTTCCTCTACCTGAAATCATTTTTCTTAATTCTTTGGTACAAAACATAAACAAGTGTTATAACATAAGTATTTGGACGGACCCAAATTAATGCCAATAGGTCACGCTATCTCATAAATGGACTTATCTGAGAATTTTGACAATGGCAAGTGTGCTGACTGAGAAGGAAGGTTGCTTAAAACTATCTCTTGCTCTTTAACTTGAACTATAAACCAAATACATTCTCTTTTTGGTTGGTCGACATTCACAAACTTCACAAACTTGGTAAAGGACATCCTAAAGATCAAGTGTACAAAGTCTCAAAGCAATCTCACCAGTGGTTTCAGAGAAGAAGATTTTTAAAAATCAGTTAAAATTGATAGAAAAATCAGTTAAAGGGGGGTAACTCTTTAACGGTTGATCTGACAATTTTGACACTGAATCATTTTTGTAGATCTCAATGAGCTGAACAATTTTGCAATGCTAACTTTTCCTCTAGCACTTACAGTTTTATGATAAATACCAAAGACTGTGAAAATGGTCAATTTTGACGATTAAGAGAAAATAACTCCTATAAGGAGTCGTCCTTCAACTTTGACTCAATGGAGAGTTTTGTAGAGTTTTTGATGCTGAAGAAGGATGGTTGCTTCAGATTTTCTCTATCTCTTATAATTTTTTAGCTATAGGCTAAAAACTATGGTCTGAACCCCTTTTCTACTTTTAGAAACAGTGGCCATGTTGGTTAGTCGACGTTCACAAATTTCACAAACTTGGTAGAGGACATTCTAAAGATCAAGTGTACAAAGTTTCAAAGCAATCCAACCAGTGGTTTCAGAGAAGAAGATTTTTAAAAATCCGATAAAATTGATAGAAAAATCAGTTAAAGGGGGGTAACTCTTAAATGGTTGATCTGACAATTTTGACCCTGAATTCATTTTTGTAGATCTTAATGAGCTGAACAATTTTGCAATGCTCGCTTTTCCTCTAGCACTTACAGTTTTTATGATAAAGTCCAAAAACTGTGAACATGGTCAATTTTGACGATTAAGGGGAAATAACTCCTATAAGGGTCGTCCTACAACTTTGACTCAATGGAGAGTTTTGTAGAGTTTTTGATGCTGAAGAAGTTTGGTTGCTTCCGATTTGCTCTATCTCTTATACTTTTTTAGCTATAAGCTAAAAACTATGGTCTGACCCCCCTGTTCTATTTTTAGTAACAACGGCCATGTTGATTGGTCGACGTTCACAAATTTCACAAACTTGGTAAACGACATCCTAAAGATCAAGTGTACAAAGTTTCAAAGCAATCCCATCAGTGGTTTCAGAGAAGAAGATGTTTAAAGAAAATTTAACGGTTGAACAACAGACGATGGACGGACGGACGACGGACGCTTAAAGATGACAATAGCTCACATGACCCTTCGGATCAGGTGAGCTAATAATAGAGCAGTCGCACACTACAGTCAATCCCCTCACTCGTTACATTACAATAATGTAAGTGGAGGTGAACAGATGTCAATAACTGTCCAAGATATACCAACTATCCAAATATCATTCCTCTTCTTATTGGAATTGCTGGAGATAAACTTTAACCTGAATCATTCATCTGGAAAATGTAGGTCAATGTGACCTTATTTTGGTATGGATGTTGGTTACTATCTTAGATGTTCACACTGATCCAACATCATTTCTCTACTTATTGCAGTTGCTGAGATATGGACCTTAACCAAAACTTTAACCCAAGTCATTCATGCGAAAATTATAGGTCAATGTTGCTTAACTTTGGTACTGATGCTGAATACTATCAAAGATGTACCCACTGACCAAATATCATCTCTCTATGATGTTGAGTTCCTAAGTTATTGACAAAACAAAAACCATTATGTAAAAGGCTACATTCCCTCCCCATCTCTGTAGGGCTTGGGAAAAAAAAAACAAATATGAACTCACATTCCCCAAATGTACTTGAATGAAAACAAACAAAGTAACTCAACTGGAAACCATAGGTCAAGGTGAAAAGATGAGGAGGTTGCTGTCAAGGTCTCATCGCTGAGAAAGTTTTATACCCTTAGAGTTCTTGCTCATATAAAAAAAATGTTACTATTGTCACTCAACAGGAAGTTGGAAGGTCAAGGTCAAAAGATGGGGATGCAGCTGGGCATAGTTACTACTGGTGCATACCAAGTTTCATCAACCTAAGACTTACAGTTCTTGAGAAATGAAGGTGCTCTTAAAACTTAAACATTGCTATTAAACATATTGAAAATTGTCAAAGTCACTCAACTGTTAAATCAATGTAAGATTAAAAGATGTGCTAAGAAACTACTGAGGCATATGCATACCAAGTTTCATCAAACTAGGACATAATTCTTGAGATATTGAGGTTCTCATAAAACCTTAACAAATGAAAGTTAACATCGCTGCCGCCGCCAGTAAAATAACACCTATGTCTTGCTCCTTTTTGCAGGCTAGACAAAAGCAGAATGTTTGTTATATAAATTTTGAAAGAAAGTTTGTAAAAGGTTTAGTTCACATATACAATGGGGGAATGAATGCCTTTATATTTTACTGATGGATAGGATTACGAAGAAACTTTGTTTGGCATTTTTGGTTTATTCTATGCTCTTGATATTCATAATTGTTTGGCATTTTCAATCTTTGGGTAGGGCACCTCTGACCAGTCTTGATTAGAAATTAAAATTTATCGTCTGGAACTTTGTTGTAATTTTTATTTCTAACTTCCATGACTGTTAGGCCTGCTGGTGGAGTTTTAATTCAATGAGGTAAGCCCGCTGCAGCATTAACACTTTTGTGTTGAAGAACAAATCAAATTTATAAATTACAAAGCCCGGTTTTAATTTCAAAATTGTCATAAACCTAATGTTCTTCCTACACTAGACATAGGTTGATCTTAATCATAATTTGGTTTCCAGTTTTCGGTTTCTTTTATGCTAATTGTTTGGCATTTTCAATCTTTGGGTAGACGGCCTCTGATGAGTCTTGAATAGAGGAAACATACGTCAGGCGTATCAAAATTTACTATCTGGAACTTTGTTGTAATTTTTATTTGTTACCATATAGCTTTTAGATAATGTTTGTTTTCCTCCTAACATATTTTAAATTCATAAGCTGCTAATGAGGCCATTCTTTTAGTATATGCATAGCCATCATACTTATTTCAACAGCTTCAAAAGTTATCTTTTTAAAGTTCAAGTGTCGATTATGAGAGAATACAATGTGTGTTTACCAATAACACTCAGACAAGCAATTGTAATTTAAAAAAAAAAAGATTTTAAATAATTTATTATAAAATATTGTAATTTACATTAAAAACAGTTTACAAAACAGTCATTATAATATATCACAGATAGTTAGAAGAACAATATCCTCTAGTCCACAGTCTCCACAGCTGAAAAAGAAAAAAAAAACATGTGTAAAAGGAGTATGTTCAGGATCGACTGAAATGGGTCCCATATTTGGACAAATTGTCAACTTTGTAACATCTCAATAAATTTGATGTAATACAGTCATTAGATAAGTAAGAAATCCCAACTTTAAATATTTATTTGATTTCACATGCTGACCTCATTATGCATGATAATATGACTTCATAAACATTCTGAAAACTTCAAAAATATAAATATTTTCTTCAGTTTTTTAGTGTTTACATTTGGTTTTCTTAAAATTACTATAGAACGCAATCTTTGACAACATTAATTCTTCACCCATTAATTTGTCTTTCAAAAATAAGCATTTCATCACAAAATTGTTTTTCTCTACGCATGCACTCTATGTTAAATTCAGAGATTTGTTTACCCAAATGCTCTAAAATTGCCAAAAATCTGTAACTTTCAAAAAATCATATGATCTTAAGCCGAGTTTTCCCCAAGATACTTTATAGCTTGTTTTTGGTATTCCACAAATACCAGCATTTCAAAACATTTTTTGCAGTATTTTCAGAAAGTTTACTCCGAGTTGAAATTTTGGGTCGATTTTGGTTCCAACCGAACCTACTCTTTTGATAATTATTAAAGAGCTATAAAACTTATTGAGAGCTCATAAATTCTGAACTATGTTCTTCAGTATGACTCAATGATCTATTAAATATATAGGTTAAGCATTACATGTGATACTTTGGGACTCTTTTTTGCCTATTGCATCTCTGATGAGTCTTAACTAATCAAACTATGTACTGACCACTGATAAAATGTTTGTTTGCCTGAATTGGTGCAATGAAGGACAATAATAAATGATGGCACAATCATTTAAAGATAATTCCTTAAGGGAGTACAAGCCTGAGATTTTTTGTAACTAAAAGTTTTTTAGAATAGAAAATTTGGAAAGAATAGCTCAAAATAGCTAGACATTATGAAAAAAGTTTTCAAAAACATGGAGCCGTTTTCAAGATATAAGCACCTAAAAATATGGCGGGAAAAAAAACTTCTCTAGATTTTTCATAGGAAATACATTGAAAGTTTGTCTTCTGTTTTAACATAGAAATTGTAATTAGAATTGAATGAAATTGTTATAGGGTGTTTATTAGGACCTTCTCTTAATAGTTCTGAACAAATATTAAGAAAACATGTTGAAAATTTTTTAATGCTTTTGAATGGATAAAAGCCGAGGATCTCGAAAATGTTCAATTTCTGAAGCTCGTACTCCCTTAAACCATAAGTAAAGTTTAGACATCTATCAATGTTTTCCTCATTGAAAAGAAACCAAAGGTTTACAATGACATATTTATTCCTTGCCTAAAAATGATTAACATTAATGGTATCTTAAAAATATATGTACTTGGGTACATCTTATATTAAACACAAAATATAAAGACCCATCATGCAAAATGTGGGGATTAAGGTAAAACTAAAAAGGGGGGGTGGTACATTTGACATCAAATTATAAATCAATAAGTCATGGGTGTGAAATGAAACGATTTGTTGTTTCATACAAGGACATATACTGAAATTAGACATCAATATATTGTGCATTTGACATTTAGTTTGGCTCACTAGACCAATATCCATGATTTTTCCAGTAACTATACAAATATTCTGAAAGATCAAAACCTTATATCAATGTACATGAAAATATTGCATGTATCTTTTAATTTTCAACAAGCTATAACTATGCTTGCAGATTGAATGAACTATTATTATCCTACCATCTCACCAAGTTTCAATCAAATCCCTTGATTGATTTTGCAATTTTTTTCCAACCAAATAAAAGTTGTTTTTGTTTTTTTTAGAAGATAGGAAATCGATTAAATTCTTCATGATAAAAACTTTGTTTGAAAATAAATAGATTACTTACTTTTGGGAATGTTGACTTTATTTGAAACCAAAATATCAGCCTGAATGTGGTTCATGTTCATATACAAAGCCTCAGGGTTAGACTGAAATGAAAGGAAAAATGTATGTTTAAATGTATAAACTAGAGGCTCCCTTGAGCCAGAATCATATCATCAGCTTGAATGTGGTTCATGTTCCTATATACACAGCCTCAGGCATGTCTGGGTAAGACTAAAAAATTAATACTGTATGTTATAAAAATACATAAAAAAGAAGACTTTTTAAAATTTTTGTTTGTAAAGCATCATTTGTACTCAAGATAAAATTTGATTCCAGAACTAATCTTACACACTTCCCATACTTTCCCATCCTGATGATAATTTAGAAAACATGCATTTTTAAGTCTGGTATCCAGTGTAAAAATGCTATTTTTTTTAACTGACTTCATTTTATTCCTAAGGTGTTAAAGCACCAATAGCAAGTTTTTTATGGACATAACACGTCAGGCACTTTACTGTTTCTTTGTCTTTTTGTTGTAATTGTGTTTTTTTTATATTTAATATGATTTCATTGGATAACAAAAGCAAAGGTTTTAACAAGCATCTGGTCAGGGGTTGCCTATCTTACCATAAATAGATCATACAAGTTATCACCCATTGCTTCATGTACATGTTCATCAACAATTGGGAATGTTCTACAGAAATACTGAAAAAGAAAAACAGACACAAATGTAATACATTTGGGTATTTTCAAATGAAGAATGGTGAAGAAATTCATTTATAGGCATTGAAAATCATCATCAAATGTAAAACATTTGTTCAGTCAATGCATTCATTTGTTGATTCATAGAACTATACAGATATTTAACTGTTATTCTGTCATAGCTTTTAGTTTTTTTTCTATTTTCTTTTTAAGTAAATTGTCAGACATTGCACTTCAGTCTCAATTTCTATTCATTTGATCATGTATAACTAAATGGATTAGTTCCCCTGTAACTTCAAAGAAGTTAGTATAAGCCGTACTTTGATATGACATGTAGAAATTAATACAGAAAGAATAAAAGTTTTCCAATTACTCTTCAATTTAAATCATTGCATTTTAATATGTTTGCTTACAATAAATTTCTGATAAGGAAAGTTTACCTCTAATGAGATGCTGGCTTGTCTCTGACTGTCTGCATAGTCCATATTACCCATTGTATACAAAAGGTTATGTGTGACTCTCAACTGAAAATTATTTAACAAATACATGTATAAGCCTTTAAGAATTTTAATACCACATGGCAAGTTATACAAATAGAACAAATATATACAGGACAGAAAATCTATTACAATCTCACCCAACCTATTCTCAAAATCTTCACATTTATTTTGTAATATAGTACATGTAGTACATGTAGTAATAAACATTATAAAAATCAGAAAACAAAAAACCAGTGATATGGACTTTAAAATACAACAGCTTCAGATTCACACAAAAGGAATATTTTGATGCCATATCTAATCAAAAATTTGGATTGTTGAAATATGAATGAATATTTCTTTTTATATCATTCATCATATTGACTCAAACAATTAAATATCATTGCCACCTCAGTGGTTGATTCACTTTGTGTGAATGACCTCCTTAAAGTGCAAAAATTTCATTTTTGCTTTCAGTTCATAGGTTGATGATCTTAGTTATAATTAGTTTCCCAAATTTGGTCTTTTTTGTTTCATTGTTCTATGCTCTTCATAATCATATAGTGTTTGGCTTTTCAATACTTTTGGTATAGCACCTCTATTGAGTCGTGAATAGACGAAAGTACGTCAGACGTATTAAAATTTATTGTCTGGAACTATATTGTCTTTTTAATTTCAAGCTTTTTACCAAGAACTTCTAAATTTTCATGAAAATCTTTGCATTTTTTTTGGCAATTAAGTTCCCTATCACTTCAAATGACAACAAAATGCAACTTAACCAACCATACCTGTATTAACTTTTCTGCAATTTCATTTGATTCTCTTGCTAGAATACTGAAAAAGAGAGAGAAAAACTTTAATAGTCATAAGCTAATACAGATTTGGGCTTTTAAAACATATGTATTACAGTGCAATAATAAGTACTACATGTAGTATTTGGCCAATGGTGTATATCCACTAAGACAAAGATATAATTATAACACTTCCTTAACCCCCCTATTTTAACTCCCAATGTTGTGCTTATAATATGCATATCATAACATTGTACAAAACAAGAGTTGACACTAAAGTATGTCTCGCCTGTCGGCGCCATCACAGAACTCATTGAAGGTCTAGCGGGCCTTTGGAAAAGTTAAGGTGAAGGCCATGTGACAGGTGACAGAATTCCATTTAACCATTACAAAAATGTCTGAAGTGTGTTCTCGATACCATATTTATTGAGAAACAATGAAAAAAGACCAACATTAACTAAGTCATTCAACCATGAAAATAGGGTCAAAGTCACATTACATGGTGACGTCAGTTGTGTATACCATAATTCCCAAATATCAGATGCCTAGCTATAATATTATACTTTTCACTTAACTCATTTTCCACCCAAAAATCATCTAAGTTCACAAAGTCACTGAACCGTGAAAATGGGGTCATGGTCACACAACATGGTGTCAGTTGTGTAGACTAAAACCCCAAATGTATCAGATGCCTAGCTATTATACTTTTAACTTAATTTATTTTCCACAAAAGTTTTAATTGTTTCAAAAAATCTAAGTCCATATAGTCACTGAACCATGTAAATTGTGTCAAGGTCACATGCCCTGGTTTCAGTTGCATAGACCATAACTCCAGGTGACTGTATACCAGATATCAGATGCCTAGCTACTATACTTTTCACTTAATTCACTTTCCACAAAAGTCTTACAAAGATGTTTTTTTGCCCCCAAAATAATCTTTCACAGAGTCAGTGAACCTTGAAAATGGGGTCAGGGTCTAACGGCATGGCACCAGTTGCATAGACCTTAACCCAAAGTGTCTGTATACCAGCTATGAGATGCCTAGCTATTATAGTTTTCACTTAATTCATTTTCCACAAAAGTCTTACAAAGGGGTATTTTGGCCCGAAAAAAACATCTAAGTTCACAGAGTCAGTGAACCATGAAATTGGGGTCAGGGTCAGATGAGTGCAGATGTTGGTTTGTCATAGGGTGTTGTTTTGTCTTCCTTTACCGGATTTGACACGCTGAATGGACTATTGGCAGCGCGACGGGTGTGCTATAGCAAGCAGGAACTGCTTACTCTTCCGGAGCACCTGAGTTCACTCTTGTTTCGACTGGAGTTCGCGTTGTTGATTGATATTCAGTTATTTTGTGTTTCCATGTTTTACATGTTGTCTGTTTTTGTCCCGTTCTTGTTGGTGTTTGCTGGTTTTGTCTCTGCCCTTTCGGACTTTTGATATTCGGATACCCCATTGGTACCTCTGCTTCTTTCAAAAGGCATGGTGCCAGTTGCATAGACAATAACCCAGCTGTCTGTATACCAAATATCAGATGCCTAACTATTATACTTTTCTTGGAATTCATTTTCCACAAAAGTCTTACAAAGGGGTTTTTTGGCCCGAAAAAACATCTAAGTTCACAGAGTCGCTGAACCATGAAATTGGGGTCAGAGTCAAACGGCATGGTGCCAGTTGCGTAGACCATAACCTGTACTGTCTGTATACCAAATATCAGATGCCTAGCTACTATACTTTTCTTGGAATTCATTTTCCACAAAAGTCTTACAAAAAAGTTTACGCCGACGCCGTCGCCGGAAAATAATACCTTTGTCTCGCCTTCAGCGACTAAAGTCGCAGGCGAGACAAAAACGAATATATATTTCTATTAATGTGCTTTGTAATTTGAAACTCTTTATACCTTCTGTGGCGTTTCTTAGTTTTTAAAGTTGATTTTTTATTCGGGGGAAGGGGGGAGTGTCTTATTACAAACTCACCCTATTGTTTTGGCTGCAGCAGCCTGTTGTACAAATACTGGCAGTGGGGCATTAATTTTTGGAACATCTGGATCTGAAAGATGAAAAGATATAAACCAAGTTAAATTTTGTTCATACATAATATGGGTTATTTTAACAGAAGATACTTTAAGCATATTTGCAGAGAAAAATGGTTGAGCTTGCATGCACTAACACCATTAAAAGGATGGTTTATAATTTTGATGATGTAAAACAAAAACTTAAATGGTCTATTTTTGTTTTGATGTTGACTGTTATCCTAGTTTACCACAGGTTTCACATCTATGAGTGGTAGAACCAGATTTTTATCCCTAAAAATAAGATATTTTTTCAAATACAGCATTGTGTAAAATTTATGACATTTAGCAAAGAATTTTGTTCAAACCTCATAAATTTAGAGTTTGCTTTGCCTTGGAGGTGTCCCTGTGACTTTAAAAAAAAAGAACAGCAATATAAGCCTTCTTATATTTCAATGTTTGTGTCATAAATTTGCTCCATTTCCTGTTATATATTCGGATATTTTTTCTCCGTTTACCTAGTGTATTTTGTGCATTTGCATATTTATAGATGAATCAAGTTGTTCATTTATTAAGAAGGGCAAATAGACAAATCCACTGTAAAGTGAATAATGAAACATACAACATCATCTTTAGAAAAAGAAACAGAAATTACCATGCAGATCTAATATATATATTAGAATATAATTACTTTTTATATTGAAATGTAATAAAACAGTTATGGCAGCTCATGTTTTATGGAACACTTAAATCTGATATCGACACTCAGCCATAGGCATCGTGCGATATCAATTCAGTGTTACATAAAACATGATATTGCATGTGATAAGCTGCCATAATTGTATATATTATTCAATTATTCAATTGTTTTATTGTTTTTTTCCTCCTTAATCCCAACATCATACTCTCTACAAAGCCTCTTCTTTTTGCAATCTTTGAATTTTCTATAGGCATTATTTAGTACAGCATTTTATATTGATATAGTTACCATCTAAGATTTCTGGTTTCCTTATCAAATCTTCCTTTGCTGGTCTTAGAAGAGAAACAAGTCCTTTTAGTAAAGAATCTGCAACCTCATAGTCCATTAATTCTTTAATCAGTTCTATAGCTGTAAAAATATGAATATAGATACATGTGTATATTTTTTTACTATACTTAAGCATAAGATTTTTCCATATATTTGTTGTACATTTAAATGTCATATCAGTATTTCAAATAGAGATCAAATGGATAGATAAATAACTTCTAAAGGAAAATAAAAATGAAACTCTTCTTAAAGACTACTGGCTGTTTTCCAATGGGGATTTTTTTAATTGTCGACTCGCTGATCAATGCTGATGTGTGAAGGTTCTATAGTACATTGTACATGTATATTTATTCCACATCTCATTATTTTCTTTTTTAACATGTTCAAAAGATGAAGTAATTTGATAATGTTACCTTCAAACTGTACTTCTAAATGTAATGTTTTCAGTAAATTAAGCAATGGTTCGACTATACTAGGGTTGGCAGATTTCACAATCGGCTGAAATGAAAACAAAAAATATAAATACTACATGTCCATTGTGGTTTTTTCTAAATTGCTGTTTAATTGTGGGCTGTGTCACATACACTTAATCCACATCTCATTATTTTCTATATATTTAATTCTAAAGGCAGATGTTTTAAATTCATATACATGTAACTTAGTTATATAAAAACATATTTGTCTTCCTAAATTTGGTGTCATGTTCATTTGTTTCATGTCGTCAAGCTATTTATTATAACTAATGGGTATTCTAGTTTTTTTTTACTAAATTAAATACTGGTATTAAAGGAGTAAGACTTTGAATACAATGAGAAAAAACCAAAGTGTTATGAGTGATTTGTATAAAAATTCTACACTATTTCACTACATGAAGTTTTTATGAAATTTGTCAGACTGCCTGTCCCAAAAAGTTTTCGTTTGGTCAAAAAGAGCCCAACATGTAGATCCTGCAAAAATCTGCTCAGTCTGGCAAAACAATTTTAATGATCTAACAAGGGACAGGTAGAATTTTTCTACCTTTGTTGTGACTGAAAATAGTTTGTCCATAGATAAACAGTACACACAATTATAACTATACCTGAACAACTCTCAAAGATTGTGCTGCCATCTGTTGGGCTTTTGGAGATGTACATGGTAGCAATGCTATCAATCCCTTATAAACTTGGACTTCAAATTTGAAATTTCCTTGTGCTAACATCAGGAGGAGATTCCTACAAGCATCCTGTGTTTCCTCTGTTTTAGCTTTTGCTAGACATTCAGCAACAGCTCTTATACCTGTGGAAAAGATAATTGTATAATTCAAAATAAATGCTTTCTTTTTTTTTACCTCACACATATACATGTAGGTTCTAACCACTAAAAAGAAACTTTTATCATTTTTACTTTATATAATAAGGCATTAAAGCAGTTAAGGCATATACATGTATTCTGGCATTTTTCAACTCTTCAGCCTGTATTTTAATTCTTAAAAATATCATATCATAATATATAATTAAGATATTTAATTTAATTCTTTGTCTCATTTTATTTATGATATAAATATAAGATAAACATTTTTAAAGAAATTAAGCATTTTCTTAAAAATTCCATTTTTTGGAGAGATAATTATAGTGCTCAGGAAATGTGTAATAATTTTTTATATAGAAATGTATATGAAAAAAATATTTCGATAAGAAGATTGGTAACTCCATGTTTTTCAAAAGATGATATGTGGCTTAATTGTTGTTTCTAAAATAAAACCAAAACCTGATACGAGTTTCCAGCTCACAGAGAACGAGAGTTTAAAGATATGCTACATTGTATAAGACACTTTTTCCTCTACAATCATATAAATGTCTTAATCTATTAAAAACATAACATTACATCATCAACCTAAATCTAAAGATATGTTTGTAAACCCAAATCTTACAAACATTTTTACATTATAAAAGTTTAATTCTACAATATTTAAGAAAAATCTGATGGCTTTTTTTTTATCATTTGTTTTTTTCCCCGTCTGAACCACATTAATTAAGGTTATCAACTTTTATTCAAGACTGTATCATTGTTTGTTTTTGAAATCAAATAGGTATACATCTAGCTAATCCTTTTGACCTACCATAGCTTTCACAGATCAATTCTTTATATTTTCTTCCAGCATTAGCTACACATTGAAGGCATTTTAATGATTCTAGTTTATCCTCTTCCTTGGCTTGTTTTAAACCGATAATCTCAAGTAAAGTCAGGACACCACCAACTTCTATAAACTCTGCCATGAATTTATGCCTAAAAACATATCATTATTAGCGATATCACATAAAGAGTTCTAACTTATAATGATGGTTTATTTTATTGTAATCAACATGTGACAACATCAGAAATTCTATAAAGGTTATATTGAAGTTGCAGGTTCTCATGCGTTATCATCTTCTTAAATGCTTCAAAATCTGTAACATTTTGAAATGAGTTTATATTGCATACATGTGATTCTCCCGCCGGAAGACGAAATCTCCCGACTTTTTTATCCATCTCCCGTTCTCCCGACTTTTTGTGTAATCTCCCGCTTTTTCAAGACATGGCAAAATTTCAATTTTATAGACATTTTAATTGATCAGTCATAAAACATTTCCGGTGTTTTATAAATTAGGGGTTTGTCAATTAGGTAGACATTAAATTAACAGGTATAGGTGTTGATTAAAAGTTTATTGCCATAATTGACCCGATTATTGTATAAACAGTTTGAGATTAATCAGTGAAGCCATGTATATTTGGCACACGCTAGTGCCCTCAATTGTCATTGAAATGCAATTTTAATGAGCGTTGAAAATCTCCCGCTTTTTTGTCCAATCTCCAGCCAAAAAATTCAAAATCTCCAGCTTTGTCATCACAGATCCGTCACATGTATGATATTCTCAAAAACTGTATTAAATCAAAAGAATTTGACTGACTTTACAATTATTCAAATTCATTTTGCTGTGTTTCATGATTGGTGATTTTAATTACTCGCATTTCTTAAGCAAGTATTTTTGTGTTGGGATTCCCCTTAACCACACTCATACTTGTACATGTGAATGTAATTAAATTTTTTCACATATTCTATATGTATAATTTGTTTCATATGTCTTATATGTACCTACCCACTGGATGCTGAGAGAAATATTGAGATAGATTTCAGTTGTTCATTCAAACTTGCCCCAGTCATGTATCTTGTCAAATGGTTAAAGAACTTTATTTATAACATATATATGAAAAATTAACTAAATGTACATGATAAATGTGCATAAATTAAACCAATGAAAAGCTAGGAGGATCTAAAGATTTTTAAACAACAATTTAACAAATCCACAATGGAAAGCAGCTTTCGTTGCCCTTCAATGTGACCAGTGGTCGCTGCTCACTCGCAATAATCTAATGACTCTTATAAAATCATAAACCTATTAATTTAATAAACATATGACAAATGTATGAAATGGCTGAAAATAACAGTGTCGTTCTTGTGAAGATCTTGGATCCTCTCAAATTAAACTTTGGTGTTACTACAGTATATTCAAATATAAAAGTATCTTTAGATAGCTGAATTTCTCGTACATTGTTTGATATTATTTTCGAAGTGTTTTATTTATTATTTTGTTTGTAATAATCTAATAAAATCTGAAGGATGGTGAAAAATCAAAAAATCAAACACCACATGAACAGACTGATATTTGTTACAATAAACAAATTTGCTTATTGAAAGTTATCGGCCAGCAGGCGTTCTGTTATAACAGGAAATTGACCAATTTCAAACTGGTAATTAGTTGACCTGAATTGATCAAATTACCTTCAAATTTCAACTGAATATTCTCTAATCATTTTGCTATTTAACAGTACTACATGTACTAAATAAGAAACTATACGGTAAGATTTGATATGAAATGTAAGAAGTCTGAAGAAGTCTATTTCTAAGTTTAAATTTGGAAAAAAATGTTCAATTGAATTTAAACTGTTCCTTTGGAAAAATGTGTGATAAAAAGGAAAAGGAAAATAGTCTAAACAAAGCAGCAAAATATAGTCTTTCCATGAACGATGTATGATTATTTCATATGTTTGATTAATTATGAAAAAGTTTACTGGCTTGTAATGCAAGTGCCTATTTCAAAAAGACCCTATCTGAATTTACAAATTAGGTCGGAGACACTGTTACATGTACTTTGGATTTATCGTGGAGACCAATCTCTTTAATTATTTCTCAGAATGACTTTAAATCCTGGATTTGGAGGTGCTCCTACCCGTAGGAGAAACTGAAAACAAAACTTTATCGGAAACAGAGAGACTATGACTAATGGCGACCTACATAAGTGAATCAAAACGTTTTTCTTTATAAAACAGCTACTGCAACCTACCATATTAAGTTTACATGAGAGTAAATACCGTGAGAAATAATAAATACACGCGAGGATTCATTTGACAGTACACGAGTGACCATCCAGTGTCATAAACTAAGTTTATGACACATAGTCATAGTATACAGATATACATCCAACTGAAATTGAAAACAACAACAATACATTTAACAAAAGATAGATTAAAGGATACGTCAGCCTTAGCCAAGCTGTAAGTCTAGTCAGGAATAAGCTTGCAGCTTGTGCAAATTCTTGTTCTAACTCTGGGCCAGTTTTATTCTGGTTTTGTCTTACAAAATCCACTAAAATTTTTGCTCTGACAACTTTGCTTCCTTTGTCCCATTCCTGGAGTAAATTTGTGACTCTTGAAATTGCAGACTGTTGTTTGGAAGAACCCATTATTCTATTCTTTTAACTGTTCAATAAAGAGGGAATGCACAGATGTAAAAAGTTCTATTTCAGTACAGATTGTTTACATGTTGCTACATATGAATGTGGACCTTTTTCCATGGATCAATTTGATTGGTTATCTGTCAAAAATCAAACCAATCAGATTAACCCTAACAAATATTTTACGGAAATTCTTGCAAAATGGAGGAAGACGACTTTGAATATGACATTACTTTTCCGACACCCAGAGGATTGAGTTTAAACGAGGCAGCACCTCCTCCAGATAGCTTAGAGGACTTTGAATACGAAGGAGATACCAATGAACCGGAACCAGTCATCTTCCTTCTTGGATGGGCGGGTTGCAAAGACAAATACCTTGCAAAATACAGCGAATTTTATGAACAAAAAGGGTACACTCCTATAATATGAATACTTTATGTCAACTAACTAATATGAAAATAATAGATAGCAAATTGTTCAACATTTTAAAAATATACCATATTAAAGGCTGATATAAAAATTGTTATAATTATGAGAAAGATATTGCTTTGAGTTTGAAAGCTCGGGTAGATTCAAGAAACGGTCTGCAACTGGAGAGCATGATCCACACCATTGTCACCAAGAATTGAACCCAGATATCCCCTGTGACAAGCCAGCTCTTAACCAAATGAACTAAAGATTTAAACCTCTAGCCTAGTCGATAACTTGCGGCCTTTATATTTCCTACTACAACGCTGGTATAATTTTAATCTGTCCTGTTACACTCCACCCTCCTCAAGAGTCTTCATACCTCAATGAATGACTCTTAACAACTCACAACTAGCTCTATAAACCCAGTTGGTTTTTTAGTTGGGAGCCAAATGTAATCGATGCGCATGATCCACACCGACGTCACCGAGGATCCAATACGGATCTCCTCAGTGACAAGCCAGCTTGTTATCAAATGAGCTAAAGATTAAAACCTCTAGCAGAGTTGATAACTTGTGGCTTTATATAGTCTACAACGCAGGTATTTAAACTGCCCCATTACAGGTCATTTGGTCTTGGATCAATGGGACAAGATAATTGTCCCCCCTACATAGAAAATGCAGGTGTCTGCACAATTTTTTTTCGTAACCATTTTCTTAGAAAGTATATAGGCTTTTGATATTTGGTATGCAGCTTCAGGTAGGGGTCCCATATGGTGGGATGCATTTTCAGATCTGTCCTTTATCTAATTCCTGTTTAACAAGCCGACTTAGATTTTTCCAACTCAACGGGCGGGGACCTGGAATCTGTTCTTGTTTATAAATGGCTTCTTTATGACTTGTGGACCATTAAATGTCCAATATAGGGGGGTCCAGGATTTCAGTTTCACCAATAGGGGTGTTTGGTTGTTTGTTTTTTTTTTGGTCCCCGCCACGATGCCGAGCAAGGACATACAAATGCTGGTGTCTGTTCTTCCGACTGTCCGTTCATGCCACACTTTTTTCGTAACAGTTTTCTAAGCAACTATTAATCATAGGCTTTGATAATTGGTATGCAGCTTCAGGAAGGGGTCCCATATGGTGGATGTGTTTTCAGATCTGTCGCTCTTCTACATGTTCATGTAACTGTTGACTTACTCTTGAAATAATGTAATGTTCCACATATTGACTTTTATTTCAATCAGTATATTGGTTATTTGTAACTAAAAATATGACCCATAATTTAACTGCAATATATGCTAATCTGAATAAAAATCCTCTTATTTTACACAATGTATTTTTGTAAATTAAAATTCCAGTCTACTTAAAATATGTAAAATAGAGCTTGCATTGCATGCAAGTTGTGTACCTTTGATTTCAACATGTTCAACAAAAAATGCATTTTTATTTTTTTAGATGCATCAGCATAAGATACACGGCACCTACAGAAATCTCCTATTTCAATTCTCAAGAATTGCAAGTCATAGCCAAGAAGCTTTTAGATCTCATTCCTGATTACAGTCTGGAAAATAATCCTGTGTTCTTCCACGTCTTCAGCAACAATGGCTGCTCAGTCTATGCACAGATATCGGACCTTCTTTGCTCTGGCCAATACAAAAACATCCGAGTAAAAGGATGTATCATTGATAGTGCTCCTGGAAAGAGAAGGATTGCCAGAGCATCATATGCCTTTGCCTTGGCGAGCGGTAGACGAGGAATGTCCATTTATGCAACATTTTTATACATCTATGTATATTTGTGTTTCACTGGTATCAAGACAATGATTTATTCCATACTATTTGGAAAAGATAAGTCAGGATCGCCCCATACCCTTTATGAGAGGATCAAAGAGGACAGCTCCAGGTGGCCTCAATTATTTTTCTATTCCAAAGGAGATAAAGTCATTCCATACACTGATTCTGAAGAAGTTATGAAGTACAGAGCTGAAGTTTTAAAAGTACAGACGGAATCACAATGTTATGATGAATCGGACCACTGCTCTCATCTAAGGACATATAGAGAAAGTTATATTGCCAATTGTTATAGATTTATCGACAGATTCAAGTTAAACTGAGTTTTGACTTAGTTTTATTTAGTAGACAATTGCAAAATGCTGTCAGAGCTTTTCCAGTAAAATTTGTCTAGAGGGGATGGAAAACAATTTTACCATGGTATCTTTTTATTGGTATTTTTTGTTTGTTTGTTGCGTTAATATTTTACATGTACATGTACAAAAAAAAATGTTGGTGGTAAATTTGTACCCCTTTTAACAATGTTTAATAAAAGCCATTCCACTCCCTCCTTATGAATTTTAATGGAATTGTCGACATAAGACACAAAATATTTGCTATTTAGATTGTTTTAGTAGTAATAATTTTTGGTGATTTAGATTGTTTTAGTAGTAATAATTTTTGGTGTTAGAATTAAAAGTACATACATTTGTACATTTTTATGTGTACATATATCATATAAAGGAAAAATATTGTTCTAATTCAAGACTACAAGTTGAATTTGCATGCATGCAATTGCTATAAGCTTTCTTATTACATAATTTGCAATTACATTTAGCATGTTTTGTTAACAGCATTAAATAAGTACTTGTAAAGCATTAAAAATGCATACATATTTGATATAGCATATTATGTCATATACATGTGTAGTTGAAATTGCAATCTATGAGATGGATATAACATGTTTTTTTTTATGTCATGCTCATGATCAGCTATATAAATAAGTGTATTATATTCAGACATTTCTGTCTATTTGTAGGAGTAAATTAGCTTAAACTTGTTATACCACCTATATGTACTAATAAATGCATATGGCATATTTCATTTATTTCTCATTAGTTTTATTCTCCACAAGAAATTTTATCTGGTACAATGTATTTTGCAGGTCTTGTATTATTTAGAAAAAAATCTTAAGAAATTAAAAAACTTGCACAGTGTATGCATATGTACATTTGTACTAGACCACTAAATTAGTAAAATATAACTAAAATGTATATTTAAAACAAAGTGCATGTATCTATATTTGATTTGTTGATTGTTTATTAATGACTACATTATCCTCTAGTTTAAGATAAATGCATATTTGATTTACATGTTTTTGCGCATGTCTAAATAGATAAAGCAATGCTTTTAAATTATATGACATAGAGTAGCCAAAGGCTTAAAGTTACTGTTAGAGTGTGAGAAAGAGAATTATCGTGAATGATTCTTGAAAACAATTTTACATTTATAAGTTCTGTTTACATGTATGGAAAACACCTTATACATTTGTACTTAAAAAGACAAAACTCATGTTAAATCCAATTTCACATATTACTCTATTGAATTGACCGGGCTGGTCACGGGTCAATTATTTCAGACTTCTTCGTTTAAATCATACCTAAAAGAAAGAAAAATGTAAGCTCTGCCCAACCTTGTGAATACAATAGAATAATATCACTATTACATGTGTTATCTTTTTTAATTTGACTGTACAATTATAAATAATTGTTAGTGATACTTCCAGCTATGATTTATATTTTAGTACTTAAGTTTAAGTTGAGTGTCAAATGTACACGTATTTGATGAATTGAACAAAATAACTACTTTGAAAGAACAGAAAAAGATACTTGTTGTAGATATATTAATTAATTAAAAATATTATAACCATACTTTATACTTACATGTACATGTATTGATATATGTGGAATGAATTTGGTGATAGCTTTATTTTTCATCCACCATGATAATAATGTCATATTCAGTATTGATATTTTAAGAAATCTCCACAATTTTATGACCTGCTGACAAATATTGCTGGATGTTTAATGTATTAGTCATTTTTTCTGTCAAACCCAGCTGGGTTTATTTTTATGTTGATGCTAATTTGTCAAAAACAGTAAATTGGATTTTCATGAAATTTTGTACTCAGAACAAGGACTACATTTTGTATTAAAAATGAAATGTGCATGGGAAGGCTGTCCATGTCCAAGGGGACACATTTTATTGCTGTTAAGTTGCATACAGACTTGAGTTGAAATATGTAAATAGTTTTCAATCTGAAGAATTTTTCTTCAATTTTGGATTACCTTATAGATTAAGACTTTATAGAAAATTGTTACATTGGCATAATTTTTCCAAGTTTTTTTTTGCAATTGACATACATGTACATGTATGTTATGTTTGGAAATCATTTTCAAATTTAGCTAATCATAATTATCTTGCTGAATGACAAGCATCATACTGCATGGCAAGTTGAATTCACTCTTTTTCTAATAGCTGTTTGCAAAGGAAAGGTATTGCCAAATATATTTGCATGTACTACATTAACTAATCTCCACAATACATGAGGAGTTCTCCACTTTTAGAAACATTGCGATTCCTTGCAAAAAATATCATTTGTGAAAAAATTAGACTATGAAGGTATATATTGTATAATTATATGAACTGTATATTTTATCTTTAGCATTTCCCAGTGGTAAAGTTTTTTGTTATGTTAGTTAAAGCATTTGTAATTTTAAATTTCATATTAAAGATTTCATAGCAAAAGTTAGCTATATTATCAAGTAAACTTATGTGTGCATAACTACCTGGGGCCTTGGAGGCAGAGTGGTCTAAAGTGCTGGTTTAAATACCACACTACCGGTATTCATCACTAGCTGATCACCTCTGAGCTGGTGTTCGAGTCCCGTTTGTATTTAATGAAAAAGGGACTTCCCCAACTGTATGTGATTAGCCTCATTAGGTTTGTCAGTTACCTGGCCAAGGTCGGTGGTTTCCTCCACCATTAAACACTGACCACCCTTACATGACCCAGGTGCGTCGATAAAGGGAGTTAAACACCAACACACACACACACGCATAACTACCTTAGCAAACATTAATGATGTCCTGATAAAACATTAACCTATGATATAACTGCAGGTCAAAAAGGACATATATGTATGGAGTTAATATACATGATACAAAATCACATTATAAGGCACCCTAAAAAGGTTGTATGTAAAGGCTAACATGACCCTACCTGAAATTTTATGCCTACCCAAAAGTATTGTGTCTATTATACAGCAAGGACTGTTATAGTCTAAGATGTCCCCCCATATCTCTTATGTAAAAAAAAATCATACCTACGGGAACCCTGCCTTCCCCCCCCCCCACCCCACAAAGTGGCAAGGTATTATGTTAAAGCCTTGGTTTCTTTCTGTGTCTGTCCATCCCTCCCTTTGTCTGTCCGTCCCTCGAAGGTTTCCGGATAATAACATGAAAACGTGTCAAAAGACTTGAATGATAGTTTGCACAGCTGTTGAGTACAATAAAATACAGGTCAAGTTCATTTTTCAGAATGATCTGAAAAAACATTATTGAAGATTTGCCACTTTGTAAATTTTCCAAATTTGAAAATGAGGAAATTTTCTGGTCTAAGAAAGATAACTCATTTCTTTTCAGTCTCTTTATAGATGTATAGTATATACAGTATAGTATACAATTATATTTAACTATTGATGAATATTGTGGCGGGGTAAACTGGTTTTGCTCTTGTTCTGTCATCTTAAACCTTCATTTTTCCACTTCACTGCAAGTTTAGGTTGGCCCCTAGTAAGCAAAAGTGCATGAAACAACATGCATTTGTTCTTTATATGGAAAAGAAATTCTACATTTGTACAAATACATGTACCCTCAGTCCTGCACTTACATTATAACAAATACGTTCTGATTTAATACATTAGACATAAACATTGAAAAAAAAAGCTTGATTGTCTTGGATACATAGTCAACAGAAAGGGTCTTTTATCAATTTGTTTTTATACGACTGCCAATTTTTTGTGATCGTATTATGTTACGGCTATGTCGTAGTCGTCTGTAGACACTTTGGTTTCTGTGCGATAACTTAAGTTGTAGTTAACCAATTGTTATAATATTTTGATATGATCTTCATAACCACTAAAGGAAGGTTTGTATTGCATTTTGGGGTTTCTGGCCCCTACTGTTTAAGAAAAAGGACCAAAAGGGGCAAAAATGGGTATATTAACAAAATGTCTGTAGAATGTTTAATTTTCATCCGATTTTGATCATTCTTTTTTTTTATTGTATTTCTCAATAAATTCTGTCAGCAAAATGTAACAACAGTTTTGATGTATCTTGTACCGTTACATGGCTATAAGGGGTCAAAAAGGGGTCACATCCAAAAAATCGACTTTTTTATTTGTGGTCAGATTTTCAAAATCTTTTTTTCATTGGAGTTCTTGTAAAAATCCCTGCCTGTGTTTTTCAATCAGATTTGCAATATCTCATACCGTTTTCGAGAATTTAGGGGTCATAGGGGCCAAAAACGACCATTATAAGAGTTTGTCTTGGTAAATGGTTTTATTAAAAAATAATGACCAATTGTTACATTGTTTTAAAATGATGTTTCTAACCACTAGAGAAAGGCCTCGTGTGCCCCTACCATTTCCAAAAAATGGGACCAAAAGGGGGGAACTGCCGGGATGTTAAGACAAAACTCCGTAGACTGTGACATTATCTTTCATACAATTTGTCATAATTTTTTTCATTGTAATCCTTAATCAATTCTGTCAGGAAAATGTATTCACAGTTTTGAAGTATCTTGTACCGTTATATTGCTCTCAGGGGTCAAAAAGGGGCCACACCTACAACTTCCGGTCAATGGCGATGACGAGTGGTCGTGTTTTGGACTCAGGAGAAAATCCATCTACATCTTTGGCAAACAGTGTCATCCATCTTCAGAAATTGTTTTATGTATTTGGATATGACCATCCTTTGTAGTAATGGACTAATTTTTCTCCTGGATTCATGTTAATGCCATTGACATGGAAGTTCGAGGTGCTATCAGAAAATGTCCCTTTTTGGGAAGTTTTGCAGACCGCTCTTTAGATGTCTGTGGGTTTTGACTGTTCCCCTGATAGTCTGATGGTTTCTTTCCGAGATCTTTTCATAGGATTTTCGGCTTTCCTCCATCTCAATACAGTTGGGTGTCTGGGTCTACTCGACTGGATAGCTAGTTGTCCATGTCGGTATTCCCCGTTACGGAGCCTTTTATGTTTGGCTTGCTTTTGGCGCTTGTGGTTGATTTATTCCCACTCCCTTTCCCTTTTTGTACATAATTCCTGCACTTGTAAGTAGTTCCTGCATGTTTTTGCCATTATACATGTAAGTTGAGTCTCTCCTTCATGTTGGCTTTGTTGTCGCCCTTTTGTAGCTGTTAGACCAGACGCTAGGTCCAGGGGGGTCCGACTAATATGGACACCACAGCAATCCATGAAAGGAATGCCCAGATTCCCTCTTTACCTCATTCAATGAGGGTGCTCCTGATAGAGGAGGGAATTACTTGCATACATACATACATACAAAATCGATTTATTTAATTTGTGGTCCAATTTTGAAAATCTTTATTTTTTCATTGGAATCCTTGTAAAATCCATGTCATCATTTTCCATTCAGGTTAGCAATATCTCTTACCAATTTGGGGAAATTAGGGATCAAAGGGACCAAAAGCGCATTATGAGTTTTCCTTGAAGGTTGGTATAGACTACACAAATGTGTAAACAAAATTCAAATATGCAATTCAAAGTCCCCAAAGAATGCATGTGTCAAAAAGCTTTGTGAGTCCACAATGGGCTGCATGTGTCGATTTTGCAAACTTTGTAATACACAGGAAATCGAAGACGAGATACATTTTCTTATGCACTGTCCCTCGTACACTGTAGAGCGGGCAAATCTGTTCAGTGAAGTAGAGAAACTTTGCTCAAACTTTCAATACTTAGACGTAACTAACAAATTTATCTGGTTGTTATCTTGTGAAAATGAGAATATATGCAATATGTTAGCATCTTATACCAAAAAATGTTTTCAAATACGAGAGACTGTTAGTAGATTATGAATCGTCACGAGTCATGCTACATGTGTAATTATTGTTTGTTTTCTAATTTGTTTATTTTATTTCCATTATTATTGTCAGATTATTATTTTTCATGTACGAATTATGTATTTATATATGCTCTTTCGAGGGCCCATGATTTGGTGTAATAAATTATACTTATACTTATACTTATACTTATACTTGTGTCCAAAGTATTGGACAATCAATATTGGGCCGCAAAAGCACAGGGTTCAACATGTTGCGGTCGTATCATGCTGCGCTCGGCGTAGCTTTTTATTTACTATTGACTTGAAAAAACACATTTATGCCATTTGGAAGCACATGGGACAAGCAGAGCAGACAGTTTTTATACGACCGCATTTTTTTTGCGATCGTATTATGTTATGGCGATGTCGTCGTCGTCGTCGTCGTCGTTGTTGTTGTCTGTGGACACTTTGGTTTCCGTGCGATAACTTGAGTAAATGTTGACAGATTGTGTTGAAATTTTGATATGATGTTTGTTATCACTAAAGGAAGGTTGGTATTGTATTTGGGGTTTGTGGCCCCTACTATTTTAGAAAAAGGGGCCAAAAGGGGCAAAATGTGTGTTTTATCAAAACTGCTGTATAACGTTTATTTTCCATCCGATTTTGAGCATTCTTTTTTCATTGTATTACTCATTCTAATATGGGTCCCCGGAAAGAACAATAGAAACCATGACGACAAGCCATGTTTAAATTCCAATAAAACACAGGTCGACGTCACAGTTCATTTTGCGACGTCATTATATGATTTTAAGCTGAAATTGCCGACGTCATAAAGGATCATTTGCACATAAACGTAGCAAGAAACAACAAAATGGCTTCTGTAGCATTGTGCACTATAGGTCTTTGAAAACACAAAATTGTCATATTAGAATAGAAATAATTCATGTCCGGCCGTGGTTTATTTTCGATTTAACCATGGGTGCCCATTATTTTCGTGTATTTAACCCCTCGCTTCGCTGCGCTACGCTCTGGGTAAAATATCCACGAAAATAATGGGCACCCATGGTTAAATCTCCAATAAACCACGGGCGGCCATGAATTATTTCTTAAATAAATTCTGTCAACAATATGCAACAGCAGTTTTGATGTATGTTGCACCGTTTCATTGCTATAAGGGGTCAAAAAGGTGCCACACCAAAAGAAATCGACTTTTTTATTTGTGGTCCGATTTTCAAAATCTTTTTATACCCCCACTTCAAAAGTGGGGGTATATAGTGATAGGGGTGTCCGTCCTACCGTCCGTCCGTCCTTCCGTTACACTCCAGGGTACCCATCTCTTATCCGCGACTCTTCCTAAACCCCTTGATGGATTTTCATGAAACTTACACACAATCTTTGTGACATAATGTAGATGTGCACCTACTATTTTAAAATTTGATCAGAATGATTTTTGGGGTTTCTCATAGCAAAACATGGACTTAGCCATTCGGCTACATGGGGGTGCCCATCTTATCCGCAACTCCTTCTAAACCCCTTGATGGATTTTCATGAAACTTACACCCAATTTTTGTGACATAATGTAGATGTGCATCTCCTATTTGAAAATTTTATCTGATTATTTTTTTTTGGGGGGTGGGGGGTATTTATTTGTGAGCTGCGGCTCACAGTTTTTATACGACCGCAAAATTTTGCGATCGTATAATGTTATGGCGATGTCGTCGTCGTCGTCGTCGTCATCGTTGTCGTCGTTGTCGTCTGGGAACATTTGGTTTCCGTGCGATAACTTGAGTAAATGTTGACCAATTGTTTTAAAATTTTGATATGATGTTTGTAACCACTAAAGGAAGGTTGGTATTGTATTTGGGGTTTGTAGCCCCTACCGTTTTAGAAAAAAGGGCCAAAAGGGGCTAAAACGGGTGTATTGACAAAACTGTTGTAAAATGTTTGTTATTCATTCGATTTTGAAAATTCTTTTTTTAATGAATTTCTCATTAAATTCTGTCAACTAAATGTGTCAATGATTTTGATATTTATTGCACCGTTACATTGCTACAGGGGGTCAAAAAGGGGCCACACCCCAAAAATCAACTTTTTTATTTGTGGTCCGATTTTCAAAATCTTTTTTTCATTGGAATCCTTGTGAAAATCCCTGCCTGCGTTTTTCAATCAGATTTGCAATATCTCTTACCGTTTTTGAGAAATTAGGGGTCAAAGGGGCCAAAAACGCCATTTTTAAAAGTTTGTCAATGCAAATAGTTTATACCAAAAATCAAGTTGTAGTGGGCCTGCCAATTGTTATGAAGTTTATATATGATGATTATATCCACTAAAGGAATCTTGGTTTTGTATTTGGGGTTTGTGGCCCCTACTGTTTTAGAAAAAAGGGCCAAAAAGGGCGAAAACGGGTGTATTGACAAAACTGTTGTAGAATGTTTATTATTCATTAGATTTTGAAAATTCTTTCTTTGTTGAATTCATCATTAAATTCTGTCAACAAAATGTGTCAATGATTTTGATATGTTTTTCACCATTACATTGTTACAGGGGGCTAAAGACAGGCCACGCCCATAAAATCAACTTTTTTATTTGTGGTCCGATTTTCAAAATCTTTTTTTCATCGGATTCCATGTACACAATTTCCTATCATTTTTTATCGGATTAGCAATATCTTTTACCATTTTTGAGGAATTAGGGGTCAAAGGGCCAAAATTGTAAATTAATACATGTATAGAAATAAGGCTTTTTGTATAAGATGTTGATGTAAATATATTTGTCAAAAATGCATTTCTATAAGTCCACCACAGGATGCATGTGTCAAAAAGCTTTGTAAGTCCACCATGGGCTTCATGTGACCAAAGCAATGGACTATCCATATTGGGCCTCCAACGTACAGGGTTCAACTTGTTGCTGTCGTATCATGCTGCGCTCGGCGTAGCTTTTTATTCTAGTTTTTATTGGAATCCTTGTGAAATTTCTTGCTTGCATTTTTCAGTCAGATTTGCAATATTTCTTACCGTTTTTGAGAAATTAGGGGTCGAAGGTTCCAAAAACGCAAAGTTTTTAAAGGCATATAGTTTTATACCAAAAATTAAGTTGTATAGTGGACCAACCAATTGTTACGAAGTTTTAATATGATGATTATATCCACTAAAGGAATGTTGGTTTTGTATTTTGGGTTTTTGGCCCTTACTGTTTTGAAAAAAAGGGCCAAAAGAGGCTAAAACAGGTGTATTGACAAAACTGTTGAAGAATGTTTATTATGCATTCAATTTTAAAAATTCTTTTTTTTGTTGAATTGCTCAAAAAATTCTGTCTACAATATGTTTCAATGATTTTGATATGTATTTCACCATTACATTGCTACAGGGGGCTAAAGATAGGCCACACCCATAAAATCATTTTTTAAAATTTTTGGTTCAATTTTCAAAATCCTTTTTTCATTGGATTCCTTGTGAAAATCCCTCCCTTATTTGTAAATCGAAATTTGCAAAATCTTTTAATGATTTTGAGATTTTAGGGGTCAAAGGGCCAATAATGTCAATTAATACATGTATATAAATGAGGCTTTATGTATTAGATGTTGATGTAAATATATATGTGTCAAAAATGCATTTTTAAGTCCACCACAGGATGCATGTGTCAAAAAGCTTTGTAAGTCCACCATGGGCTTCATGTGACCAAATCAATAGACTATCCATATTGGGCCTCCAACGTACAGGGTTCAAATTGTTGCGGTCGTATCATGCTGCGCTCGGCGTAGCTTTTTATTAGGTTGAGGAGACCTGAGTGCCCACAGGAAACAACACCCTTGGACAATTAAGTAACTAAAAAATCTAATGACAGTGGGACTGGAACACTTGCATATGTAATTAGTCTGGTATTCTAACTAGCGCCTTACACCATACACTAGGCCAAGGGCTTGTTGGGAAATTCCTCCTAAGGCACCATGGGTAGATTGTTTCTGCCGGGTTTAAAAATAAAAACAATATGAGTGTGACCATAGATTAGCGTACATTAGAACTTAGAATTAATATTCGACCCCCAAATAAATTTTTTTGGTACCTAGAAGTAGGTGTCCGTGGCATTTAATTGGGAACACATACTTTGTTTTACTCAAAAACATCAATTTGAAAACTCATGAACCTGCAACCAACTTGATTGTAATTTTCACAGGTTGGTTTTCTACATGTAAGATTCCTATTACTTGTTTGGGACAAAAAGGGGTTATCAGCATGCCTCAATTTCTTTCTTTTTAACATTTTTTGGAAACCAGTACCTCCTAAGCCACTGAAACTGTAGGAATGTGATATGACGATCCTCATTTTGAATAAATCCGAATAAAAAAAACATGACAGTTCTGTTATTAAAAATAGAACATAGGTTCACTTGATATGGCAAGCAACTATAACAGACAGTAAATATAATTGATTCAAAAATTCTACTAAAGTCTCTTATATTGAATTACCAGTAAGATGACCGATATTGGGTTATCAAGATAAACTATAGCCTTATCGTTTGCTTATGAACCCCTATAAAAAAATATTTGAGGGAGGCCGTCGGTGGCCTTATAGTGGTTATATCTATTTTTATTTCATATTTTCCCAGCCATACTGTATTGAAAAATACTGTACACTTGTCCCCTTTCGTTTGAAAATTACCCCCCCCCCAAACAAATACCTATCAGTACTGTGCAGGCCTATTGCAGATGAAAGCAATGCACCATTTTGCTCTATATGAAAATGCTAAGCAGTTTCAGGAGAGTTGATGCTTCTATGACCTAAAATGCACAAAATCTATGGCATATAGCTCAAATAAAAGTTGTCGAATAAAAATGGCATTGTGCTATGTGAAACTACATAGTTACCATCATAGACCTGTTTTTTTTATTGCGATCAAAAAGTGTTCACATGACTTAAACAATCGATCAAGTCCCATAGTTCCTATTTATAAAGGACAAGGCCCGATACGGCCCATATTTGGCCCCCTGTGTGATTGAAAAATAAAGCATGTGCCAAGAGAAAAACCCCTATTGTTATTTAGTGAGTAAAATGAATGCAGAAGCTACTTGTCTAAATCAAGTTTAAAGTTAACTTAAGTTAATAACATGATTATACTGATTGAAAATATTGCACCAAAACATGGTCAATACCCAGGGACTTGCTCCCCTCTATGTATATTTTGTTAGAGTCAATGTGCGGTGTTTTTTCGTACCGCACATTGACTCTAACATATTGATAGAGGGGAGCAAGTCCCTGTGGTCGATCGCGATATGCATGATTTCTGTCAAACTTCCTGAAAATAGACAAATTTTGGATAATCTTTTCAATATTTAGATGTCTGCACCTACGTAGACCATGCAGTTTGCTTTTTACTATATCGTATATCAATTAAGTATAAATCAGTTGAAAGTACCGTTGCGCAGGCCTTTGAAAATAACACAAAAAGTATGAAAAATTGCATTTTTCATCAGTTTCGTTACTTTTGACCAATTTTATAGGCCTCTTTAAATTTATAAGCTGAGTAAATTATGATAAATAAAACCCATAGTAAAATTTGAAATGAAATTATAATTATTTACTAAGGATTTTATTTTCCCAAAATTAGGGGGCTAAATACCTTGTCCTTTGTTCAATAGAAATCGTGACGCTATACGCTATAAGCTAGTTTAAATTACTGGTATCGTTTGGAAAATATCCCGAACGGTTTACTAAAAGATGCTTATTTGGAATCCAAAAATATTCATGAGGAGGGAGGGAAATCATCGTTTTCAGCTATTACCAACCTTTTTACTATTTTAAAGACTCCAGGAGGCAATAAGTATAAAAAATATTCAAAATCATCATTTAAACACTCTAATATTAAAACAGATCTACAAAATATTTATATAAAAACTTGGTATAATAACAGAAATCAACTAATTGTTGAAAATGGAACTTTAAGGACCTATCTGAAAATCAAGACCAACTTTGGATTTGAAAAATATTTAGAACTCATAACTGATTCAGAACTCAGAAGGTCTATCACAAAATTCAAGATCAGTTGTCATAAATTAAAAATTGAAACAGGTAGACATACCAAACCAAAAACTCCTTTAGAAGATAGAATCTATGATAGGTGTAATAATTTACAAGTAGATGATGAATTACATTTTTTAACCAATGCTTAAAGTTCTCTAAGTCCAGAATTATATTATTTGATAAAATTAAAGAATCTAATATTAACTTTAGTAGCTTATCACAATTTAACAAATTATACTGGACTCTCAATTGTGAAAATATAAACATACTTAATAATTTTGGCAAGTTCCTCTTGGAGTCAATGTTGATATAAATGTCTTATTCTACACCACTGTTTTATATTTTGACTGATTATATAAATTCATGTACTTTATACCAGTTAAAAAGGTTCAAATATTTATTTGTTATCTATGTCTTTAAATCATAATTGTTTGTCATGTCATTGCCCCTCGAGGGTCCTTAATTGGTCAATAAACTTGTATTCTTGTATTCTTGTATTCTTGTATACGATCAACAATCTCAGCAGAGTTCCTTTGATTTAATGTGCACCAAATCGAAAAAGCCCATAACTCCTAAAAAACCTGTCGAATCGAAATCATGATGCGATATTAGCAACTGTATATATGATATTTGATTACAAATACACCTACAAAATTTCAGCAAAATCCTTATAGCCATATTAGACGAGTTGCGCACACAAAGTGTTCCTATGTAACTCCTGTATTGAATCAAAATCAGGCATTGCGATATGAACAATGACATATGTGGACAAACAATCCTGCAAAATTACAATCAAAATCAGTTCAGCTGTCTCGGAGGAATTTAGCCCACACATTACAAAATTGTACAAAGTCGATCAAGTCATGTAAAATTTGTTATTTCAGAATGACTTTGCGATATGGTCAACTTGATATGATGACAAACAATCCTACACAATTTCATCAAAATCTGGTGACCACAAAAGCGTGCCGAATGAAGAACGGACGAAGACGATTACTGAGTCCTTCGGCCGTGTTGCGGCGGTGAAAGATCAGATTTATCAGTCAAAATATCAACAAAACTGTCAAAACACACCAAGCATTTAAACTTAAAAATATGACTTAGTGTAAGCCATGCAAATGCATGTTTGAGGATCTCAAATATATAAGTTTAAAATTTGCCCGATACAAGAAAAATCAAGACAGTATCCAAAAGTCATGAAAAGTTTGGAATACAAAACTTTTCTTCGGTTACCGGGCATTTCAATGTTAAAAATACTCGGGGTAAAAGCAATTTCAGTCGCTAAAATCTTCGTTTTGGGCGACTTTTACCATTTTAACCACTAAAAGCTTTTACGACCAAATACAAACTTTTTCCTCGTTCACGATAACTTCTATATTTTGACTTGTATGTTTCAAGTCAGTCTAGACGGTACGACGTTGTGTTTACACACGTGAAGACTCTCTCTAAGCTCTATAGCTAGAATAAAAACCATTCTGGTCTGTCACAATAAGGGAGATAATAAGAGAGAGAGAGAGCAGAGCTCTGAAAAGAGAGTATGTGATTGTTACTTTCAAAATCAATTGTATGTAATAATGTAAGAAATTCATTTCTCCCTTTGTTCTATTGGTGTATGTTTTCGATCTTTTTACGATTAAATAAAGAAATTATGGTCAAAATGATAAACTAACCAGACAAGCAAATTTGCTGAATAAGGAAAATAAATCTCAAAATTAACAAGCAAAAAGGACGAAATAGGAAATGCTACATACTGGAAAATGAAAATAGCAATGATCCTTACTTATACAGATATTGTTCAAAAGAAATTGCGGATTTTTGCCCGTTTGGTGTAGTCTTGGTATACCAGTGAAACAACAAAATATATACTAGAATTCGAACAAAACTTACAACAAGGCCGCCTTCAACTGCTAGTCCGGGAATCCGATATATTGTTTTAACTTTTAACATGCATTTCAAATGAAATAGTAAAATAAATCCAACTCTATAAGCTGATTTTGTTACAGTCAAAAACACAAAATGACGGTCGGTCAACAAACCGACGGACGTTGCTATGTAAAGGACGTTGCTTTCTCTCACGTCCGCGTTCCCCGAATAAAAAGCAAATGTTGACGTTGTTAGGGTCATTTTTAGGGAAACAGAGGTGTGCTACACGCCGCTAGTACAACACGGTAAGAAATATGTGATTTGTGTTTCACTGTAAATCATTCTAGAAATTTTCTTTTGAAATTCTGAATAGTTTTTCAATTCGTTCGATTGTAGACTTGGAAAGGAGATGTAAAAAGAACATTTCTTGAACGGGTGATGTAAACACAAAAATGTGTAGCCGCCTCGTTTATCCATAAGAAATCATACATTGTATAAATTATTTTTCTTTATAATAAAACATCTTTTACAAGTAGTTTGTGTCGTTTTTTACATGGACATTGATCTGCATTTTATACTCTTGTATATGCTTTTAAAATGTTGTTGGAAAAGCATACAGCCAATCTTGGAGGAAGGAATCGCAAAAACTATAGATATACAGATTGGATACAGGAAATGGATGTTTCGGCTAAGAAACGCGCGTGTCGAATGGGATAAACAAATCTCCCCACAGTAAACAAACAAATAAATAAATAAATAAATAAATAAATAAATAAATAAATAAATAAATAAATAAATAAATAAATAAATAAATAAATAAATAAATAAATAAATAAATAAATAAATAAATAAATAAATAAATAAATAAATAAATAAATAAATTAAATAAATAAATAAAATGGGGGGCCCACCCCTACAATGCTCATGGCCTTGACGTGGCGTAGGGGCTCCTTTTTTATTGACGTGTCAATAACAGAGGTCTAACATGAGCAATGATGAATATTGGCCGCTTTTTAATAGAAAAGCCAGACCCCTCCACTCCAACCCCCCAACCCCATCCACCCCAAAAACAAAAGAAGTAAAAACAAAACCAAACAAACATACAAAACAAAACAATAATACACCCCCCAAAAAACGAAAAAAAAACAACACAAAAAAAAACAAACAAACAAAAAACCCCAAAAAACAAAACAACACCCCCCCCCCAAAAAAAAATATATAAGAACCAGAAAAAATAAGCAAAACAACAACAATAATAATTAAAAAATGTCAAAGCAACAAACAAAAGCTTAAACACAAAAGAACAAGGTTATAAAAAATCCATCAAACAGCCTTAATTTCCTTTAAAAAATGAACTCCATATCATTTACATACGGGGAAATATACTATATTGTGTAATTTTTATTTCTTCCGGGGAAATAATTTACGGTGTTAGTGTCGCATCATTTTCATATTCTTAATAACTACAGTACATGGCCACGATCCACCAATTTCTTCAAATATATATTATAGAATAAGAAATCGAACGATTCTATGAAAAAAGTTTGTTTTCACAGTCCAAACTCGATTTTCCTTCGTTAATTTAGGCAACCCTGCGCGTGCATTATTGCTTTTCGGAAGTCCTCTTGAATTTTCACATTGCAGACGAAGTGATGGATTCTGAATTTTGGCATTGCATTGACAGTCTTTGCCGATCCTTTGAAATTCCTAAAGAAAACCAAGAAGCAGGGTACATTTGATTAAAGATATGTGTGTATTAAGGATGTATTCTTCTGAGGGGTCAAAATTTTCCTTAATCAAGTTTTTTCCCAAACCTACATTTTTGAAATGCTAAGACCCTGAGAAAATCAAATTTACTCAGAAAGCAATATGTCCGTGTGCATTTTAGTTCGCTACAGTCATTTAGAAAGGGCCTATTTTGACAATTTTCTCAAAATTTCATCATTTTTGGCCTATTTTGAGGTAATTTTCTTTAAAATATCGAGTTTCAAAATCAAGTTTTCTCTCAAAGTTTCCATAATTTGATAGATGCCATGATTCTGAACAAATTTAACTTATAAAAAGTATATGTCCGTGATGATATAAGAAAGTTAAGTCCCGAAAATGTGATTTTTTAGGTCATTTTCAAGACACTATAAAATTGGTAAAAATCAAGATTTTTCAAATTTTCTATCATACCAAAACCACACAACTCTCCATTTTCGTTTGAAATAATTGGACAAAAATATCTTTTTGAATTTAGAAAAGAAATTATATGAATTGCATGGATATTTTGTTGGAAAAATGAATTTTATTACCCCTACCCTGAAATTGGCTAAATTCAGACTGAGATCGGTGGTCAAATTTGGTCAAAAATTAAAATGTTGCATATCTCAAAAACTACTTATCATATCTTCATCTGTTCATAATTTTTTGAAAAAAATTTAGATGGATCATCATTTGATATACATTCATCAAAAGTTTTCAATTATAAGGCAAGGTTTAAAAACTATTCACAAACGAGATTTCAACGAGACTAAAACCTCAGAAGAATACCCCCTTAAGTTATATCCGAAGATACTGTCTGTGAAGGGTACTCTTGAGAACTGAAAATCTTTTTTTTTCTTTTTTACACCACTGTTTGGGAACTTTGAAATGTTTGGCCAAGGAATTAGATAGATCTATCTAATTCTTTGGTTTGGCATATTTATATTTGCAAATAAAAGTAATAAAATCTACATAAAAAGAATAAAGAAATGAATAACTTACCTCTTAGAAAATTGAATGAGGCATTTAATCATTTTGCCCCCTCATTTCTGACTATATACTACAGTCTGAGATTGCTCTGACGTCCTACGTCTTTTTTTCCAGACAAGCTTGGGCATTGCTCTGATGTCCTTTTTTCCAGAAAAGTTGGGGCCATCACATAGGATCCCCAAAAGGCGGCCCTAGCTTGTCTGGATCAAAGCCATAGGACATCAGAGCTCAATCTCAGACTACATTGAAAAGGCAGCCATTTTTGTGGGTGCCAAATTTAAAAAAAATCACTTTATTGAAGACTGGGTATACCCTTTGGACCACAGAGATGTTTTGTGATCGACATGTTTTTGTTTTCATCTCAGAGTGCATTTTGACTTTTTTCCAGCCATTTTTTTTATCATGGGGCTGAATTTTCAGTAAATGTAAGAAACATTCTTTAAAGTTCTGATGCTTATAATATTATCTAAATTAACATGATTAACATGATCAACTAAAGCCAAGTAATTTTTTTTATATTTTTTTTCATTCTCTGGAATACCCTTAACAGACAGTAGGAAAAATCAAAAGGCATTGACCTGGGCAGTGTTCACTGATCATAAGATAATAGGTGCAACCAAAATGGGACTCGACTCTACAATATAATCAAAATATTCCATGGATAATAACTAATTATCAAATATATATATCAAATATCAAATTATTTGTGCAAATTACATGTATTAATCCTGTTATTAAAATTTGTAACATTCTGAAAAAGGGTCAAAATATTTTGGGACAACCTTCAATAGGGATGAAATTACCCCTTTTAGCATGTTTAGCTTTACGTAATCTGTGACATATTTCCCAGTCAGAGTATTACCCCTTCCTGCTTTCTGTATGTGAAATTGTCTACCAAAAAAACTTTGACAAATGATGATTTGTCATTTTAACATATATAAATTTGTGAAAAGTGGTTTTAATTGTATCAAAATTATAAGATAGGTTTGTAAGTCTGAATTTCATACTTTATTTTAAGCTCTTCTACACCATGTCCACCAAAGAAAGAAGCAGTTTTGAGTAACATCCAGTCTGTCATGTCAGAAGTTATGGAGAAATTGTCAGCAGGAGAATCACCTGTTCTGAAGCATGTCAATAGAAACACATGGGAAAATGTCAGGTTTGATAAAATATATTTTTAGTTTTAAAATAGTTGCATACTGGTAATCATGATAAACCCTGCTACAAGTCTTTATATCTTCAGTAAAGACTGCAGGAATGGTGAATGCTTAAAAAATTCACAAACGCAATCCTTCATATCAAAACTTACATTAGTTATCACATTGATATTATCACTACTGGGTATTTGGATTACCAACACTGTAACTCCAAAGTACTTACACTTGGAAAATGCCTCACAAATAAACATGATAAAAAGATCTTAGAACTTGTACTATGAACATTTGATAGTAAAATTAATGCAACATTGTCATAAATGTTTTAATAGCCAGGAATTTCTCAACACCATAAGCTTCATCGTGTATTTTTGTTCTGGAATTAGTTGTTTTATGCTGTTCTGTCATGTTGTTTGTTTCTCCATGTTGTTGTTGTCTTTTGTGTCAACAGATTTTGTCTATAGATGTCTTTTTGAGCTTACGACATTGGTTTTCCCTTTGGTACCTCAATTTAGAGAAGATGTTTGCTTCTAATCCTTATCTTGACTTCAAGACACAGTAAACCATGTCCAAAAAACTGTCTGTTTCTTATTTTTCTGTCATACAGGATATCCTCTATCATTTCTAAAGCTTGTATATAAATGAATAAATGTGCAATAAATTAATGTTGTTAGTTAATTTATTTCCAGCTTTAAAGAAAATGTTGGTTTACAGAATGTCAGTACTCCTAAAATGACAACTGTTCGATACGAATCACCACAGTCCACAAAAAAATTTAGTAAGATTTTATAACTGACTTAGTTAAAAGCTAATAGTGTATGATGTTTTAATATGCAATTATTAAAATAATTGAAAATATTCTCAATTTTTACTGGAAAAAGTTCAAGACTTATTTTTGCTTTTGCTCAAAGTTAAAGTCTTCATTTGTTATGACATTTTTTGTCCATCGTTTGTAAGACAGAAATTGAGGATAAAAAATAATTTAAGATGGCTTGCCCACATAAGTTTTGGGTTTGTCTGTTTATTCCTTCTTGACACCTCAGGTTTGTCTTTGGTTTAAGTTGATTTCTCAGAAATCAAAAGTTAAATCTTTTTTTTTCACTTATTCCATGAAATAGATGACCGTGTATGATGCTGGTTTGTCAATTATAAATTTTTCCGACCTATTGCAAATGTAACAATTAGAGATATCGGTTCTGTTATAAAACATCAGAGTCTTTGGAAACACAATTGCTCGTTTATTCTTGGAAAATAAATATATAGAAATTAGACACAATATATATCTTTTTTTCTTTTCAGCATTGATGATGAGGGTTTTGTCATTGATGTATACTTTGGTTCAAAGTGACAAGTATTGTACCAAAAGGTATATAGTTAGATTAAAAAACAAAATGAATAGGTATAAAAAAAAGTCAATATTTTGAACAAAATTTAAAGTACAATCTCAAAGTTCAAACTATTGTTCAGCGTGATATAAAATCTAATTATGACTTAGGTATAAAATCAAGTCAGAGAGGTTTCTTATTCATTCTTTAAAACTGATTGAAGTTGTCAGTACTATTCAAATAGACAATTTATACACTTCTTTGTCATACTGTGAAAGTACTTAAATTCATGGTCATCAGTTTTCAATGAGTGGTAACAAATTGCATACCAGGGTACTCTTGGATTCATTATTGAAAGCAATGTAAATATTTTTTTTCATTGGGAATCTTACTTCATGGTTTTTCTGATCCACGAAAACCATAAAAATTGGTATCCAGCAAATATTAATTCTTTTAAAGTAGATTATTTACAGTAAAAATACTTTAAAACAGACTTAGCATACAAAATAAAGAAAGATTGGAAATATGAATATATCAAAGGGGAAATTAGAATAGTTACATATACATGTATATATGTATGTAGATAAATAATTACATAAATCTAACAAGAACAAAACACTGTTAAAACTAAGGCAGTGACAGAATAAGCTCTAGATAGAACCAAAAAATGAGTAAAAGCAGTTTCTGTTTATAAGAAGATTTTTAAAAAGGTATAAAACATGATTATATGAAATGAATACATGTAATTTTTTGAAATCAGTATTAGGCCAAAATAAAATAATTCCTAGATTCTCATCTAAATTTCTTGAAATTATGGGGTGGGCGGGCAAATTTTATTTTTTATTCATTTTGATAAAATATGCTCCCATTTTAGAGTCCAAAAAAGGACATAATTTGCCAAAGAATCAAAACAAAATTTTTAGGGACGGGAGAGGATGAATCTAGGATATTTTTATAATGGCCTGAGACAATGATGATGTAAGTATGCAACAATTATGTTTCTGATTTCAGAGATCTGTTTTATCAAGATCCTACATTTTTTGGTAACCAGTCTGCAGTTGATGAAGCTGTTGATAATATTTCTTGTATGCTACAGATACCTAGATGGCATCTACATGTGGTAAACTTTATTAAAAGAAATTTTTAAAAAATCGCATCCGAGGATTATATCTTGTTAATTTTTATTCATTACCTTTATTTTCTGTATTTACAACATGATTTTCATTTTATAAATGCAGTCAAAAGAAGTACATGTATGTATACTTAAACTTTACTTACATGTTATAGTTTTGAATTAGTGATTATATCCTGCATAGGTGTGTTTTTCCTACATATGACAGTTAATTTTCTTGGTCAATCTTCAAGTTGCAGTTGATACAAATAATTAACTCCTTATCCCTTCTTTTCAATTTCATTTTATATTATAGTAGTCTTATGAAGAAAAAATAACAAAAGCAAAAATCTTTTATTAAAATTTAGATATTTTGTATTATAAATCTGGTAGAGAAGATAATCATGATAATGAGATGTGAAATTACAAAGATCTGTAATGATCCTGCATTTAGACATTATCCAAGTTTGAAAATAGAAAAAATTATAGAAATGAAAGTATTTTGATATCTTGTAGCTTAGCACATCTAAAGGGTTATTGGCTGGTGATTTGTCTTTTCAAGATGCTGATGGTAATTTTGTAAGCTGCAAAGCTACAAAAAATGTAAGTGTAAAAATCTTGTATTTGCATAAAATTGCATGAGCATTCATTTTTTGCATCTCATTTTAAAATAGATTTTGATTTCATAAAAGTTTTGATTATCAGATAGTGCATTTTGTTCAAAGAAGAAAATAATATTGTAAACCCTGAAAAAATAGAAGTATGAAAATATTTTATTTCTTTTAATTTATGTTCAAGGGGGAGATAATTAGAAAAGAAATGAAAAAGAACAAAAAAATTAAAATACCTGTTTGCAATAATTCAACTCAGTGACCCAAATATTTTATTATTTATTTCTTAAATGCACATTATTATCTTGATTTTTAACAAAATCATTGAAATAACTGTTTTGAAATATATAATTCAAGGAATTTTTTTAACAAAAAAAAAATTGAATAGTTTAATTAATCTTTGATTCATCATAAAAATTATATTTTAGTCTAATAATCAAGAATTATCAAAGTCTGTCTAAAATCCAAATACAAATCGGGTTTATTAAAGTATGGTTAATGAGAATATTTTACCAAAAAGTCAACAATGATTTATATAATTTGAACTCCAATAGTTGGTATCAATGAATATTATAAACTAAGTTATGCCTAATATGCAATGCATCATTAGCATATGTTCCTTCCCATAGAATTGGATTTTATTTCAGGTCTGTTACTCACCTAATGAGTAATTTACTGTTCAACAAAATCCATGTAAGAAATTTCAATGCTCTATGACATGATGCTTATACATGTAGTATCTTAACTGATTAAATTATTCTGTTCTTTTGTAGATTTGAAAGTGATAAGAGAAGCATAAGTCACAGAGAAATTATCATTTTACATCAATGATACATGTAGTAGAATAATAATTGGCCGGATTTCACAGAGTGAAAAATCCTGGTTATAAATGGGGAATGTCGGGCGGTGGGTGGGCGGTAACAGTTTTCTCAGCAACTACTTATCAGAGCCACTTGATATTTGGTATACATCATCAGTCCTATAACATGGGATGTGATTTCAGGTCTGTTGAGCACCTACTTCCTGTTTTACGAAATTCAGCCATTTTTGACTTTGACAGAATTTTTTACAATATAAATCCATATTGCACATTTTCATTTTATTTTCAGGGTGTAATGGTTCCATCTCATGTAATGGGAATAAGTTATATCCTTTTGGTCAGAAGTATTCAATGATTGAAATCTTTTAATGCTAGGTGTACTATATGCATATACATGTAAAAACATTGTGATGTGTTGAAGCTGCTTGAGACTAAATGCTTGTGTTTTTAAGTTCGAAAGGAAATTAAAATGATTTAACTATAAAAAGTTTTTAAGCAAATGAGATACAATTCTTTTAATTCCTATGTTATTGAAAAATACTCAATTTCTATCCAGATGGTAGAACACAAAATCAAATAAGTGAAAGAAAATGCACAATAATAAATCTTTCCTTAACTTTGTACCAACATATACAGACAAATGCCAAGTTTGTGTTGATAGTTGAGAAAGATGCAACATTCCAGAAATTGTTAGATGATGGCTTTCATTTTATGATAGAACAGTGTATATTAGTAACTGTGAGTACTAGAAATGCTGCATGTATTAAGGTATAAATGTTTTTGTTGAGGTATGTTGTATAACATTTGATAGGGAAATTCCCATGTTTACATTAGACATTATTATACCCCCCGCAAACAAAGTTTGGGGGGGTATATAGGAAACACCCTGTCTGTCTGTCTGTCTGTCTGTCCGTCCGTCCGTCTGTCCACATAACTCGTAAGCGCTTCTCCTCCTAAACCACTTGAAGGATTTTACTGAAACTTTACATGAAGGAAGTACATCATATGTAGATGTGCATGAAGAATTTTCATCGCATTCGGACATCATTCAGGGGAGATAATTGGACTTAGACTTTTTAAATACATTATTCAATGGGAGACCTCGTAAGCGCAACTTCTCTGTCCGTCCGTCCGTCTGTCCACATAACTCGTAAGCGCTTCTCCTCCTAAACCACTTGAAGGATTTTACTGAAACTTTACATGAAGGAAGTACATCATATGTAGATGTGCATGAAGAATTTTCATCGCATTCGGACATCATTCAGGGGAGATAATTGGACTTAGACTTTTTAAATACATTATTCAATGGGAGACCTCGTAAGCGCAACTTCTCCTAAACCGCATGATGGATTTTGATGAAACTTTACCTGAAGGAAGAACATCGTATATAGATGTGCATGAAGAATTTTCATCGCATTCGGACATCATTCAGGGGAGATAATTGGACTTAAACTTTTTAAATACATTGTAATACATTATTCAATGGGAGACCCTGTAAGCGCAACTCCTCCTAAACCGCTAGATGGATTTTAATTAAACTTTACACGAAGGAAGTACATCATATGTAGATTTGCATGAAAAATTTGTATAGCTCTCTGCTATCATTGAGGGGAGATAACTGGACTTGATGTTTTTTACCAAACAGAGTCCAATATGAAGCGGGGGGTATCCTTTTGTGAGCTAGCTCACAGTATTACTTGTTTTATTTAGCCAATCAAGGACCTTTGCAGGCAATGACAATTAACATTTATGATTTAAAACAGTACATAACAGACATTAGCATCTAATTGTTATACACTATATATAATGCATGTGTGTGTTTGTGTGGAACAAGCATGGTTGACTATATGAAATTAAGAATAAGAATATTTACATGTCAGAAGTCGAAAAAAAGGTGAATAAAAATGTAAAATTCAAGGATGAGACACTGGAATAGATTTTATGATCAACTTGCAAGTATTACGCTGAAATTTAGAATTTTTTGCAGGTTATACCATTTAGCTTAAAATGACTTGATTTTTTTTATTATACCCTCCGCAAACAAAGTTTGGGGGGGTATATAGGAATCACCCTGTCTGTCTGTCCGTCTGTCCACAAACCTCGTAAGCGCAACTCCTCCTAAACCGCTCAACGGATTTTGATGAAACTTTACATGAAGGAAGTACATCATATGTAGATGTGCATGAAGAATTTTCATTGCTCTCGGATATCATTCAGCCTATCAGGGGAGATAATTGGACTTAGAATGTTGAAATATAGTATTCAATGGGAGACCTCGTAAGCGCAACTCCTCCTAAACCGCTCAACAGATTTTGATGTAACTTTACATGAAGGTAGTACATCATATGTAGATGTGGCTGATGTGCATGAAGAATTTTAATTGCTCTCCGATATCATTCAGGGGAGATAATTGGACTTAGAATGTTTAAATATAGTATTCTATGGGAGACCTAGTAAGCGCAACTCCTCCTAAACTGCTCAACGGATTTTGATATTACTTTACACGAAGGAAGTACATCATATGTAGATATGCATGAAGAATTTTCATTGCTCTCGGATATCATTCAGGGGGGAAAATTGGACTTAGAATGTTTAAATATAGTATTCTATGGGAGACCTCGTAAGCGCAACTCCTCCTAAACTGCTTGACAGATTTTGATGAAACTTTACATGAAGAAAGTACATCATCTGTAGATGTGCATGAAGAATTTTCATTGCTCTCGGATATCATTTAGGGGAGATAATTGGACTTTAGGTATTTTTGGCAGTACAGAGTCCAATATGTAGCAGGGGTATCCTTTTGTGAGCTCGCTCACAGTATTACTTGTTTCTCAATATTTCATATTTTACTTTTATGTCCAGTATTTTTTCTCTCAATATTTCATATTTTACCTATATGTCCAGCATGCGTTTAACCTTTTTTTATTGTATATATTTTAGAACTCTATAATCTGTTCAAGTTGTTATGGTTGTTGTTTTCTATTTTGATAGGCTAAAGGATTTCCAGACATGAATACAAGGTTGTTGCTGAAACTTCTTTGGAATAAATTTCACATACCAATGCTGGCATTGGTTGATGCTGATCCTCATGGTAAGCTTAAATAATCACTATGGTTGTCTGTGTGTAACAAATTGCTGTTATTTGCTTAAGGGCAATGGAATGAAGTGAGTCCCTAAAGGCATTAACAAAATCAGTAAACATGAAATATTTACAAAAAAAACCAAACACATATCATACAAAAAAACACAACCAAACTTCAATCAGCAACAAGAGTGAACCAGAATGTTGTGAATAGTTATCATTATTATAATTATACCCCCACTTGTAAGAGAGGGGGCTATATTGCAATCACCTTGTCCGTCCGTCCGTCCGTCTGTCCGTCCGTCTGTCCGTCTGTCCATCCGGTTCAATTTCTCTGCTTCTACTGGATGGATTGGTTTCAAATTTGGTACACAGCTTCAGCATGATGAGTTATACTATGCCTATCCTTTCCAGGTCAGTCCATCATCTACTTCCTGTTTTCCAAGCCGACTTAGACTTTTTAAGGGAAAAAAAATTTGAAATGGGAAATTTTTCGTAACAGATTTCTCGGCTTCTACTGGATGGATTGGTTTCAAATTTGGTACACAGCTTCAGCATGATGAGTTATACCGTGCCTCCCCTTTCCAGGTCAGTCCATCATCTACTTCCTGTTTTTCGCGCCGACTTAGACTTTTAAGGGTAAAAAATTTGAAAAGTGAAATTTTTCGTAGCAGTTTTCTCGGCATCTACTGGATGGATTGGTTTCAAATTTGGTACACAGCTTCAGCATGATTAGTTATACCGTGCCTCCCCTTTCCAGGTCAGTCCATCATCTACTTCCTGTTTTCTGAGCTGACTTAGACTTTTTATGGGTCAAAAAAAGACAATTTTTCGTAACAGATTTCTCAGCTTCTAGAGAAGGGATTGATTTCAAATTTGGTATACAGCTTAAGCATGATGAGTTGTACCGTGCCTCCCCTTTCCAGGTCAGTTGGTCATCTACTTCCTGTTTTCTGAATGGCCGAGTGGGGGTATGCTTAGCACGACTTAGTGCAACCCCTTGTTTAGTATAGAAGCCACCATGTATGATTTTAAATTTTAGTTAGGTATTAGGACATAACTGCTTATATATAGAATAATTAATAATTTAAACATATTTATTGTCGTAAAATTACAACACTGGATCGGATAAAAGTTATCACAACTTACATTATCCTTTCCATATATTACAATAAACATATTTTTAGTATTTACATACGTCAGCTATTTTATGAATATACAAAAATCAATATCATTATCATGTAAAGAGAGAAGACAGTCAAATACAATGTATTATAAAACTTTGAAATTAATGGAGAAAAAGATAAAGAAGAAAAGAAAACGGAAAAGAAAAGAGGGAAAAGGGGGGAGTATGTGATCAAATTAAGTAAATCTCTTCGTCTGTTTAATATACTGCTGCACTGCTGAAAAAATTTTTAAGTTGCTTTCTTCGTTAAGTATTTCGCTACCAAAAAGCAAAATTTCAATGTCGATAGTATCTATAAAATTTAATTTTCTTATCAATTCTGCACGATGACCAATATATAGGGGACATTCTAGAAAGAAATGAATAGAATCTTCTAAGATGTGTCCACATCGACAACTCGAATCATTAGTCAAATTAACTCTAAACAGGTCTGCATTTAAATTACTTGATCTATGTCTAAGTCTAGTGTGTAGTATATTTAGTAATCGGTTGCCGGCAAAAAAGTAAGATGGAGGTTTAAATAAATTCTTTTCTTCGAGTAACATTTTCTTAAAAAGATCATATGATACAGTGTTTCTCAGTGGTTCTTGAAGATGATTCCAGCTTTGAATAGTTGACGGGAAGAAAGAGTTGCTGTATAACTGTAGCCGTTGTCGGGGTATTTGAAATTCGTTTTGGTTTCGTAAATTTCTAACGTTATCTCTACGGAAGGGTGACAAGCAATCAATCAGATATGTAGGACAGTTGTTGTGTTTTATCTTATGGAATAAATTAAGCTTTTTTCTTTCTCTTCGAGATTGGAGAGTTTCCCAACCAGTTTCAAAGTATAAGGATTCAATATTTGCAAACTTTGGAAGACCGGTTATGATTCTTGCAGCTTCGTTATGTATATATTCGAATTTGTTTCTATCTTGAACTGAACATCCATCCCAAAGCTCACAGGAATATTCTAAAATTGGAAGGATAAAGGTAAAATAAATCTTTTCAAGATTTTGTCTACTCAAGCTAAATTTAAATTTTCGAAGAACAGCTAATCGTTTTGAAGCGCTGTCTATTATATTTTGTATATGAATAGTCCATTTACAGTTAGAAGAAAATGTGACACCTAAGTGCTTATGATTCTCAACATTTTTTATACTCTCGTTGTTAAAAGTTATATTTAGATCATTTGCTCTTTGAGTTGAGAATACAACGCACTCTGTTTTGCTTGGATTGAAATTAACCAGCCATTTTTCAGACCAGAGTTGAATTTTATATAGATCAGAATTTAGGATAGCTTCTGTTTCATTTATACTGTTTGATGAACATAAAAGGGAAGTATCATCAGCGAAAAGGCGTGCCATACTTTCGGTAGTATCAGAAATGTCGTTTATATAGATCAGAAATAAAAGTGGACCCAGAACAGATCCTTGAGGAACACCTCCTTTTATTTCACTCAGATCTGATTTAGAATTTCCAATAATTACTTTCTGCTCTCTGTTACTAAGATAGTCATTAAGCCAAAGTAGTAATCTTCCAGAGATTCCGTATGATTTCAATTTTTTAAGGAGTCCTTTGTGCCAAACCCGATCAAAGGCCTTTGAAATGTCACAAAAGACTGAACAAACAATCTTTCGATTTTCTAAGGCAATACAGATATTATGATATATTTCGAGAAGTTGGTGAACAGTTGAATGTTTTTGCATGAATCCAGATTGGTATTTATATAATAACGAATTATCCAATAAAAAGTTATATATGTATTTATAAATCACTCTCTCAAAAACCTTTCCAACGCAACTTAGCAAACTAATTGGTCTATAATTTGTTGGGTCCGATTTATCACCTTTTTTGAATAGGGGGATAACAATTGCTGATTTCCATATATCAGGGAATTTTCCGTGCAAAAGTGAGTAGTTAAAAATAATTTGTAAAGGTTTGCATACGCTAGCAGCTGTAAATTTCAACAAATGATGGCTCATACGATCTTCACCTACTGCTTTACCGAGAGTAAGACATTGTAGAACATCTTTAATTTCGTCTGATGTTATTAAATCAATGTCTAGTTCTTGGTCAGTACGCGCTTCAAATTCAGGGACATTTTTGTCTGCATTTTCAATGTCAGATATAGAGGCGAAAAAACAATTCAGGACATTACTTTTATCTTTATCAGATATTACAAGGTTTCCAGTTATATTTTCAATAAGAGGTGGAATAGAGCACGATTTGCTACCATTACTTAGGAATTTTACTAGCTTCCAGTAAGATTTGGGGTTGTTCTTCTTACTGTCGTCAAGTAAGTCGTTTGCGTTAAGAAAGAATTGTTCTCGTGCGTATTTTATCATGTTATTTACTTTGTTTCTCTGCGCTTTAAATTTTTCGACAGCCAACGCAGTACATTTTCTTTTCATTATTTTATGTAGTCTATCCCGAATTCTCATTTCTTTTCGTATATCTGAATTGAACCAAGGTTTATCATTTGGTCTTATCGTAACGTTTTTTGTTGGAATAAATTGTTTAGCTAATGAAAGAAACTTATTTGTAAATTTCTCCGTCATCGCATTTACATCTCTTTCGTCTCGTAGAAAAGACTCCCAATCAAATTGAGATATTTCAAGGTTAAGCTGATTAAAATCCGCATGCTTATAAAGCCATACTTCCCGCTTATAATTCTTTTCTAAATTAAAAGGGACCTTTACAGTTACACTAGTAGCATCGTGATCACTCATAGTTCGATCAACTTTTAATACCAGTGAAACACATATTTCACATTCATCCGAGTGTAAAATGGGATCGAGTAAATTATTGAATCGAGTTGGTTCGGTAATACAATTTTTAAGATTAAAATTTCTCATCAATACATTTAGTCGATGGTCAACCTCAACAAGTAAGTTAACATTAAGATCACCTGTGACAATTACTCGATTTGTTATATCAAGTGCCCTTTCTATTGATGCGTGAAAACACTCCCAGAACGGATTAACAGAAGCCGGAGGTCTATACACCGCACAAATTAGGAGTCGATAGTTATTTAACGAGATTTCTACCCATATCGTTTCAGTGTTACCCATTTCTAGGTCTTGTCTGCGCGTTACATGCAGGTCTTCGGAGACATAAACTAGAACACCGCCACCAAAGCAGTCACGATCTTTACGAATTGGGAGACTAAAGCCGGGTATAACCAAATCGTCATTTTTGACATTTTCGTCTAAATGAGTTTCAGTTATACATACGACCGACGAACCATCACAAATAGTTTCTAAATAATTTATTTTGTTTCGCACACTTCTTGCATTCCAGTGAAATATGGAAACTTCGCCATTGTTTGAGTCTGGTCCTGGATTTGTTTCAATATCATTGCTCATGACTAATAATTGCAAAAGAAGAAGGGTAAACGATATGTTTTGAGAGAATGGTTCACATATACACATTATACTTTTAGTAGAAATTGAAATAAGATACAGTGCAGCCTTCTGTGCAGTTAATAAGAGAATCAATATTAGATACAGGGCTAAATTTGGTATATACATTTTAAGTTTTCGTATAACGGGTCTTAGTTTTAGGTAGAATAACCCTATTGCCATCCTGTGTCCAACTATATCATTACCCATTGTCAAACAATGGGATCAGATAGAAAAAAGACAGAAAATGGCAATAGGATTTTGCAGCAGTTAATTCGTTAGAGATTACAAAATGTTGATCACAAAAGATATCATAAAAGAAAAACATCAAAACAAACACAATGTAGAAAAGACAAATACAAAACACAAGGAACATGGTTATCACATTCAATGCAATGAGTGTCAATTCTCATTTATCAAGGTGTACTTTTAACTGGGGTCATTTAAATAACTAGGTCAGACGGGAAAAACACCGTGTGTTGGATTTATAGTGTTGAATATGTTGGATTTATAGTGTTTTACAATTAATTGATTGTTTATAACATGAAATGTTTTCATAAACTTTTTATTTATAATAAGGACTTGGAAAGAAAATTGTATTAATTAAAGCGTATGTATTACTACCAAGACAAGTTTGCTTGTGTGGATTAATAAATCGCGTGTGATGACCATGACTCCATGTTATTAAACAATAGAAAACAAATAATAAGTGAATAAACAAACAGACAAATGTGACATGTAAGATAAATATGACATTAAACAAATCCTTATACATTGGAATACTTTAAGTAGTGTTTGGATTTAATTGAAACAGAGAAACGACTCAGGTAAGTTGTTGATATTGAGTAAACAAATATTGACTATAAATAGAATCGCACATGTCACATTACTTAAAGGTAAACACATTCATTCATGATAACAGAGAAAAGTTTATTGACAAATATTATGATTCAATTTTCTGGATACTCTTGGCCAGTTTCATACATCAGTGCATGGATGTCATCAAAATCATAAATTGGAATGATTCTGTCAGAGTCTTTCCCCATTGCAAAGAGTCTCCCATCATAGGTCCAACAAGAATCGATTTTCTTTTTGTACCTAAGAAAGTTAAGTTCATTCATGATTTGCTGTCGCCTATATGTCAGATTTTCAGTAATGAAGATACTATGTGGGTTTCCTTTCATCTTTTTCTTTGCAGAGAAGACAGCGTTTCTACTTCTGTAGGAATTGAATCTTGCAATTACTTGGACTTTACCATTTTTCACTTTTCCAATGGGATGTGTTCGACCTAACTCATTAAGTGTTATTGGAACGCCAAGATTTTGGTTGCATATATCTAACACAATGCTATCTGTGTCCATTTTTCTTATGTTTTTTGCGTCAGGACATGGAATGTTGTGGAATCTCAACGAGGTTCTTCTCGAGTATTGTTCTTGCTCGTCAAGCCTGTTGTCTAAGTCAGTAAGTTGTTCTTGTAACACTTTGTTAGACTCTTTTAAATTCTGGTTTATTTGATTCTGATCAGTAAGCTTGTGCTCCAGCTCATTTACAACCTTTACTTGCTTTTGTATAATTACATTTTGAGTGTGAAGAAGTTCATCTTGTTTTTTAATTTTTTCCTGCATAGGTTTAATATGATCATTAAACATCTTGTCAAATTTCTCTTCAAACTTTGACCATAATTCTTCTGTTATTTTAGGGGTCAGTTTGTCAAGGAACTTATCATTCTGTAACACAGCACATACAAGCTCAGTTATATTAAAGGTTTCAGTAGATCTTTTTGGAGAAATGGTTCCAACCTTATCATCAGTGCCAGTTTGGTCTAGGTTATCAGCAGAGTAACTTAGTCTGCGTGGTTTTGTGAGGCGACACTGTTGCATTTGTGAAGCAGGGAGGTCATCAGGGCTAAAGGGTTGTTTACGTTTGGTGCTTTCAACTTGATTTTCTTTGTGAGTTTCATCGTTAACGTGGTTGTGACTAAAACGAGTAACCCGGGCCCGGGCCCGGGCCAACTTACGCTAACCCCAAAATTTCAAAATGCTCTTATAAGTTTATTTTCTAATATTTTTTTGTGAAAATTGGAAATAATGTGTAAAAGTATAATATCTTATTGTTCATTTTCGATTTTCCAAATAAAAATTCGTAAAATTTATTTTCGAGACAATTTTCGATTTTTAGGTGACTAAAATGTGTAACCCGATGAAAAGTGGAAATACTCGATTTGCACATCCAAAACACTTATGATACGAAAAAGTGGAGATAATAATTAAAGATATGGATAAAAATGTTATAATAGGCCATGAGTTGGTCTAAAATGTATTCGAATTTTCGTTTACAGCTAGTTTTCATACATTTCTACGGACCCGGGCCGTCGACCAGTGGCCCGGGTAGAGGTAAAAGAAGTACGACAGTACCGATATAAAACAATTCGATTTCTAATACTATGGAAATTTTTCAATGAATAAAAATATCTAGAAACATTTTGAAAGTGTTTCCATCAGTTACAATTTTTTATAACAAAAAATATACTCCCATTTCGATAGTTAATACATCAATTATATCGGTTACGCTGGTCATATTTTAGCAACACCCGTGTCATACCATTTCGACAATCGGCGGCCCGGGTCGATAAAAAAAAATAGAAAATCGCTTTAAAAGCAATATTTTATCGTAATTTTAGTTAAAACATGTACTTGTCCATCACTGATTTGTATCATTTCATCGTTGTTAAGTTCCTGTTAGATTCACATGTGTTTTATATGAGAAAATAAGAATTTCCCACTTTTCGTTGGGTTACACATTTTAGTCACCTAAAAATCGGAAATTGCCTCGTAATTAAAATTTACGAATCTATATTTGTAAAATCGATAATAAGTAATCAGATATTATACTTTTACACATTATTTTCAAATTTCATTAAGAAATATGTAGAAATAAAGATTTTAGAGCATTTTGAAATATTTGGGTTAGCGGATGTTGGCCCGGGCCCGGGCCCGGTGTGATGACCGTGTGTTTTGTATGTGTGTATGACCTGAATTATGGTGTATTTTAAAACTGCTGAGACAAAGAACAAACTGATGACCATGCTACTTTTATTATAATGCCAAGGGAGACAATAACAATAACAATATAGGGTTTAGCTAAAATAGTGATTACAATATTCCGATCATTACATCCCTCCCCAAATAAGAATAGAAAATCATTAAATTAAATTGTTTTAACATGTTTAAACTATTCAAACGTTTACAAAGTGATTAATTAAACTGTTCATACAGATCATCATTTAATCTTAATATTTTAAAGTCACTGATCAAAAGTCTCTATAAATTTCAAATCTTTAAAATGACTAGGAAAAGGTTATGACTAGAACTTTTGTAAATATCTAAAACTTTTAAACATTGCAAGGTCAATTATATGTATAAATGCAAAATGACTAGAATACTAAAAAAACATGTTTACAATAATATGATGAGACTGAACCTTTGCGGTTATATATTTCAAATGCACATTATCATTTCGGGGATTATTATGCCCCTTTCACATCCAAATTAGTGAATCAAATGAACATTTTCCAAAATAAGGGATTATTATGCCCTTTTCACATCCTTATTATTGAATTCATATATACACGTAATATGCGGGGATTATAATGCCCCTTTTCACTTTAATGAACATAATCGTCCAGGTATTTTGGTGTACATTTTTCCCTAACTGGTCGTTGGGAATTCTCTTTCTCATTTGATACAGTTTTGTTTTGTTCCTTGGTGTTAGTCCTGATGTTAATTTCCTCCTCGAGCTCGATCTCATCTGCTGTTGGTATATCACGCAAGGGAGTAGGGACGATTTTCTTAAATTTTGAAGAGTTTCTGGTTGTTGTGTTGTTGTTGTTAGTTGCAGTTAGCATACTTCCTTTCTTGTCCACTATTCTATACGGAGTTGGATCATATTTGGATGAAAATTTATTCCCTTTCAAGTCATTTTGTTTAAGCACTGTGTCTCCTATGTTAATGTTCGAATCACGCGTGTTATTCCTCTGTTCAAATTGTTGTTTCATCCTTGATTTTGATGTCGCATCATTTTGCCGTGCACTTTCATCTAGTTGTGCTTTCCTGTTGGTTGAAGTGCTAACTCTAGGGAGTTTGGTTGATGGTTCACGTCCAAATAGAAGTTGATGAGGCGGATAGCCTGTGCTTGAATGAGGTGTAGCTCTATATTGTCGTAAGAAGTTGTAGAGCTCCTGTTTCCAGTTTTTCCTCTCGATTTGTGCTGCTTTTATCACCTTCATCATAGGTTTGTTAAACGATTCGGCTTGCGCGTTTGCACGGGGCCATAGCGGAGTAATACGGCGGTGCTTGAAGCCCATATTCTCTGAGTATTGTCTAAATGCATGAGAATTGAATGGTGGACCATTGTCAGTTTTGATGACTTTCGGAATTCCAAACGTTGATAATACCTTATCTAACACCGGAATAACAGTGGAAGCAGAGTCGGATTTGATGATTTCGACAACGGCATATCTCGAATATTCATCAGTAATGACAAATAGTAAGTCTCCTGTAGGCAATGGACCGCAGAAATCGGCACTTAAGTTTGTCCATGGTTCAGATGGCATTTCAGACATGTGCAGTGGTTCTAGTCGTTTGGTGGGAGTAATAGCCTGACATGCTATACACTCTTTGATAGTGTTATCAACTTGATCATTGAGTCCTGGGAACCACACTTTTGACCTCAAGAATGCTTTAGTCTTGGTGAGTCCTTGGTGACCCTCATGTGCAATATGAATAGCCTGTGCACGTAATGCCGACGGTAGAACGATTCGATTGTCCCTAAGCAAAATGGTTTCGAAGGTTGAAAGTTCTCCGCTTACACTTCTAAGTGCTTGTAATTCTTCTTTGTCGACACTTAGGTCATCTATATCTTTTATTTTATACCACTGTCCTGTTCTCGTGAACTCTATTGCTTTTGAGATTGTTTTATCACTTCTCGATTTTTCCTTTATTTCGTCAAGAGTCATAGCACGAGGAACTGCTTCGTTAGAAATAAAGTTAACGTATTGATCAGCAATCTTTTCTTCCTTCGATTTTGTAGGTTTTTCGGATGGATGTCGGGACATGAAGTCAGCTGGGTTTTCGCTTCCTGGCTGATATTTAATTGTGAGTTTATAAGGTTGAAGTCGAAGTCCCCATCTCTCTATTCTGAGTGGCGGTTTTGGTTTCTGCCATATTCGCTCCAATGGCTTATGATCAGTAATGATGTTCACGTTTGGGGCACCTCTGATATACATATCAAAATGTTCACATGCCCATACAATAGCTAAGGCTTCTCTCTCGGTTTGACTGTAACGAGTCTCGGTATCGGTTAGGCTTCTACTAGCGGTTGACACGGTTTGTCCTCTCTGTGACATTATAGCTCCAAGCCCGACTGGACTTGCATCTACTAGAATATTGACCTCTGACTTGGGGTCAAAATAGGTTCTTGTAGTTTCATGGGAAAGTGCTTCTTTGAGTTTATCGAATGCGCCTTGTTGTTCACTGTTCCATTCCCATTCAACGTTTTGTCTAGTCAGCCTCCTTAGCGGTTCGCAGATTGTGGCATAGTTTTGTATGAATCTTGACGAATAGTTTGTCATTCCAAGAAAACTACGGAGTTCAGTTGTGTTTTTAGGAGCGCTCATGTCCTTAATGGCCTTCACCTTGATAGGATCAGGTGAGATGCCTTCTTTGGAAAAAACCACACCAAAGAAAACTACTTTGTCTTTGTTGAATTCACACTTCTTTAGATTCAAAGTGAGTCCATTTTCGAGTAAGCGTTTAAATGTAGCATCTAGCGCTTCATCATGTTCTTTCTGGGACTTCCCAAAGACGATAATATCATCGGAAATGTTCTTGACCCCTGGTATGCCACTTATGACATTGCGGATAACCTCCTGAAAAATCTCTGAAGCTGAAGAGATTCCAAAGTTTAGACGCTTATATCGGAATAAACCGGCGTGTGTACTGAAGGTTGTGATGTACCTAGATGACTGTTCTAGTTCAAGCTGGTGGTATCCTGATCTTAGGTCAAGTTTTGTGAACACAACAGATCCAGTTAGGTCATGTATGAGCTCATCTATTGTAGGAAGTAGATGTCTCTCTCTTGTTATAGCTTTGTTAGCCTCGCGCATGTCTACGCAAAGTCTTATCTCATCTGGATCTTTCTTAGGTGGTGTTACTATAGGTGAAACCCAAGGTGTGGGGGTACCTTCTACTTTCTCGATAATATCTTGTTCTAAGAGTTTATCAAGCTCTTTCTCCACCTTATGTCTGAGATGAAAAGGTGTCCTTCTGTGTCTTTGAGCAACAGGTCGTACACCAGTGTCTATATGTAGTTTTATCGGTGTCCCTTTGTACTTTCCGATTCCATCAAATAGTTTAGGATAGTCCTTCGTAGGGTCGTTTACACTGTTGACTATCTTGATCAGACCTAACCTTTTAGATAGTTGATAGCCTAGAAGTGCACCATGGTTTCCTTCGACAATGCAAAATGTATCTGTGTCAATCTTATTTCTTGTTTCTATTGTCAGTTCACATGTCCCTTTTATTTTCAACGCTTTTCCGCCTCCGTAAGGAAATAAGGTTGGATGTTTTCCTTTTGTAAGTTGTGGCTGTCCAAGCTGTTTGTATGTTTTCTCATCAAGAATGTTAGTAGTTGCACCACTGTCAATTAGAAAGTTACAGACCTTGTTGTTTGCTAAAACGTTGACTCTTGGACCATTTTCATTTACAACACTGACATGTTCAACACTTTGTCGCAGTGAATAAACATATTCATCATCACTGCTACTATAATTGTTACCACTATCTGGTTGTGTAGTTTGGATTTCTCTGACCTTCCCTGATTTCTGTCTTGATCTACAGACTGTTTTGAAATGGTTCTGCTTTTTGCAGTAGTGACATGTTGCTCCTTTGGCTGGGCATTCAGATTTATGCGGGTATTGTCCACCACAGTTACGACATGTTTTGCTTTCCTTCTTTATTGGGTTTCTAGGTTTCTTATTTGTGCTTGTGAATTGAGTACTGTCAGTACTTTGATATTTGTTTGTGTACTTTCTGTTTTGTGTCTTCACTTTATTTACATGTGCATGCTCTGTCTCCATGGCTGAGGCTTGTGAGTCTGCTAGTTCTAAAGCCCTGCCTAATGTTAATATGTCATCTAGCTTTTTGTCTGGTTCTCTTAGTGCTCTACGTCTTAGTCTGTTGGATTTGCAATTTTGAATAACCTGTGTAAGGATTTCTTTGTTTACATCTGCAAATTCACAGTTTTTGGCAAGTTTGCGGAGTTCTGTTACAAATTCATCAAGTGTCTGGCCTTCTAATTGTTTGTAGGACCTAAATTTGTAAATTTCCATTTGTATGTTCTTCTTGGGGGCGAAATAATCGGTCAAAACTTTCTTTGTTGCATCATATGTTGGATCAGTTCCCCCCTTTTCGGCATCGTAAATGTCATACACTCTTTCTCCAGCGTAGTGGAGTAGAAGGGCTCTCTTTCTTCCTGCATCATCAATGTCTAAACCGATAAAAAGATTTTCCAGACGATCGACCCACTTTTGCCAACGGGGCCCTGCATTTGATTTGTCAGTTTCAACATCAAAACATGGAAATGCTGGCAAGTTGAACTGTGCTGCCATGTTGTTACCGTTTTATCCTCGTCGCCAATGTGATGACCGTGTGTTTTGTATGTGTGTATGACCTGAATTATGGTGTATTTTAAAACTGCTGAGACAAAGAACAAACTGATGACCATGCTACTTTTATTATAATGCCAAGGGAGACAATAACAATAACAATATAGGGTTTAGCTAAAATAGTGATTACAATATTCCGATCATTACACCCGGGTTACTCGTTTTAGTCACCACCGTTAACGTTCAAAACATCTTTTGTCATGGACGTCGCCATCTTGAAATATTGTAAACAAAAATTGGCTGATTGTTCAAACTTTAAACTCTCACTAGTGATTGTCTTGTCTGCAGAAATTTTATAATATTCAGATAGTTTAGTTACTAAGATACGTCTATAACGCAGAAGTTACATGTCCATAAGTTGGATAATGAGAAAAAGACACTTTTGCAGGAGCTCTCTTTAGTCGACCATTTCCGCTGACGTATGTCTAAAAATAGAATAATTGTTTGGGAGTTTGAATGTTCACAAAATCAAAACCTTCCAATTGGCAAACTTTTCACATCAAACAAATAACTAGTTATTAGGGCCCCGCATCGAAGATGCGGAAGCCCTATAGTTTTCACTTTGTCCGTCTGTCCGTCTGTCCGTCCGTCAACAATTCTTGTGAACACTAAAACTCAAAAACTATTAACACCACAGTTCTGAAACTTTGCACAGCTGCTAAGTAGCATGTCATGATGCGCATATTAAAATTTCGTGCAAATCTGTTAAATATTTTTGGAAAAAACTTCATTTTTTATCGAAAATCACAGATTTTGAGAATTGGACTTTGTGAACACTAAAACTCAAAAACTGTTAACAATACAGTTCTGAAACTTTGCACAGCTGCTAAGTAGCATGTCATGATGTGCATATTTAAATTTCTGGCAAATCTGATTCACATTTTTGGAAAAAACTTCATTTTTTATTGAAAATCACAGATTTTGAGAATTGGACTTTGTGAACACTAAAACTCAAAAACTGTTAACAATACAGTTCTGAAACTTCCCTTAGCAAAATAAAATGGTTTTAAAGCATTGAAATCCCATTTACTTTGCATTTTTATTCAATTTTTCATTAAAGCCCAATTTTTTCTCCATTTTAATTTTCTATTATCTCACAGAACAATTTAAAAAGTGACCATTGATTTTCAATTTTTTTTTAAATGGTTAAAAAATTGGAAATTTGCAGCAATTTATTTTGCATTTTTAAAAGAAATGGAATTTGAATGTCTTTATTATTGGCTATGTGAGAGAATTTTTCCATTTTTCAACCATTGCTTTTCAGAAGAAATAAAATGGATAAATTACTATTGAGCTGACTAATAGAATCATTTAAATTTATTTTTTGTCCATTTATAAAAAAATGTTTTCTTGCAGTGTTCAAACAATCTTCCAATGAAATTGAAGCTTTAATAAAAATCTTCCAATCACAAGACCTCTAATTCTGAAATATTTGGCTCCAACTTTCAATTCAAATGTAAACTTTGAAGAATAAAGATGTGTATTTACATGTTGTTTTAAACAATGCAGCTTCATAAAACAATCTGGAAATATATACACATTATTTGTTGAGGATTCAATTTTATTTTGTTTCAAACTAAGTAAGTAGAAACTATTTTATCTTAATTTGTGAAGCTAAAGCTTACATTTATCATTTTATTAAAACAAATTATGTATATAATATCTAAGACTTTTTTGTAGGACTAATAATTGATTATGTTAATTTCTTCTCATTATGTATCTGGCAACATGTCATTAATAATTTTAAGATGAAATACCGGTACATGTACATGCATTAAAAAACCCTGATCAATTGCTATTTAAAACTTTAATACTTTAAGGCTTTTTGTTGGGTTGTCAAGTATATAGTATAAGCAACAAAACATGTATGTTAGTGCTACATGTATAAAATACAGGAAAAGAATACATTTATTTGCATATAGAAAATTAGATTCACAAATAGTACATATGGACTTAAAATTTGCCCTTTAAAAAATCAGCTTTCCTGTTCATAACCAACATGCATATTTCATGTGTAGAAATGCATGATTTATTTTATGAAGGTACTTTAAATGTGAATTAATGGTTAAAAATGGTATATTTATAATTCATTTAAACACCATTTATTTCATGACATCATGTAAATGGTCCAGCTAATTTACATATTTCGTGAAAAACAATGTGGTTTCAATGTGTTTTCAATGTAATTTAAATGGGTTTTAAATATAAATGGGCAATAAATGGAATACAAAATGCACTCATAATTCTAAACATTTTTTATTGTTATTAAAGAAATGGGGAATGAATGGCCAGAAATTAAATTATGTTTCAATGGGGTTTAAATGGATTTCATTTTGACAAGGGTTTGCACAGCTGCAAAGTAGCATGTCATGATGTGCATATTAAAATTTCGTGCAAATTTGTTTAATATTTTTGGAAAAAACTTCATTTTTTATCAAAAATCACAGATTTTGAGAATAGGAATTTTTGAACAATAAAACTCAAAGGCTATTAACAATACAGCTCTGAAGTTTCATATGCATTCCATGGAACATGCCTTAGTGATTATAATTAAAGTTCGTATGATTTTGAAAACACTTAGATATTTTGCCGCGGGGCCCTTTCTGACTTTGTCAGTATTCTAGTTTCCCATGGTTTACAGTTTACAAGTCATTTGAATGACTTCTTTATGTTTTGTTTTCGTAAAGTGTTCATATTGACACTATTTTGTTTTAGGTATTGAGATAATGCTCATTTATAAGTATGGATCAAAGGTAAGTTCTGTTTTCAATTTTATTTATTAAAAGACTGTAGAGAACAAACAAGTTTAATCTTTTTTTCCAAGATGTCTGTAGTAAATTACAAAGTACATGTCTCAATTTGTCAATATTATACCCCCACTCATAAGAGAGGGGGCTATATTGCAATCACCTTGTCCGTCCATCCGTCCATCTGTCCGTCTGTCTGTCCGGTTCAATTTCTCTGCTTCTACTGGATGGATTGGTTTCAAATTTGGTACACAGCTTCAGCATGATGAGTTATATTATGTCTACCCTTTCCAGGTCAGTCCATCATCTACTTCCTGTTTTCCTAGCTGACTTAGACTTTTCTAGGGGAAAAAAAAATTGAAATGTGAAATTTTTCGTAACAGATTTCTCGGCTTCTACTGGATAGATTGGTTTCAAATTTGGTACACAGCTTCAGCATGATGAGTTATACCGTGCCTCCCCTTTCCAGGTCAGTCCATCATCTACTTCCTGTTTTTCGAGCCGACTTAGACTTTTTAGGGTAAAAAATTTGAAAAGTGAATTTTTTCGTAACAGATTTCATGGTTTCTACTGGATGGATTGGTTTCAAATTTGGTACACAGCTTCAGCATGATTAGTTATACCGTGCCTCCCCTTTTTAGGTCAGTCCATCATCTACTTCCTGTTTTCTGAGCTAACTTAGACTTTTTATGGGTCAAAAATAGACAATTTTTCGTAACACTGATTTCTCGACTTCTAGAGAAGGGATTGATTCTAAATTTGGTATACAGCTTTTTCATGATGAGTTGTATTGTGCCTCCCCTTTCCAGGTCAGTCAGTCATCTACTTCCTGTTTTCTGAATGGCCGAGTGGGGGTATGCTTAGCACGACTTAGTGCAACCCCTTGTTATATCTGCCATATGTCTGTCACTTTTCTGAAAGTAAAATTGCCATTGGCCTTGTGAAAAAAATCTAAAAATCTGGGTCCACAAGTCAAAAATATGCATTAACCACTTGTGCCATGAAGTCATATTTCAGGCTTGTGCCTCCAAAGAGTAACCTATAAAGACTGATTCATCATGTTAAATTGATTCTTATATCCACATTAGGCAGGTGGAAATTATTGTTATACTCACTACTTTGCATTTAATATATTTGTATTTATGACAATTTTAAACTATGAGTACTTTTACTGATGAAGGAAGATTTGGTATAATTTACTGATGAAGGAAGATTTGGTATAAGTATTGTGTTTTGTTGTTATTCACTTTTTCCTGACTCATTTCATAGTTTTGACTTACAGTCATTAGCATTTGAATCAGAACATCTAGCAGTACCTACTATAAGATGGCTTGGTATTCTACCTACAGATATTAAAAGGTTAGATTTCATTAATAAGACTTAACACATTTAAATTTATGTCCTTGGCTGTATATAATGTTTAATTACATGACATGACATTTTAGCATAGAAGATAAGAATGATGTATATTTTACACATTTTGACAACAGGGGGCTTCAATTTTGGTTACCGGTATTTATATCAACTTGAAACAAGCATTCTGAGAGTATTGCAAAACAATACATAGTCCCCTACCGGCCTCATATTTCAGCCACTGGTAACTATTTGTCAAATAAATGAATACCTGAACTTGATCAGTTTATTATCTACAAGGAACAATAAAAAAGTGTAGAAAATAAAATTGCAATGGATTTTCTAACTTCAAAGTGCCATAACTCCCATAAAAATTTGTGGACCAGCAGGAAACTCAAACTTGATCTGTAACTCATCAAGGTAAACTCACATACCAAAAATCAGTTCATTATCTTTAAGTGTTTAGAAAAAAAGTGCAGAAAACTGAAATTTTAGTGAATTTTCAAAGTTCAAAGGGCCATAACTCCCATTAAAATTTGTGGACCGACACGAAACTCATACTTGATCTGTAACTCATCAAGGTAAACTCATATACAAAAAATCAGTTTATTATCTGTAAGCGTTTAGAAAAAAAGTGCGAAAAACTGAAATTTTAGTGAATTTTCAAAGTTTAAAGGGCCATAACTCCCATAAAAAATTGTGGACCGGCACAAAACTCAAACTTGATCTGTAACTCATCAAGGTAAACTCACATACCAAAAATCAGTTCATTATCTTAAAGTGTTTAGAAAAAAAGTGCAGAAAACTGAAATTTTAGTGAATTTTCAAAGGGCCATAACTCCCATAAAAATTTGTGGACCGACACGAAACTCAAACTTGATCTGTAACTCATCAAGGTAAACTCATATACAAAAAATCAGTTCATTATCTGTAAGCGTTTAGAAAAAAAAGTGCGGAAAACTGAAATTTTAGTGAATTTTCAAAGTTCAAAGGGCCATAACTCCCATTAAAATTTGTGGACAGACACGAAACTCATACTTGATCTGTAACTCATCAAGGTAAACTCATATACAAAAAATCAGTTCATTATCTGTAAGCGTTTAGAAAAAAAGTGCGAAAAAATGAAATTTTAGTGAATTTTCAAAGTTTAAAGGGCCATAACTCCCATAAAAAATTGTGGACCGGCACAAAACTCAAACTTGATCTGTAACTCATCAAGGTAAACTCACATACCAAAAATCAGTTCATTATCTTAAAGTGTTTAGAAAAAAAGTGCAGAAAACTGAAATTTTAGTGAATTTTCAAAGGGCCATAACTCCCATAAAAATTTGTGGACCGACACGAAACTCAAACTTGATCTGTAACTCATCAAGGTAAACTCATATACAAAAAATCAGTTCATTATCTGTAAGCGTTTAGAAAACAAGAGGCTCCCAGGAGCCTGAATCGCTCACCTGGTCTTGATGTTGACCCTATACTTTTGTAGAGCTAAATGAGCTGAACATTTAAGCAAGCAACAGCTTTTCTCTACCTGCAATAGTTTTCATTCTGTAGGACAAAAACATGAAAAATCGCCATTTTTCAGGGGCCGTAACCCCTATAAGGGGTCATCTGACAACTTCGACCCTATGGAGAATTTTGTAAAGCTAAATGAGCTGAACATTTAAGCAAGCAACAGCTAATCTCTATCTGCGATAGTTTTTATTCTGTAGGCCAAAAACATGAAAAATCGCTATTTTTCAGTGGCCGTAACCCCTATAAGGAGTCATCTGACAACTTCGACCCTATGGAGAATTTTGTAGAGCTAAATGAGCTGAACATTTAAGCAAGCAACATCTAATCTCTATCTGCAATAGTTTTCATTCTGTAGGCCTAAAACATGAAAAATTGCTTTTTTCAGGGGCCGTAACCCCTATAAGGGGTCATCTGACAACTTCGACCCCATAGAGAATTTTGTAGAGCTAAATGAGCTGAACATTTAAGCAAGCCACAGCTTATCTCTATCTGCAATAGTTTTCATTTTGTAGGCCAAAAACATGAAAAATGGCTATTTTTCAGGGACCGTAACCCCTATAAGGGGTCATCTGACAACTTCGACCCTATGGAGAATTTTGTAGAGCTAAATGAGCTGAACATTTAAGCAAGCAACAGCTAATCTCTATCTGCAATAGTTTTCATTCTGTAGGACAAAAACATGAAAAATCGCTATTTTTCAGGGGCCGTAACCCCTATAAGGGGTCATCTGACAACTTTGACCCTATGGAGAATTTTGTAAAGCTAAATGAGCTGAACATTTAAGCAAGCAACAGCTAATCTCCATCTGCAATAGTTTTCATTCTGTAGGCCAAAAACATGAAAAATCGCTATTTTTCAGGGGCCGTAACCCCTATAAGGAGTTATCTGACAACTTCGACCCTATGGAGAATTTTGTAGAGCTAAATGAGCTGAACATTTAAGCAAGCAACAGCTAATCTCTATCTGCAATAGTTTTCATTCTGTAGGCCAAAAACATGAAAAATCACTATTTTTCAGGGGCCGTAACCCCTATAAGGGGTCATCTGACAACTTCGACCCTAGGAGAATTTGGTAGAGCTCAATGAGCTGAACATTTAAGCAAGCAACAGCTAATCTCTATCTGCAGTAGTTTTCATTCTGTAGGCCAAAAACATGAAAAATGGCTATTTTTCACCTTTAAGGGGCTGTAACCCCTATAAGGGGTCATCTGACAACTTCGACCCTATGGAGACTTTTGTAGAGTTAAATGAGCTGAACATTTAAGCAAGCAACAGCTAATCTCTATCTGCAATAGTTTTCATTCTGTAGGCCAAAAACATGAAAAAATGCTATTTTTCACCTTTAAGGGGCCGTAACCCCTATAAGGGGTCATCTGACAACTTTGACCAAATGGAGACTTAAGTAGAGCTTTTGATGCTGAATCAGTAGCGTGGCCTCAGATTTCCTCTATCTCTTATACTTTTTGATTTATAAGCCAAAAACAGTAGTCTGACCCCCCTAGTCTATTTTTAGTAACGGCGGCCATGTTTTTTAACGGATCAAAAATCAAAACACAAGTTTGGTACAGGACACCCTAAGGATCATTCATACCAAGTTTCATTAAATTCTGTTTGGTAGTTTCAGAGGAGAAGATTTTTGAAAAATTGTTAACAGACGACGACAGACGACGACGACGACAGACGACGACGACAACAGACGACGACGACGGACGCCAAGTGATGGTAATAGCTCACATGGACCTTCGGTCCAGGTGAGCTAAAAAAGTGCGGAAAACTGAAATTTTAGTGAATTTTCAAAGTTCAAAGGGCCATAACTCCCATTAAAATTTGTGGACAGACACGAAACTCATACTTGATCTGTAACTCATCAAGGTAAACTCATATACAAAAAATCAGTTCATTATCTGTAAGCGTTTAGAAAAAAAGTGCGAAAAAATGAAATTTTAGTGAATTTTCAAAGTTTAAAGGGCCATAACTCCCATAAAAAATTGTGGACCGGCACAAAACTCAAACTTGATCTGTAACTCATCAAGGTAAACTCACATACCAAAAATCAGTTCATTATCTTCAGGTGTTTAGAAAAAAAGTGCAGAAAACTGAAATTTTAGTGAATTTTCAAAGGGCCATAACTCCCATAAAAATTTGTGGACCGACACGAAACTCAAACTTGATCTGTAACTCATCAAGGTAAACTCATATACAAAAAATCAGTTCATTATCTGTAAGCGTTTAGAAAAAAAAGTGCGGAAAACTGAAATTTTAGTGAATTTTCAAAGTTCAAAGGGCCATAACTCCCATAAAAATTTGTGGACCGACACAAAACTCAAACTTGATCTGTAACTCATCAAGGTTAACTCATATACCAAAAATCAGTTCATTATCTATAAGCGTTAAGAAAACAAGAGGCTCCCAGGAGCCTGAATCGCTCACCTGGTCTTGATGTTGACCCTATACTTTTGTAGAGCTAAATGAGCTGAACGTTTAAGCAAGCAACAGCTTTTCTCTACCTGCAATAGTTTTCATTGTATAGGCCAAAAACACCATTTTTCACCTATAAGGGACCATAAACCCTATAAGGAGTCATCTGACAACTTCGACCCTATGGATCCGGAGAATTTTGTAGAGCTAAATGAGCTGAACATTTAAGCAAGCAACAGCTAATCTCTATCTGCAATAGTTTTCATTCTGTAGGCCAAAAACATGAAATCGCTATTTTTCAGGGGCTGTAACCACTATCAGGGGTCATCTGACAACTTCTACCCTATGGAGAATTTTGTAGAGCTAAATGAGCTGAACATTTAAGCAAGCAACACCTAATCTCTATCTGCAATAGTTTTCATTCTGTAGGCCAAAAACATGAAATCGCTATTTTTCAGGGGCTGTAACCACTATCAGGGGTCATCTGACAACTTCGACCCTATGGAGAATTTTGTAGAGCTAAATGAGCTGAACATTTAAGCAAGCAACAGCTAATCTTTATCTGCAATAGTTTACATTCTGTAGGACAAAAACATGAAAAATCGCTATTTTTCAGGGGCCGTAACCCTTATGAGGGGTCATCTGACAACTTCGACCCTATGGAGAATTTTGTAGAGCTAAATGAGCTGAACATTTAAGCAAGCAACAGCTAATCTCTATCTGCAATAGTTTTTATTCTGTAGGACAAAAACATGAAAAATCGCTATTTATCATGAACCGTAACCCCTATAAAGGGTCATCTGACAACTTTGACCCTATGCAGAATTTCGTAGAGCTAAATGAGCTGAACATTTAAGCAAGCAACAGCTAATCTCTATCTGCAATAGTTTTCATTCTGTAGGCCAAAAACATGAAATCGCTTTTTTTCAGGGGCTGTAACCACTATCAGGGGTCATCTGACAACTTCTACCCTATGGAGAATTTTGTAGAGCTAAATGAGCTGAACATTTAAGCAAGCAACAGCTAATCTCTATCTGCAATAGTTTTCATTCTGTAGGCCAAAAACATGAAATCGCTATTTTTTCAGGGGCTGTAACCACTATCAGGGGTCATCTGACAACTTCGACCCTATGGAGAATTTTGTAGAGCTAAATGAGCTGAACATTTAAGCAAGCAACAGCTAATCTTTATCTGCAATAGTTTACATTCTGTAGGACAAAAACATGAAAAATCGCTATTTTTCAGGGGCCGTAACCCTTATGAGGGGTCATCTGACAACTTCGACCCTATGGAGAATTTTGTAGAGCTAAATGAGCTGAACATTTAAGCAAGCAACAGCTAATCTCTATCTGCAATAGTTTTTATTCTGTAGGACAAAAACATGAAAAATCGCTATTTATCATGAACCGTAACCCCTATAAAGGGTCATCTGACAACTTTGACCCTATGCAGAATTTCGTAGAGCTAAATGAGCTGAACATTTAAGCAAGCAACAGCTAATCTCTATCTGCAATAATTTTCATTCTGTAGGCCAAAAACATGAAAAAATCTTTATTTTTCAGGAGCCGTAACTCCTATAAGGGGTCATCTGACAACTTCGACCCTATGGAGAATTTTGTAGAGCTTAATGAGCTGAACATTTAAGCAAGCAACAGCTAATCTCTATCTGCAATAGTTTTCATTCTGTAGGACAAAAACATGAAAAATCGCTATTTTTCATGGACCGTAACCCCTATAAAGGGTCATCTGACAACTTCGACCCTATGGAGAATTTTGTAGAGCTAAATGAGCTGAACATTTAAGCAAGCAACAGCTAATCTCTATCTGCAATAGTTTTCATTCTGTAGGCCAAAAACATGAAAAATCGCAATTTTTCAGGGGCCCTAACCACTATAAGGGGTCATCTGACAACTTCGACCCTATGGAGAATTTTGTAGAGCTAAATGAGCTGAACATTTAAGCAAGCAACAGCTAATCTCTATCTGCAATAGTTTTCATTCTGTAGGCCAAAAACATGAAAAATCGCTATTTTTCAGGTGCCGTAACCCCTATAAAGGGGTCATCTGACAACTTCGACCCTATGGAGAATTTTGTAGAGCTAAATGAGCTGAACATTTAAGCAAGCAACATCTAAGCTCTATGTGCAATAGTTTTCATTCTGTAGGCCAAAAACATGAAAAAAACGCTATTTTTCAGGGGCAGTAACCCCTATAAGGGGTTATCTGACAACTTCGACCCTATGGACACTTTCGTAGAGCTAAATGAGCTAAACATTTAAGCTAGCAACAGCTAATCTCTATCTGCAATAGTTTTCATTCTGTAGGCCAAAAACATGAAAAATGGCAATTTTTCACCTTTAAGGGGCCGTAACCCCTATAAGGGGTCATCTGACAACTTTGACCTTATTAAGACTTTTGAAGAGTTAAATGAGCTGAACATTTAAGCAAGCAACAGCTAATCTCTATCTGCAATAGTTTTCATTCTGTAGGCCAAAAACATGACAAGTGCTATTTTCCACCTTTAAGGGGCCGTAACCCCTATAAGGGGTCATCTGACAACTTTGACCAAGTGGAGACTTTGGTAGAGCTTTTGATGCTGAATCAGTAGCATGGCCTCAGATTTCCTCTATCTCTTATACTTTTTGATTTATAAGCCAAAAACAGTAGTCTGACCCCCCTGTTCTATTTTTAGCAACATCGGCCATGTTGGTTGGTCGACGTGTATATAATTCACAAACTTGGTAGAGGACATCCTAAAGATCAAGTATACCAAGTTTCAATGCAATCCCTTCAGTGGTTTCAGAGAAGAAGATCTTTGAAGAAAAGTTAACGGACGACGGACAGACGACAGACGCCGGATGCCTAACGATGACAATAGCTCACATGACCCTTCTGGTCAGGTGAGCTAAAAAGTGCGGAAAACTGAGGCGTGACAGACAGACAGACGGACAGAGCGCAAACCTTTAGTCCCCTTCGGCCTTTCGCCGGTAGGGGACTAAAAAATTGGCCCTCGTCTCTATACAGTAACCCACAAGGGAGGAAAGCTGCCTTCTTGGCAAGACTTCACCAACTCCCTTCAAATCAATTAATTTGTCTATTTTCTTTACTTCTTGTAAATTTGACAGTTTTATACAACTGGCAAATGATTTAATTTCCATTCCATCTGTACCATGAATGGTTGAAAAATGTAACTCGTAACCTCCTATTCTCAAACGTTTAATGAAAATTACACAACTTTTTACATTTTTGGATCAAAACGAACAGAAGTGATGCATTATTGGCTGACTATCAAAAGGGATTTTTTTCATAAAAAAGAAAGATTTTGATGGCATGTTGAACTTCAGCTGTTATATGTCTCGCAGTTCTACCATTATTGTTTCCTTCGGGAGGGTAATTGTTTTCCTTCAAGCCCAAGATCCTTGTATACACTACTGATTATCTTTTCAGATTTGGTATAGACACTAACAGCTGTATATCCTTGACTAAAGGAGACAAAAACAAAATTTCTGAATTATTAACAAGACCATACTGTGCTAATTTTCCAGGTTTAGAAAAAGAGGTAACTAAATAGAACAAACCTATAACCTTTTTGTCATTATTTCAATTGCAAGGTGTTGCAAAGCAAAGCAGTCACTTTGACAGTTGACACTATCCGTCATCTTGTGTCGTCCCACGTCTTAATGTTTTCCTGGCAACTATACATGTTACAGTCTCTTGATATTTGGCATGTAATTTTCTCCTTCAGTACTATATGATGTTAAGCAATGTTATGTCTTTCGCTCTTCTACTTCCTGGTAACAGCATATTTTAAGATGCAGGTGACATGCCCTTAGCAAAATAAAATGGTTTTAAAGCATTGAAATCCCATTTACTTTGCATTTTTATTCAATTTTTCATTAAAGCCCAATTTTTTCTCCATTTTAATTTTCTATTATCTCACAGAACAATTTAAAAAGTGACCATTGATTTTCAATTTTTTTTTAAATGGTTAAAAAATTGGAAATTTGCAGCAATTTATTTTGCATTTTTAAAAGAAATGGAATTTGAATGTCTTTATTATTGGCTATGTGAGAGAATTTTTCCATTTTTCAACCATTGCTTTTCAGAAGAAATAAAATGGATAAATTACTATTGAGCTGACTAATAGAATCATTTAAATTTATTTTTTGTCCATTTATAAAAAAATGTTTTCTTGCAGTGTTCAAACAATCTTCCAATGAAATTGAAGCTTTAATAAAAATCTTCCAATCACAAGACCTCTAATTCTGAAATATTTGGCTCCAACTTTCAATTCAAATGTAAACTTTGAAGAATAAAGATGTGTATTTACATGTTGTTTTAAACAATGCAGCTTCATAAAACAATCTGGAAATATATACACATTATTTGTTGAGGATTCAATTTTATTTTGTTTCAAACTAAGTAAGTAGAAACTATTTTATCTTAATTTGTGAAGCTAAAGCTTACATTTATCATTTTATTAAAACAAATTATGTATATAATATCTAAGACTTTTTTGTAGGACTAATAATTGATTATGTTAATTTCTTCTCATTATGTATCTGGCAACATGTCATTAATAATTTTAAGATGAAATACCGGTACATGTACATGCATTAAAAAACCCTGATCAATTGCTATTTAAAACTTTAATACTTTAAGGCTTTTTGTTGGGTTGTCAAGTATATAGTATAAGCAACAAAACATGTATGTTAGTGCTACATGTATAAAATACAGGAAAAGAATACATTTATTTGCATATAGAAAATTAGATTCACAAATAGTACATATGGACTTAAAATTTGCCCTTTAAAAAATCAGCTTTCCTGTTCATAACCAACATGCATATTTCATGTGTAGAAATGCATGATTTATTTTATGAAGGTACTTTAAATGTGAATTAATGGTTAAAAATGGTATATTTATAATTCATTTAAACACCATTTATTTCATGACATCATGTAAATGGTCCAGCTAATTTACATATTTCGTGAAAAACAATGTGGTTTCAATGTGTTTTCAATGTAATTTAAATGGGTTTTAAATATAAATGGGCAATAAATGGAATACAAAATGCACTCATAATTCTAAACATTTTTTATTGTTATTAAAGAAATGGGGAATGAATGGCCAGAAATTAAATTATGTTTCAATGGGGTTTAAATGGATTTCATTTTGACAAGGGTGTGTCTTCAATGGAAGACTGTCATTCTTGTTGTTTTTTTTTTAATTTAAGTATGTTATGAAAAAAAATTGAATGCAGAGAATGTAGATCCTTTCTTTTGATATGTGATAACAATTTTTTTTAACTTCACTATTAGGAGAAACATGATGGTACATGTATTGGTAATATTGGAAAATGGAAATCATGAATACTTCAACAAACATAATACTTGTATTTCTAAAGAACTGCTGGTTAAAAAAAAGGTTTTATGGCTCTAAATCCCTTGAAAATAAGTTCTAACTATTCAATAAACATGAAGAAGCATAAAATTATCCATCATTATTGTTGCATATGTTTTATTAGACTATATTACTATTTCATATATCACAACTTGTTTATGTCCTGATTATGGCTAAAATATCGCCGACGGGACATTAAGCAAACAACAATCAATCAATCAATCATACTATTTCATACCTGTAAGCAAATACATTGCAAATCTTTATTTTTATTTTTCAGCTCAGACTAATGTTAGACATGAAAGTCAAGGCAGAAATCCAAATATTAGACTCTTTATCTCCTACATTCCTTACTTCAGTGTACTTGCCAGGCAAATTACAGTATGGTGGTTGGTTGTAGCTGTATTCATGTGCAATATTGATGTTGAACTAACACGTCAAGTCAAAGAACAATGTAAATGGTCAGAATCAAGTAAAAAAGAAGATTTAAACCTTATTCTTTCTTCACATTAAGTGGGGTGAGATGAGGATTTCTGTTCTGTCCAATATTTTTTAATCATAACTAATGAACTAGTTGTTTGAAATAAGGAAGCTGGGATTCTAACTGCACTGATTTTGGAATTTCCTCCAAAGTTACCAATGAGGCATATTATTAAATTAATTTTGTTTTTATTGATAGCTATTGCTTTCAGTTATTTTGTTTTTGTTTGATAAAGATCAACTTTGTTATTCTAATTTAAATATACATTATGTTATTGTTTTAAAAAATATTTAAATATCATGTGACTTTTTCATTGTTAGGCCAACATAAAAAATATCCTCGATTCTTCTCGCTCCCACGTGCACCCTGATTATTTTAACCTCAGGCAAATAATGTTTATTTTTGGTCAATTTCCTTTAAAATGACAGAATATTTGATCACAATGTATGAAAAAAGATTAAAAATTTGCCAGCTCCTCCCCCCTCCAATATTTCAAGAAATTTGGATGAGAATCTAGGAATTATCTTCAATGACCTGATAAGAAAACATTACAAATAAAACGACCCTCATGAGGACATAGAACTTTATTTTTCATTAGAGGATGACATACAATTATTCATCAGTGGAAAAAGAGTAAATCATTGTCTTTCCAAAAACTGAGGTTGTCTAGTCCCTTTCATAATGCAAGAAATACCCAAGTGACGTTCAGAAATCAAATTCTATAAAAACAGACAAAACCAAGAGACAGTGAATACATTAGTTATTCCAGTAACAATCTTGTACAGTTAGTAGAACACTCATCTTTAAAATCTATATATGGTATAGCCTTTAATTTCAACACAAAACTCAACTAAACTGCAATAAAATTAGTTTTTCCCTGCAAAAACCATGTCTCCCTTGTAACCAACAAAATTCTAGGTTGGAACATCCTTAACGCCAACAAAAATTAAAGATAAAAATCTCTTTGTAATATGCACAACAACATATGGTGTACGGTATTCTTACTACTTACAAAGTTTTGTTGAAATCTGTTAAAGTTGTTTTAGAGCAAGATAACAACTGAGGACTTGAGCAAATTTCTAAGTTCAAAGGGCTGAAACTCCTGCAAAATTTTACGATAAAAATTTCCTGGAAATATGCATATCAACATATGGTGTCCATTTTACATACAATTTTCTTTGAATTTTGTTCAGTACTTGCAGAGGAAATGTGCTGACAAGATGAATAAGGATTTTCAACAAGTTCGAACTCCTACATGTGCATAACTACATATTGTGTCCTTTCTACATACAAAGTTTTGTTGAATTTGGTTCAGTAGTCTTAGAGGAGTGGAGCTGACAAGATGATAAATGACAGTTTCAGCAAATTTTGTCACTTCAAAGGGTTCAACAGAAAGTACAAGCAGTTATCCAAGATACTTAATTTCAGTTCTCCCAGTAAAGGACCTCATACTTAGGTAATGTACAAAATTTCAAGTCACTGTGATTTGTAGTTGCTTAGAAAACTTGAAGATTTTCAAAGATTTACCAAAAGTGTTGATATTTGACCAAGTCCGTAAACAGGAAGTAGATATCTGACAAACCTAATTTCGCTTCAAAGGACCTCATACTGAAGTCAAATACCAAATTTCAAGTCTCTGTGATTTGTCGTTGCTGAAAAAATTGTGTTGTGGACTGATAGACAGAGATAAACCACTAAACCCACCTCTTCTCCGAAGCAGGGGTATAATAAGGTGCTCCTGAATCCCTTCTTGTAGCAAAACATATAACAGGTCGCCAATGATTCAATTAAATTGGCTGGCCAATGAAAAAAAATATTGATAAACCTCAAAATCTCATGAATGATCTTGTTCATAAGATTTTTCGAGTGAAGACAGCCTTTCCCCAATTTTCTAAGTTCAAAGGGCCGTAACTCCCACAAAAATTTGAGGATCAAAATTATCTGATAACTTGCACAGCTACCTATATACCAAGTTTCCTTGAATTTGGTTTTAGAGGATTTACGCTGACAAGATGATAAGTGTGGATTTTCAGCCATTTTCTAAGTTCAAAGGTCCGTAACTCCTACAAAAATTTGAGGATCCTCAAAATTTTCTGGTAACATGCACAACAATATATGGTGTTCTTCCTATATACCAAGTTTTGTTGAATTCGGTTCGGTAGTTTTAGCGGAGTTGCACTGAGATGATAAATGAGGATTTTCAGCAATTTTCTAAGTTCAAAGGGCCATAACTCCCACAAAAATTTGAGGATCAAAATTTCCTGGTAATGTGCACAACTACATATGGTGCCCTTCCTATATACAAAGTTTCATTGAATTCAGTCCAGTAGTTTTAGAGGAGTTGCTCTGACAAGATGATTAATGCACAACTACATATGATGTCCTTACTATAAACCAAGTTTCGTTGAATTCAGTAGTTTCAGAGGAGTTTGTCTTCCCACAAAAGTGGGGGGAAGACATAATGTGTGCAGGTTTTATGAATTCTTTAGGCATTGCAAAATTAAGCTTCTGAAACCATTTTTCGTCTTGAGAATAGTAATTAGTGGTGACATTATTGAATGCTTTGTTTTGTCCCAAATCAGAACTTCATCAATGACTACCTTGTATATCCAAAGTAAGATGTTTAATGCTTTTGAGATTCATGGTTACACTTGGAATAAAATCAACAAATATCAAAAGACATTAGACTACAATGAACAATTTATTAAAATAAAACCATTCGAATACAAACAAATTTTGACCATTACTCTCCTAATTTGGCAAACAAGGTGGGGAAAATAGAAATTTCAAGTATGTAACAAATTTGATATCTGCAACATCAGCAAAGTTATTGTACAATTGTAAACTTTTCTAGTTATGTGATTTAGTTTAAAAGATGTCTTGGGTCTGAATTTTTAGCTAACCTGGACCAAAGGCCCATGTGAGCTATTGCCATCACTTGGCATCCATCCTCGTCAAGTTTTCTTTGAAAATCTTTTCCTCGGAAACGACTGAAGGGATCGCTTTGAAACTTTGCACACTTCATCTATGGGATGTCCTCTACCAAAATTGCACAAATGATGACCGCCGTCCAAACAACATGGCCGCCATTACTATAAATAGACCAGGGGGTCAGATTTCTGTTTTTAGCTTGTAAATCAAAAAGTATAAGAGATACTGCTTCAGCATCAAAAGCTCTACAAGTCTCCATTATGTCAAGCTGTCAGATGACCACTTATGGGAGTTACGGCCCCTTAAAGGTGAAAAATAGCATTTTTACGTGTTTTTGGATTATAGAATGAAAATTATTACAGATAGAGAAAAGTTGTTGCTTGCTTAAATGTTCAGCTCATTTAGCTCTACAAAATTCTCCATAGGGTCGAAGTTGTCAGATGACCCCTTGTAGGGGTTACAGCCTCTAAAATAAGGTTTTTTCCATGTTTTTGGCCTATGGAATGAAAACTATAGCAGATAGACAGAAGCTTTTGCTTGCTTAAATGTTCAGCTTATTTAGCTCTACAAAAGTCTCCATAGGGTCGAAGTTGTCAGATGTCCCCTTATAGGGGTCACAGCCCCTAAAATAACGTTCTTTCATGTTAAAACTATAGCAGATAGAGAGAAGTTTTGCTTGCTTAAATGTTTAGTTCATGTAGCTCTTCAAAAGTTTTTACCCCTTATAGGGGTTATGGCCCTTAAATTAACGTTTTTTCATGATTTGGGCCTATGGCTACACAATGAAAACTATAGTATATAGAGAAAAGCTGTTACTTGCTTAGATGTTCAGCTCCTTTAGCTCTAGAAAAGTCTTTATAGGGTCAACATCAAGACCAGGTGAGCGATTCAGGCTCCTGGGAGCCTCTTGTTTCTTATAAATGACACAAATTGGACAGTCGTGGCTTCCATACACAAGTAACTATTTATTTGCTGTTGAAATGAAAGAACCTTAGTGAGCACACTCACATACCACATTCTGCAATTGGACTATCAAAATTATCCTTTAGCAAAGCAGTATTCAAGTATGAATGTCACAATGAAAGTTTGTCAAGCCAATAAAATCACTTAGATAAAGATGTAAAATGAAGAAATCAGGATTTTGGGCAATGTTCAAAGGGCCATTGCTTCTACAAAATTATATGAATCTGAAAACTTGTTGCATACCAAGAATGATTAATTCATTTCCGTAGTTTCAGAGTTCAAAGGGCCATAACTCCAACAAAATTGTACATTATCGAAATTCCTGGTAACATGCACAACCACATAATTATGGAGTACTTCTTGCCTACCAAGTTTCATAAAATTCTGTTCAGTATTTGCAAAGGATTTGTATTCACAATTTGATCACAGGTGGAAGGCTGACAGACCATTTAAATTCATTAAACCCTATGTTGTGTGGGGTATAAAAAGGTTTCTAATATTTGTAAACAACCAATTCAATTACATGGAAATTGCAGCAATCTGTGACAAAAAAATATGCAATAAAGCAGATGTATTTGTATTCGTTTTAAATGAAAGACAGAGTTGATACAAAACTAGAAAAGTATACTCAAGAAGATGGCAAATACTGTATGTCAAGTTTGAAAATCCCCAGCAATACGCAATGTACAAGTGAACTCCCACAAAAATATGAGGATCAAAATTTCCTGGTAATATGCACAACTACATATGATGTCCTTCCTATATACCAAGTTTGCTTCAATTCAGTTCAGCAGTTTCAGAGGAGTTGCGCTGACAAACTTTGTGACAGACAGACACGACAAAAACAAGATGTCTCCCCACAAAAGTAGGGGGAGACATAATGACCAATGATGAGGAATGCTTTGTTTTGATTAAACAAAAGACTAATTATAATATGCAACAGGCTTATTTTTTATTATAGTTGTTTCTTTGACAAAATTCTTAGAATAATAATACTTGTTGAACAGATCTTCATTTCACATTTAATGCTATCTTATTATATCTGTTAATCAAACAAGTCTCTAGTCATTTGAATTAGCTTCTTGTCATTTCTTCTGTTCCTGTGATATCCATAGCTCATAGTCCGGTAGATGTTCATCTGGGACTTGTTCAATCTCTGAGCACCACCTGTGAAAATATTAATGCACAATTACAACTAGTAAAAGATGAATCGTGTAAAAATTTCTTTCTTGTTTGTTTGTTCTGGTACACTTTTTCATTGCAGTTCACTCAATTCTTTTTTAATGTATAATTGTCATGTTAATTTATTCCAGTTTGTTTTTCTTTCATTTCTGTTTGCATCAATATTATGGTTTCTCTATATCTCATTAAGAAATCATTATGTATATCCTCAGTACTTTTCATGAAGCACATGTGTATATCCCCAACAGCTGCATTCATATTTAATATTTATTGTTTAATGCAATTTTCAAGGTCTAATTATGCAAGCCTATCAAAACGAGTTTAATACACATGATTTTTTTTTTAAATATAGATGTACATTAGTATAGTATACCTATTCATTACCTTATTCTTATTTAGAAACCAACCAATAATACATAAATTGAAGAATAATTTAACACTTTTTACAGACCTTTAATTATTGTCTATTCAGTTTCTTCAAGTGTTTAAAAAAGTAAGACCTCTTAATTTCTTACCAGACTCATTATTCATTTCATTTACATTAGACTATATTAACTACTTTATAAATTTGATACATTTAATACATGACAACATGCTTAATTTTTCTATTTTTGCTACTATACCTTCTACTTCTGTTGGGAATTTTCTTTTCTCCATTCTGGCTATTTTTAAATGATTTTTCTTCAATTAACAGCTACTTTTTAACATCATTTTTTATTATCCAGTACATTAGTGGACCACAAGTTTCAAGTTGACATTTGAGATAACAGTGTTTATAGATTTTTTACACTTTAGCTGGCCTGTGTATCTTATTTGGCTATCCTATCACATTTGTTGGCTTCCAGATTTAGAATATTAAATGTTGCTCACATATATTATGTAAACAGAGCTATTTAAAGCCAAGTACATATTAATATAGCTCTTCACCATTTTATCATAACATAGCTAATACAAGTCATTTTCATATTTGTGTATAATTATTCTCCCTTTCAGCAAAAGTATGTTTTTCCAAGTACATCACTTGGGAATATTTGTGTATGCTACATAAAATGCATTTCCATTTTTGGAACTTAAAACATCCTATGTTAAGGTTTTATTTGAAGTTTTTTTCAGGCTTTTGTTTTTTTTACATTGTTGATTTGCTTAAAGAATTATGGCAAGTCTGTATTTGTCAGGTTTGACAAATAATTGCATTGGTATTTATTTTTGTGAGGTATGACATAGTTTCACTATTTAAAAGGTAAAATTCGAGAATATAACACGATTGATCTCAAACTTAAGTTGAAAATTTGATTCATCTTACAGAATGCATGAACCCAGCATTTAATGCAAATGTATTTAGACCTCAGGCTGGAACAAAAAGAACAAGTCTTGTTTATATATTATCATACAAGTATGCTTGATGGACAATTTGAAAATCCAATGCCTCATACATTTAATTTTAAGACAATAAATTAGTAAGACAGTTTATTTCGGTATATGATGTTTCTATATGGTAATTTTTCTACATTGTAGTTAATACTTTTTAAACAAACAGCTTTTGGCATCATATAAACAGGAATCAACATTAATTTGTTTTCTTTTCAAGAAAATTTTATGGTTTACAATGCAAAACCAATTATTCGTTCCAGTTCTATAATTTGCATTACAAATAAGTTTTAAATATGAAATGCAAGTGCCATACATTCAAACTTAACTACATTTTAAATGTATTTATTTAACTTAAATTATTTTAAGAGACATTGGATTTCAATAAACATTTATATTTACAGGCATTTTTTAACACTTCACTACATGTTAATGGATTTTATTACAACAATGATTTAATGTAAAACAAATGACAAATGTTTAAATGAAAATCACTTTGACCAATTTATCCTGATCATTTAAAACAGGTTTATATGGAACTAAAAACATTTAGCTATACATTTAATAATTTGGCAAATGACACAGAATGTTTTTCTTTTATCTTCACTGCTTAAATTTATTTTAAGGTAAATTCAAGCTTTTACAAGTTCATCTGTGGTGGTCATCAATAAAATGGACATGAAGAAAGATATGAACACAAGAAGTATATACCTCAACTTAGGTAAATTGAGGTTTTACTTCTGAAAACACCAATTATGACAATAATGTAGGGTCAGGATGACATAATTTCTAGTAGGCTCCTCCTCCTCTGCCGCCTCCATATGGGTGTGGTCTGAACTGGCCCCTGCCTCCTCTTCCAGTTGGGGGAGCTTTTCCTGCGGTTGATCCGCTCCATGATGGCTCTGCTGTCATAAACAAAGATAATGTCATGTAATACAGACAAAAGTATTAGATTCTTATTGAATTGTATATATATTTTCAAAATATTTAGTTCTTGAAGACATATGTGTACCTTATACTTTATAAACCTAGCTTGAGCCTCTTAATTTTTTTTTCAGGGGAATGGGGACTTAAGGAGTTATGTAATCAGATTTTTTAAACCATTTAAAACTTTATTTGTTTGTTAATAAGTCCTGTATATCATACCTGGCTTAGCATAAGCATCATCATATGAAGAGGTAGCAGCTGCACCATGACCATAATCAAAATACTGTGTGTCACTAAAAATAATATTATGAAACATTATCATCAATTAACTTATTTATTTAAGTTTAGTCTTTACAATCTATAAAATAAGACTTTATTTACCATTAAAATTTATATTTCTTGATTTCATATTTTTACCAAGTTAAAGGCTTATTACTCAAAAATGAGTTGCATTGAATACAGCTTACCCTTGTCCATATCCTGTTTCTGCATAGGGATCTCTGGCATATGGATCTGTGTAGCCTTCATACCCCTTTAAATAGAAGTTATACAGATAATATTGTGTGATTCAACTTCACTCCTATCATGAAGAAACAACATAAATAATCTTGCATATAGATAAACCATGCATACTTTCTGTAAAAGTAAACAAATGGTCACATGAATGTGCAACATTTATCACTTCAGAAACTATGAATTAAATTCAATTTACAAGGTTAAACCTGTTAAAAGGGACTATGTGAATATTTTAAAAATCACCAAAATTCATACTTTTGCTCTTTTCTTAGAAACACATTGCTTTTAAAACAATTTCCAATCCATCAAATGGCAATTAAGTATAAATCTAATGACCAGAATCCTCTCTAAAAAAAAAGCTATTTTTAAACATACCCCAGCACTGTAGTCATCATATCCTGCTTCCAATGGGGCAGCAACAGGGGCTGGTGGTGGAGCAGCTCTCCCTCTACCTGCAGGTGCCCCTCCACGTCCACCAACTCCCCTTGGGGCTCCTCTTCCTGTTGGGGCCCCTCTACCAGCTGGAGCTCCTCTTGGTGCTCCCCTGATAAATTATAAAATCAATAAATATGCTTAAGGGATCAAAATATAGCAAAAAAATACAATACCATCAATGTGGAAAATTTTGTTGGGTGATATTTCGATTTTGTTAAGTCCATTTGCCTGGGGAAATATAATAGTGATTTTCCTTACTTTTCGTATTCTTTTGTGTTTGCGAAATAAGCATAAATAACCCCCACACTGAAATTTACACATATCAAGTATATTGAATTTTTTTATATTTGTTTAAGCATGCATGTCTAAATGTAAATGATGTGTGGCCTCCACAGTAAGATATTTTTATTTTCTTTGCCCAATATTTTCTAAGAATTCCACTATCAGATAACTGAATTTAATTGAAAATTCTTGACCTAATCCTTGCTTTTAATGCCATATGTTGTTTCAAACAAGTTCTTGCACGGAACCACAGGGGCGGATCCAGAAATTTTTGAAAGGGGGGGGGGTTTCCACATACTGGGTTCTGTGGGCCAAAGGGGGGGGGGGGGTTCCAGACCAATTTTGCTGAAAATCTACACAAAAATTTAAAAATTTCGAAGGAAAGAGGAGGTTCCGACCACCAGAACCCCCTGGATCCACCACTGAAGTGTCAACAGAGGATGACGAACACGACAACAACAACAACATCGCCATAACTTTTTTATACGATCGCAAAAATTGTGTGGTTGTATAAAAACAAACATTGCAATTTGTCGTTTGTAGTTTAGTGCAATGCTTATTTAACTTAATATTTTCTTATTGCCTTATTTATACCTTGATCTCAGAGAAGGGGCTCCCCTCGGTGCTCCTCTTGTTGGTTGGGAAACATACCTGGCTCTTGGAGCGGGAGCTCCTCTCATTGCACCCCTTGCTGGTGGAGCACCTCCTCTTCCTCCGCCTCTACCACCAGGCTGTGCACCATTTGACATCATGTTCATTTCATGCATCTGTTGTTGTGTGATTTCATCATTGTATTCCTACAAAAAAAACATCACATGAAAACACAGGTCTTTTAAACAAATTGAATAAGACTAATCATTGAAGTTATATAATCATGAAAAATATGGTCTTACATAGCAGTAAAAAATAATTAGGTTTTAACAAGAAAATGAAAATTTCTTAAGTTACTTTGAATATTTGTGAAAAAGATTGCAAATTTATAGAATATGTAAGATGTCATGTCTTAGAAGACTTTTTAAATCTTCATAAGGTTTTCCCAGTTTGTACATGTATGATCCAATAGAAAAATCTGTTTTAATAAATAACATACTGGTGTCAAATATTTTTGTACTTCCGACAATGCATGGGACAATCTGGCATAACAATCTGATATTTCACTGTACACCTCTATCAATAAATGGAGATCTTCATTCAAGTGAGCATATTTTCCTCCTTCTTTGCGCATCTCATCTTCCTGTAAATGAAAAATATTTTAAAAGATTTTTTATATTTTTTGGGGGAAATGCAATATGTTTTCTCCAACAACAAAATGATCAAATCAATAAAAATTCAATATTTGGCAATTGCACGAGTTCTTGCTTGTAACTAGTAATTTAAAGCAAAAATTTCTGGCACCATCCAATAAGTAGTTTTAAATCTAGATTCTGTCCCAAAGATTGGAGACTGATAAAAGACAAAACAATCTCTATCAGCACTATGATCCTGAACTTTATCTTGCTCTGGTGTATTTTGTTTGTGCATCAACGTCCACCAATAATACATTGGCTTCTTTTGACACAATTCAGAAGTCACTCTGCAGACAAAATACTAAGAGCTTACAAATTATGATATCAACATCCATTTCCTTGTGTGAATATAAATTTTTGCTGAAATATTTTGGTGGTTATCATTTTTACATACATTTTTGTACATCTATTATTCCAATTTTTAGAAAGCCAAAACAACATATGACTAAAAATATTTTTCTTTGTCCCTTGAAGTATGGATTGCAATTTACCCTAAAGGCTAAATCAGTTGTCATCATGAACATACAGGTAACCTTTTTTCTAAACAGAATTTCTTAAAATTAAACGTAAAGGTTAAAAGCCCAGTGATTTTTCTAGCACTCGTCACTTTCGTCATTGGCAAAAAGATATTTTATTTGACGAAATTTTTTCAAACCAATTTCGCCACTTTAATTTTCAAAAATGTAGAAAATTCTCGTCCTTTTTTACGATAATCAGTTAAATCTTTCGTCATTTTCGTGTAATTCAAATTGACAACAGATTTTACAATGAAGCCCTATTGATTTATGACCCAAGCTGTCTGCATAAACACCCGGAGGCCGGATATGTTTTTACAGTTAATTAACTGTAATTAAATGAGTCATAATAACAGGTGCTTGACCATCGCTGATTGATTTCGAAATCAATCAAGAATGAAAAATACTTGACCAATCAGGAGAAAGTTTATTTTTATATCAGCTGAAAAATATTGATTTGTTTGTCAACCCACGTGCTCTGACCATGTTGACAAAATAATTCTTGTGTAAATATCACAAAAACTTAGAAGTAAATATAGATGAAAGGATTTACCTTCATGAAACTATTTTATTAAGAACATCCTGTAATCCAAAAACATCCTTTTTCATGCATTAGAAGGAGATCAGATGAAAAGAACTTTGTTTACATTTTTTTACGATCTCCTTCTTCTTCCTTTTTTATTACCCTCCTTAGATAGGAGCACCTCCATTTCAGCGGAGGTGTAGTGGAGTTCCAATGATTTTGAGTTAAGGAATTGTTTTGTTTTGTTTAATAACCTCCAGCCACCTTAACACTAAACTAAATTTGTAGAGCTCCTTTATAGGACATGAAGGATGTTCTGTTTTGTTGTCTGTATATTCCTCTTTTTAGGGACCACCAGTCACTTATCATTACCATTATGAAAATGGTAAAACAAAAACAAAACTGCTTCTTCAAATGAGAAAAAAAGAGAGACTTTATGTGTGCTTATAGCTTTCTATGAGCATGTTAATTGATGAGTAATACATATTTTCCCTTAATTTGTAAAAATGGGTGGTGGGGGTGTTATCATTTTGTTATGCCTATAAGATATTAAAGGCAAAGAATCTGCAGTACATTAAGTATGATTGAAAGGGGAAAAATCAATTCAACAAATGTTTAGATATATTTTATTGAACATGATAATAACTGTTGTAATCTGTGTCCTGTCCATGGTACTGAAATTATAATATACATAGCTATAACCTGCACATATAGAAATTCAAGTATTGGTATTTTTGTTTCAACCAGACTGCTAGAAGCAAACATATTATGGATTATTAGGTCGCACATTTTGGTCGACCGCTAAAGTGACTAAAGCCCTCAAAATCCTGGAAAAAACCCTGAAAGCCATATATCTATCAAGACCTGCAAGTAGAGTTGAAGACATAGTGATATTAACAACTTAGAATACTGCAAGGCTTTTTACCGGCAAGTTGATTAAGTCTTAACCTTTTTTCTTGAAGACAAGTTCAGTATTGATGGAACTTACTTAGCTATAGGCTGTTTAAGATCAATCACCATTTCAAAGCCAATAGTGTTCATTGCAATTTACATACTATTCACACATAAGAGTGTCATTTTTCTACTTTTGTCAGGTTTGTATACAGCTACATATAAATGCAAGTTTGTGACATTATCAACAAGCTGCCCCTATAGCGAGTTTTAATTAAAACCTCAAGAAGTGGAATAAACTTTTTTTAAATTTCTGTCCCAAAGATTGGAGACTGATAAAAGACAAAACAATCTCTATCAGCACTATGATCCTGAACTTTATCTTGCTCTGGTGTATTTTGTTTGTGCATCAACGTCCACCAATAATACATTGGCTTCTTTTGACACAATTCAGAAGTCACTCTGCAGACAAAATACTAAGAGCTTACAAAATTATTTAACACTGTAGTTATTTAGTGTGGTGTTTTAGATTTACATCTACATTTATATAAAAGTGTTGCTGTAGTGTGAAGTTTTCCATTTATGCCATCAAGTTGTGTTTTTCATGCAAATTTTTTAATTGAGTGTTGTTATACATTTGTTTGTATGTCCTCTTTATCTTCTTATTTATACCTTAGCCTTGTCTCTCATGGAACCTTTCCCCAGAATGGACATCTTTGTTCCAGTTTGCTCCTGAAGACTCTTAAGTGAACTTCCTTTTGGACCAAGTAATTTACCAACAAAGTTAAACTGTAAAAGAATTATGATCGTTCTTTTCTTAAATCACATTTATTTTAATATTTTACAGTTAATCTGAACAAAAATAATTAAGTCTTTATTTTTCAAAACTGCACATAACGATGTATCAAATCAATTTTACACAATGAGGGCAATGCAGTGCAACACATGTAATGTGTATTTCTATCTTAATGAATTTATTATCTTAAGCAAATTAAACATAATTACATGCACATTTGTGTACTATATGATTTATACCTTTGGGAAGTCATTGACTGGTATTCTAACTTTTAATGCTACTGCCTGTGGTCTGTTGTGATGTGCCTCTACCAGTGGTACTTGCTTTTTTGGACCTCCTTGTTCTATTCTTTTTACCTCTGAAATACATGTTGTACATTAAAACCTATTGTCAAATATATTTATTATTCACATACAAACTTTGAAAAAAATATGCCTTTAATTTGAAAAATATGACCAAGAGCTACATTTTTGTTGACTTAAGTACTATGTACATGATGCATCTGCCAAAAGCACTTGGGATAACTTGGTAATTGTTTTTTTTTATTTAGGTTTTTCAAAATTTCAAATAAGGTTCATGGTTACACTTCGAATAAAAAGGTAGATATTTGACCTATTTTTCTAGTCTGTGTACTACTAAAACAACACATAGAAACACAAAATATAGTGAAGCAGCGTCTAAATATAAAAATTGCAGATCATTTTCCCTTCCAGTTCCCAAGATTACTTTTGTTGTTTGCTCTATTCATTTTCTTTCCGTTCAAATTGTGCTATAAATAAAGCATGAATTATCCCTAAATAATCTTCCATAAAACCCATTGTGAGTAGATTTAATAACACAATTATAAAATTAAAAGGATGTCTCCCCCCGTTTCCCCAAAAAATTCTAAGTTCAAAAGCAATTACTCCCACAAAAATTTGAGGATCAAAATTTCCTGCCAAAATGCACAACTACATTCTTATATACATGTACCAAGTTTTATTGGATTAGGTTCAGTAGTTTCAGAGGAGTTGCGCTGACAAGATGATAAATGAGGATTATACAACCCATCCGATTTAACTATGGACTTTCGATTGAAGCGTGCAAACACAACAATGAAAATTTACGTCGTTATGAACAAGCCGATCGGTAACAAAAACCGCAAACGTCACAGTAAGAAAAACAACATATCAGCCGACTATTCATCAATATCCAATCAGATTTAATGTTTGCACGACCCATTCATTCAATCAATGTATTTTTATGTAATCAAATGTAACGATTTGTGGTTTTTGTTAACGTTTGGCTTTGTTCATGGCGACGTAAATTTTCATTGTTGTGTTTGCACACTTCACTTTACGCTACAATCGAAAGTCCATAGTTAAATCGGATGGGTTGTAAGCAAATTTCTAAGTTCAAAGATCCACAACTCCCACAAAAATTTGAGTATCGAAATTCCCTGGCAATAATATGCACAACTACACATGGTGTCCTTCCTATATAGGTTTCATTGAATTCAGTTCAGTAGGTTCAGTTGTTTTAGAGGAGTTGCGCTGACAATATGATAAATGAGGATTTTCAGCAAATTTCAAAGGGCCATATGGGCTGTTTAAAAAAAAATGACGCAATTCCTTTTTCACTCCTTAATTTTCATATTTATCATTTAAGTTAAAGACTTTTTGTTCCTGAATATGTATTTCTATGTACAGAAACTTCATGCAAAATTTCATTACTCTATCTTTATTCAGTCAAAAACGGTGCTTAATTATGTAGTCAAAATTGTCAGGAGTGTAACACTTTTAGTGTGACATTTAGAAAATACTCTTTACTTCCATATGACACTTTAAGAAAACCACTTATTCAATACAAATAAAGTGTATTGTATCATAAAATTGAAAACCTCAGCAAACTGTTGGTATATGATTGGTTTATTTATGTTTAATAGTAAAACGTAGACGGATAGTTTCAAGTAGCTTGAACCCAAAAATAAATGCATAAAAAATTGTCACCAAGCTGCATTAGACTAAAAAATTTTTTAATAGAAAGATTGTCTATCATCTGAAGAAAATACCAGCTGATCAAGTGGATATTTGGGCTGAAATAAGAAGCACCATAATGTCTGTTAGCTGCTTCATTTAAATTTTAATAGCTCTGAAAGTTAACTTTTATGAGCATGTCAGGAGTGTAACACTCATCTTTAAGAGGGTGCTGTTCCAATATGATGATGTTCTACATGTCAATTTTGGGTTTAATTTATTCAGCTAGCTGTCCTTAGTTAAAAATTCCCCCAAGTGGCAATTTCATGTACACTATTTATATGAAATATTTGAATAAGTGGTGTCAGGAGTGTAACACTTTTGAAAATGTCAGGAGTGTAACACTTTAATTTGTTGGATAACTTGCATTTAAAATATAATTAACACTTTTTGTTGACTTTTAACCAAAACTAGATATCTTTCATGATAAATTATGTTTGCTTTAGATTAATTTGCAGTCCATAACTTGCTTTTTGCCACTCAGACTGACTTCTGAATGGATGTTGCAATGTGTGAGCTATAGCAATTCATATTTTTAAAAAATATACAATTTTTTCATATGGTTGATCATAAAAAAACTACATGAAATGAAATAGTCCAAGTTTATGCAGCAACAATCTATTCTCTGCTTATAAATTCATTACAAGACCTATATACCGTCCAAATAAAAATGTTACACTCCTGACATATTTGAAATTAACTTGTATACTACTAATTTTTTATCAAATAATGATCAAATTGTTCCTTAAAGCAATATACAACTGTTAGATCATGATCTATTCACCTATGTATTACAATATAGGGTACAATTGTTGTTTTGGGGATGTCAGGAGTGTAACACCACTTTTGAGCTACAAATTTTAAATATTTCATACAAATTTATGAAATAAGTTATGTTAATTGAATTTTTTGTGCTTTGGCAAAAAACCTCAAGTCAAAAAGTGATATACTGATCATAATATGTATTGTTTCAAGCTTAATATTTGCTATGTCAGGAGTGTAACATGCTATATATTGAAAACTGATTGCTACTTTGTCCATTAAGAACTAGAAATTAGAAAGATATATTTCTATGAAATTTTCTGTGGACGAAGGAACAAGCCAGAGGTATCCTTTAAAGCATGTTTCAGTGCTCAAATTTAAGTATTTTAGAAAATATGAAAACTTGTCTAGGTAAAGGTAAAATAAAAACCACTAAAAATGGAGGAAAAATGGGTTTTTTATTTCAATGGTAACATTTTGCATTAAAAATCAATGATTTTTTTCGTTTTTGAGTATTATGACGAAGAATTAAACCAAAATCAAACCATTTTTTTCAAATTGGCTCCTGAAAATCCTGTATTTTATCAAAAAAATGAGCCCAAAAAGCTGTCATAAAAATGCTGATATTTTTTTCTGATGTATTTTCTTTCCAAATGCTTAATAAATTTCAAAAATTGAATATATTTGGGTCCTAAGCATGTATAGTTGGATGACTTTTAACTTATTTGAATTTTTACCACCTATGTCACACTTTTGCGTCATTTTTTTTGAAACAGCCCATATCTCCCACAAAAATTTGAGGATCAAAATTTCCCTGTAACATGCACAACTACATATGGTGTCCTTCCTATATTCCAAGTTTCGTTGAATGTGGTTCAGTAGTTTCAGAGGAGTTGCGCTGACAAAGTTTGTGAGACAGACAGGACAAAAACAATGTCTCCCCACAAAAGTAGGAGGTGAGACATAATTACCTAGCACATGGAGGCCAAATAACAGGACATTGTTGATATTTGGCTTTATCATGTTTATTTGGGTAAACTGAAAAACGCAGAGAAAATGCCTGGGCAAAGTGGCTCAAGTGTACATGTACAAAATACTAAAAGTTAATGCAAAAATATAATTTACATGTGTCTGAATGCTGCTACGCCTTGTTAAGCAATTGAATGTGTAGTTTAGGCTCCACATAGATTGAAAAAAAGACGTAACAAATAATTATTTTTTGAAATGTAAAGATGAACCTTAAGCGAAATGAACAATAAAATGTCCAACAGACAAATGCTAGGTCTTGCAACATATTCTTTCATTTTTGGGGACAAACAGACTAATGAATCAGAAGACTATTTATGCCCCAATTATGACGGCAATACATTGGTAGATCATGTAGATGGAACATACAAATACACAGAGCTATGATTTTGTTAACTCCCACTTTCATAAATTATGTGCATTCTCTTAATCTTTTGTTATCATGTTTACTGTATTTGTTTATATTCATATGTGATTTTTTAAAAGCTTTTTTTGCTTCAGACATAGGAAAAATTTAATCATCTAAGGTGCGTGTCTTTACAGTAATGAAGGTTTAAATGTTATTCGATAATAATGCTATTATGCGAGCGAAGCGAAGCTCACTATTGTACAGAGTCTGCCAAATTGCACGAGACTCAAAATACGATGGTCGAAAAAAAATTCTGTCTCGCTACTCGGAATGCATTGGGAATTTACGAAAGTACCGGGTCTCGCGTTAGCGAGATTCTTTATTTTCGCTTATTTATTTACAAACGGTAACAAAACAAAACATTTTCTTGTTGTTAAATGACAATAACTTTCTCAATAAATAATAAGGGACCGACCATTTAACTCGAAGGGGGTGGGGCTTGGTTTTTTCCTAAAAAAATATTCTGAAAATTATTTTTGATGAAAAAAATATTTTGGCAGCAGAGAGTAAGAAAAAAAATATTCTGAAGAAGGATTTCTGCTATAAAAAAATATGTTTATAATGAAAAAAAATATTCTGTCGCGACGCCTTCGAAAAATAAATTTTCTTATCAAAACTAAAAACCAAGACCCCCCCTTCAAGTTAAATGGTCCGTCCCAAACTATCTAACGAACGAACACTAGTTGTTTTGTTTTTACAGAAATATGGCTTTCTCTCGCGAGAATTCGTGACCTTTTACCCATAGTGCATATATAGTCATGAGCAGAAAAATGGTGGGAGTTCTGTCAATCAATTTTCGGAACTTTTCATAACACAGATTCATTAAAATAAAGTGATCAACAACTGTTTTTCTACATCTACCTGATCTGAAAATAAAATCCTAATCCATCCTTATCCTATGTGGTCCCTAAAACTGACAAAGTTAAATGATCATTTGGATACGTCGTCATTTTCCACCAGGTTTCTAAATCAATTTTTTGCAGACAGTACTTTAATTTTTATCCAAAAGTGGACCCTCTTAGCTATTGATCCAGCCGAGGGTATTTTGACATTTTTTCCAGATCCAATTAAGTTTAAACCTAGTTTTGGTTGCACCTATTATATTGATTTTGTATCTTCGCGAGCTTTTAGGGCAGAGCCATTATCATATTAAAAGGCTTGAATGTTAGCATTATTAATCAACAAACTAATGCTTTAAAGGATTTGCGAAAAAAATATTTGAATTCGACAGTGACCAATGTTTGTAATTCGTTACCATCTGTGAGTAAACGGATAGCATGTGGCTGGCAATTTGCATCAAGTTGACCAATTTCTGTTTTAAGCGTTTCTACCAAACCAGTACTGGCCTCTCCAAGTGTGTTTTGCTGTTGAGCCATTGTCTGTCTTGATGGTGAAAAATGTCGGAAAGCGTGCTTTGGAACTACTTTTTCGTCTGGTATTAGGAAAGAAGGCATTGTAAGCAAGACAATTCAAACCGGTAACCACTTCAAATTATTAGCATTTTTATATTAATCCGCAAATTAGTCCTAAATTCTAATTGTAATACTGTTTTTAAAGCTTATCTCAATATATTAACACAATAGAATTAATCTTAACAATTCTTATAGGCGATGAATCAGAACTTATAGTTAACAGATTTAAAAATAAAAAAATAAAATAATATTGTGTCTCTCGTCCCAAAAAACTGTCGCCACAACACGTCCCTTTGAACCCGAGTTTGTGTAAACCATACCTGTATATTTAATATGCACGTCTATGTGTAAACCGAGTCCGTTCCCGCACAGAGATTGTCTAAAGTTTCGCCCGAGTTTTTTTTCTCTCTTAGATTTGATAATTTATGAAACGTGAAAAATAGGCTATACCATTGTCGAGGGTCGGTAGGACCTTTTGCGGGACAGCGGGAAAGCCCATTTATTTCAACGGGAATTCGGGAAAACCCTTAACGGGAACGGGATTTAGCCATTTTCATTTTTCGGGATGCGGGAAGCACACATTTATTTTCGCGGGAATCCGGGATTTCTTGTTTTATTTGCCGGGACTTCGGGATCATACCCCCTCCTACTCCCCCCCCCCCCCCTTATTGTCCAAGGTAAAATTATAATTCTGATTAAAAAAAATATTAGACCGCTTATATCCCACACAAATATTCCTGATCTTTTATTAATTCTAGGATTCAATAAATAGCGAGGGAATGACAGAGACAGAGACTTGCAAAGAAATCCCACAAATTTGACTCTGACATGAAAATTATTTGGTTTATACATATATTGATTTAATCAGTTTGCAACGGTTGCTATAGTTGGTTTTCTTACCATTCGGTCCTGGCATGCATTAAATAATTGTGGCTGCTCAAGGTCCCTAGTCAAAGCATGGTGAAAATTGTGCAAAATCAAAGCCGCATTTTGTGCGTTTCCAGAGGGTATTTTGTCCCTGAAGCAAGCTTGGGATTTTTGCTATTAATTATTTACAGGAATTGAGATATACTGCATATAAATACTCTCGCAACAAAGGTATACGACGATACGTACCAAAGTACAAAAGAATATGGGATGCGTACCAATATTTTCATACACATATATCCGCCCTCAGAAAGAAAAAAATATACAATCGAACAAGGGGTGCAACTGTTATGCTTGGAGTTTTATCAACCTTGTGAAGCAAGAAGGGATTTTGCAATTTAAATGAAAGAACCTTAATATCTAAGGTATTTTGAATTAGAAATGTTTTCTTTCCAAGCCGCTCGTTAAACCGGGAGTAGATGGGCGACAAACCTGAAAATAACATTATTATATATGGGACCCCTACATGAAGCTGGTTGTCAAATATCGTAAGCCTACAAATATCAGTGGGTAAGAAATCGGTTACGAAAATTTTCTACCCTGAAAGTTTAGTGAATAAAGTCCAAGTCAGCTCATTAAACAGGAAGTAGATGATAAATATACCTGATAACTTAATCTGGTTACCATGATCCTTTATTCCATCTCATTCTAACCTTGGAAAGTTAGTGAAAAAGTTTTAGGTCGGCTCGTTTAACAGTAAGTTAATGATCGACTCTGACTCATAACTTTGATAAGAAGAGGCCAGTGGTGCAGATAAGTGCCGGACCTGTCAAACAAATGGAGCAAAATTTCAGCAGTTCCAGCAAGTGAAGACATTGCCTATGTCTGGCAAAATTTTTGAATAATTCATTACAATTAAAGTGGATAGGTCTTGTAAATTTTTTGCAGGTCTGGAAAACTTATCTATATTTGTAGGACCCAATGTCTGACAAGAAATAAAGAAGGAATAAGCCCATGGGACACAGATGCTCCCGCTGACCCTTAATAGGAACTAGAAGTCTGACCGGTCTGAAAGTTGCTAAGGACATACAATTTGTCATACTGAACCATCCTACCAAATTTCAAATTGTTCTCATGTACGGTTCCTGAGAAAAGCTTGACGGATATTTTCATAGACATGTTTAAGCTCCCACGCGACATATCAAAAACCGGGAGCGATGAGAGATCGGTTTTTAATTAGATTGCAGGGGGTGGTAAAGGGGGGGGGTACGTGCACGGATGAACGGCCAATAAAAAATGACAATCACGATGAACGGCCAATAAAAATATAATAATCACGATGAACGAAAAATGAAATAGAGAAACACGATGCACGATGAACCTCCATGCACGGCTGAACGGGAAATAAAAATTGCTCAACACGATGCACGAAAAAAACCCTTTACCACCCACATTGCAGGAAGTTGGTGAGCGACAGACCTGAAATCAAATCCCACCTTATGGAAGTTCATGCTAATGCTGCATACCAAAAATTAAGAAGCTGTGATTAGTAGTTACTAAGAAAACTGTTACGAAAATTTTCTATTATTGAACGTTAATGTAAAAAAATAACTAAGTCGGTAAACAGGAAGTTGGTGAGCGACAGACCTGAAATCGAATCCCACATCATACGAGCTCATGCTGATGCTGCATATCAAGAGGCTGTGATAAGTAGTTGCTGAGAAAACTTGAACGAAAGTATTTTCCCCGCCCGGCGTCAGACCGCCCGCCCACCCGCCCGATATTCACCATTTTATAACCCGGATTTTCACTAGTGAAATCCGGCCAAAAATGGCATTTTGGCCCCTTTGACCCCTAATTTCTCAAAAACGGTAAGAGCTATTGCAAATCTGATTGACTAACGCTGGCATGAATTTTCACAAGGATTCCAATGAAAAAATGATTCTGAAAATCGGACCACAAATAAAAAAGTCAATTTTTTGGGTGTGACCCCTTTTTGACCCCCCAGTAGCAATGTAACAGTGCAATATATATCAAAAACATTGACACATTTTGTTGACAGAATGTAATGATGAATTCAATTAAAAAAAAAGAATTTTCAAAATTGAATGAATAATAAACATTCTACAACAGTTTTGTCAATACACCCGTTTTAGCCTTTGTTTTTCTAGAACAGTAGGGGCCACAATCCCCAAATACATTACCAACCTTCCTTTAGTGATAACAAACATCATATCAAAATTTCATAACATTCGGTCAACATTTACTCAAGTTATCGCACGGAAACCAAAGTGTCCACAGACGACGACGACGACGACGACATCGCCATATGTAACATATACGATCGCAAAAATTTTGCGGTCGTATAAAAACTGCAAAAATGGTCAAGTTTGAGGATTAAGGGGATATAACTCCTATAAGGAGTCCTTCCACAACTTAGACTCATTGGAGAGATATGTAGAGCTTTTGATGCTGAAAAAGGTGGGTTGCTTCGGATTTTCTCTATCTCTTATACTTTGTGAGCTTTAAGCCAAAAACAATGGTCTGACCCCCCTGTTCTAAATTTAGAGACGGCCATCTTGGTTAGTCGGCGTGCATAAATAGAGGACATCCTAAAGATCAAGTGTACACAGTTTCAAAGCAATCCCTTCAGTGGTTTCTGAGAAGATCTTTGAAGAAATGTTAACGGACGAACGACGGACGCCTGACAATGACAATAGCTCACATGACCCTTCGGATCAGGTGAGCTAAAAAAAACTTAATTTAGCAAAATCTATTAATTAAGCAACCTCAAAGGAGCACACAAGCAGTTTTATGATCTACAATACACTAAGTCGATAAAATCCCATAACTCCTATAAGGGACTGTTCAATATTTATCAAAGTACTGAGCCGGTGCATTTGTATACTGGGCACGTAGTTTTTTTTTTGCTCTTTACAAATGCTGGGCGAATAGATTTTCGTAAAAATATTTCCGCTGGGCGACTACTTTTTTAAGGGTGATAAAATGTAAAAAAAATGCACATTGAACATAAAGAGAAGGACATAAGAATAAAAAAACATACCATAAGAGACTTATTATGATGGTTACCAATTGAATAATGTGGCCTGTTTCACATGATTTATGGTCTCAAGTGCATTTACTCCACATATTATTGTCAAATATTTAATGATGCTAAATAAAATATATCAGCATTTGCTTATATCTCCAAAGTCAAATTTTTTAAAAAATATGTAGGATTTAGATAAGTATTTATCTCTATATATAAAAAAACAGATGCAAAAAGATGCTATTCAATAATGAAATTGTTGCATTTATATGTCAAGTATGTGATGACTCGCATTCCTTTTGAAAAAGTCATCCGGAATTCCGATTCCGAGTCTTTTATTTTAATTTTTGCAAGAGTAGTTTCCCTTTGTGGGTCGGCCACACCGTGTGATCAACGTTGAGCTAAGGAAAACATCAATTTATCCCTATCCCTTTTTGGTGTAATTTCCCCTTCCCGATTCAAACAAACTGGTTTGGAGTAAAGTCTTGGATGTTAACATATGTTTTAGTAGTTTAAGACTGTGGCAGACAGATTTAAACATGTTTTAACAGGATGACGAATTTAGTTAATTTCAACAGATTTTCAACGTTGAGGCCGACCCGGAAGTCGTTAACCTGTAGTGAATAAGTAAAAGACTGCCCAGTTCCGCAAGTCCGGAAAATACTTTCTAAAAAGGACTATATATTATCATATTTTTGTACATGTACATTTATTGAAGTTTGTGCTTTATTTGATTACACAATTTATGACATTATGTAACTGTGTTTGTATTCATGATCATGACTTGACTATGCTTTATCCAATAAAATATTTGAATTTGAATTTGAAAAGGCTCTTGGTATAGACTATTTAGCTGGTTTTTATTTTTATTAAAAAATGGTAAGAATATTGCTGGACAAAAAGATATTTTTTACTGTTAAGTGACTGGGTCTATACTTTTTTCTTGATTAGGCTTTGCTGGGCAAATAAAAAATTTTGACGATGAAAAAAAATTTGCACCGGCCCAGTATTTTGATAAATATTGAACAGTCCCTAATATTTAGATATATATCTATAACTAAATATCATAACAACACTACATAAATTCATCATACTTTGTGGAGGGGTCTTAATGGAGTTGCGCTCACAAAATATTCTTATGACCCAATATGAACAAAGTCAATAAAGTCCCTTTACTCCTATAGTATTTGAATATTTGTCAAATCAAAATGACATTGGGATATGATCAACTACATATCATGACAAACAGTCCTACAAAATTTCATCAACATTTGTTGATTGGCCTCAGTGGAGTTGCGTTCACAAAGTGTTCTAATGACCTAAAATGATTAAAGTCGATAAAATCCCATAACTCCTATAAAATTCGCCGAATCAAAATGGCACTGCGAAAAGGTCAATTACAGATCATGACAAACAATTCTATAAAAATTCATCAAAATCTGTTGAGCAGTCTCAGTTAATTGGGCTCACAAAGTGTTGCTTTGATCTAAAATGAACAAAGTCGATAAAGCCCCATAACTCCTATTGAATTCGCCAAATCAGGATGGCATTGCATTGTAATCAACTTTATTTCATGACAAACAATCCTACAAAATTTCATCAAAATCTATTGAGCCGTTTAAGAGGGGTTGCATTAACAACAAGAGCTCCTAGGAGCCTGAATCGCTCACCTGGTTTCAATGACTTGATGTAACAATATTTCACAATGCCAACACCCCATTATGACAATGAAACCATTGGAAAGCTCTATTAAGCTAAGCATTTAAGCAAGCAAATGGGTGGCACAATCTTCTATGAAACACATTCTAAATATCACGTACAATCTACTTAATTTTTTTGTCATTAAACGGGCCATAATTCTGTTAGGGTCATCTGATAAACAATTTGGTAGATCTAAATTAGCAATGGCAGCCATGTTTTTTTTCTGTTCATTTTAAAATGAGGTTCGTTTGTAGCCAACATGTCATATATCATTTCAGAAGAGAAGATTTTTGAAATTGTTTACAGACGAAGGCCATTATTTTTGGCCTTTAAGGGGCCATGACTCCTATAAGGGGTCATCTGACAATTTCATCATGATGGACAATTTTGTAAAGCTTAATTAGCTGAACAATATGCAATTGAAATTACTTCAATATCTTATATAGTTCTTGTGATATAGGACAAAATAAGTGCAAAAAGCAGAAAAAATAAGAAAAGGGGCAAAAATTCCCACATGTTTTGTTGTAATTTCTTCAAAATTTCGGAGTAGGTAAATCTTGATGTACTGATCACTTTTACTCTTGTCAGAATTTTGATATCTGTCACCGTTTTTGAGTTATTTGCAAAAAACTGCTGTTTTACCTCCCTGTTCTATTTTTAGCAACGGCGGTCGTTTTTTTCATCGGATCAATTTAAAATGAGGATTGTCATATATCATTCCTACCAAGTTTCAGTCAAATTGGTTCAGTAGTTTAAGAGATGATTTTTGAAATTGTTTACAGACGACGGACGCATAGTGATGGCATAAGCTCACTTGGCCTTCGGCCAGGTGAGCTAAAAATGTGACAAAGACCACTACTAGGTCTCTCCGTCGCATTGCAGCAGGAGACAATATAAACTGTAAACACAGAGATATGTCTTGCCTGTCGCAGCTGAACACTGTATAAAATGAAGTTTGAAATGCAAATATTTAAAGTGACTGCAGCAGTGACAATTACTCAAAAAATATATCCGTATTGATGCAAATACAACTGTATACAAAATATCAATAGTGTACCATTACTTGTTCACATAAAACAGATTAAGAAAAACATTAACATTTAGTTAAATCAGTATAGAATCTCAAAGTCACCAGACTGTAACTGCAGGAGTATACAGATAAAATGTCCTCGACATTGATCTGTTCTTATGCTAATGCAACTGCATACCAAATATCAATAATGTACAATAACAGCTCCATGTTCAGCAGACTTAAGAACAATAGGCTCCCAGGAGCCTGAATCGCTCACCTGGTCCTTAAGCCATAAGGTTCTTTTCTTTAAGGGGTCATCTGACAACTGAGACCTAATTGAGACTTTTGTGAAGCCTTTGTAAAGAGCTGCATGTTTAAGCAGGCAACATCTTTTTTCCTCTGCATGAGTTTTCAATCTTTATGACAAAAACATGAAGAAACATTATTTTTGCATGACCTTTAAAGGGACATAACCCCTATAAGACACCCTATGAAGAATTTTGTATAGCTAAATGAGCTGAATGTTTAAGCAAGAAAAAGCTTTTCTTTATCTGCAATAGTTTTCATTCTAAATAAGCAAACAACACTATTATTCAATTTTAAAGGGTTATCTGACAAATTCGACCCTATGGACACTTTTGTAGAGCTAAATGAGCTGAACATTTAAGCAAGCAACAGCTTTTTTCTATCTGCAATAGTTTTCATTCTATATGCCAAAACATGAAAAAATGCTATTTTTCACCTTTAAAGGGCTATAACACCTTAGTATAAGGGGTCATCTGACAACTTTGACGTTATGGACACTTTAGTAGAGCTAAATGAGCTGAACATTTAGGCTAGCAACAGCTTTTCTCTATCTGCTTTAGTTTTCATTCTATAGACCAAAAACACTATTTTTTGCCTTTAAGGGATTGTAACACCTTTAAAGGGTCATCTGACAACTTCGACCCTATGAAGACTTTTGTATAGCTAAATAAGCTAAATGTTTAAGCAAGAAAAAGCTTTTATTTATCTACAATAGTTTTCATTCTAAATAAGCAAAAAAACACTATTATTCAACTTTTGAGAGGTTATCTGACAAATTCGACCCTATGGAGACTTTTGTAGAGCTAAATGAGCTGAACATTTAAGCAAGCAACAGCTTTTCTTTATCTGAAATAGTTTTCATTTTATATGCCAAAACATGAAAAATGCTATATTTTTCACCTTTAAAGGGCTGTAACACCTTAGTATAAGGGGTCATCTGATAACTTTGACCTTATGGAGACTTTTGTAGAGCTTAATGAGCTAAACATTTAGGCAAGCAACAGCTTTTCTCTATCTGCAATAGTTTTCATTCTATAGACCAACAAGAGGCTCCCAGGAGCCTGAATCGCTCACCTGGTCTTGATGTCAATCCTATGAGGAACTTTGTAGAGCTGAATAAGCTGAACATTAAAGCAAGCAACAGCGTTTTCTTTCAGCAATAGTTTTCATTCTGTAGGCCAAAAACGTACAAAATGTATTTTAAGGGCCGTCTGAACACTTTGACTCTATAGAGACTTTGTTAAGAGCTTAATGAACTGATCCTTTAAGCATGCAACCACTTTTCTTTATCTGCTATAGTTTTCATTATATAAGCCAAAAACTTGAAAACATAATTATTAAGGGGCTGTAATCCCTATAAAGGGTCATCTGACAACTTCGACCCTATGGAGACTTTTGTAGAGCTAAATGAGCTAAACATTTAAGCAAGCAAAGGCTTTTCTCTATCTGCATTATTTTTCATTCTATAAGCCAAAAACACTATTTTTCGACTTTAAGGGGCTGTAACCCCTATAAGGGGTCATCTGACAACTTCAACCCTATGAATGCTCTTGTAGAGCTAAATGAGCTTAACATTTAGCAGCAAGCAACAGCTTTTCTCTATCTGCAATAGTTTTCATTCTATAGAGCAAAAACATGAAAAAATGCTATTTTTACCTTTAAAGGGCCATAACCCCTTTTAGGGTTCTTCTGACAACTTTGACCCAATGGAGACTTTTGTAGAGCTTTTGATTCTGAAGAGCCTAAAATCCTTCGGATTTTTTTCTATCTGTTATTGTTGCTGAGTTATAAGCCATTTAAAGTGGTTTTACCCTATGTTCTATTTTTTAGTAACAACAGCCATGTTTTTTAACCAATCATTACAAAATAAGGATCGTTTGTTGCCAACATGTCATATACCATTCCTGCAAATATTCAGTTAAATTGGTTAAGTGGTTTCAGAGGAGAAGATTTTTGAAATTGTTAACGGACGACGGACGACGAAGGACGCACAGTGATGGCATAATCTCACATGGCCTTTGGCCAGTTGAGCTAAAAACACTATTTTTCGCCTTTAAGGGCATGTAACGCCTATAATTGGTAGTCTGAAAACTTTGACCCTATGAAGACTTTTGTAGAACTAAATGAGCTGAACATTTAAGCAAGCAACGGCTTTTCTCTATCTGCAATAGTTTTCATTCTATAGGTCAGAAACACTATTTTTTGCCTTTAAGGGACAGTAACCCCTATAAGGGGTCATCTGACAACTACGACCCAATGAAGACTTTTGTCGAGCTAAATGAGGCGAACATTTATGCAACTAACAGCTTTTCTCTATCTGCAATAGTTTTCATTCTATAGGGCAAAAACATAAAAAAAGCTAGAAAATGTGTCTATGAGCCATAGGATGGCCCTTCCGTTCCTGAAATATCATTGACCCTCAATATGTATTACCTGGGATATGGACCTTTACCAAGAAATTGATCAAAAGTGTTCATGTGTAAAATATAGGTCGCTGTGACCTAATTTCTGGAGGGTGGTGCCATGTTACCAAGAATCATCGAGTAGTGAAATATTATTGACCCCTAACATGTAGTATTCAAGATATGGACTTAACCAAGAACTTAACCAAAGTCATTCATGCGTAAAATATAGGTCAAAGTGACCTCATTTCTAGTGGATGGTGTCACCTTACCCAAAACACATCTAGTGGTGAAATATCATTGACCCCAACATCTAGTATCCAAGTTATGGACCTTAACCAAGAACTTAACCGTAGTCGTTCATGCATAAAATATAGATCACAGTGACCTAATTTTTATTGGGTGGTGTCATGTTACCCAAGACACATCTAGTGGTGAAATATCATTAACCCACAACATCTAGTATCCAAGTTATGGACCTTAACCAAGAACTTAACCGAAGTCGTTCATGCATAAAATATAGGTCACAGTGACCTAATTTCTAGTGGGTGGTGTCATGTTACCCAAGACCCATCTGGTGGTGAAATATCATTGACCCCCAACATCTAGTATCCGAGTAATGGACCTTAACCAAAGTGTTACGGACAGACGGACAAGGGTAAAACTATATGTCCGATCCACATACGTGGTCGGGCCATAAAAACGCTATTTTTTACCTTTAAATGGCCGTTACCCCTATCAAGGGTCATCTGACAACTTCGACCCAATGGAGACTTTTGTAGAGCTTTTGATTCTGTAGAGCCTTGAATCCTTCGGATTTTTTCTATCTGTTATGGTTGCTGAGTAATAAGCCATTTTAAGTGATTTTACCCTATGTTCTATTTCTAGTAACGGTGGCCATGTTTTTTATCCAATCATTTCAAAATGAGGATCATTTGTTGCCAACATGTCATATATCCTTCATGTGAAGTTTGAGTTAAATTGGTTCAGTGGTTTCAGAGCAGATTTTTGAAATTGTGAAGGGACGACGACGGACGACGACAGACGCATAGTGATGGCATAAGCTCACATGGCCTTTGGCCAGGTGAGCTAAAAAGGCTATTTTTACCTGTAAAGGGCCATTAACCCTCTGAGGGGTCATCTGACAAGTTCGACCCAATGGAGACTTTTGTAGAGCTGAATGAGCTGAAGATTAAAGCAAGCAACAGCTTTTTTTCTATCTGCAATTGTTTCAATTTATATGGAAACAAGAGGCTCCCAGGAGCATGAATCGCTCCCCTGGTCTTGATGTCAACCCCATGAGGAACTTTGTAGAGCTGAATAAGCTGAACATTTAAGCAAGCAACAGCTTTTTCTTTCAGCAATAGTTTTCATTCTGTAGGCCAAAAACGTACAAAATGTTATCTTAAGGGCCGTCTGAACACTTTGACTCTATAGAGACTTTGTTAAGAGCTTAATGGACTGAACATTTAAGCAAGCAACCACTTTTCTTATCTGCTATAGTCTTCATAATGTAAGCCAAAAACATGAAAACATGTTTATTTATTCTGACCCTATGGAGACTTTTGTAAAGCTAAATGAGTTGAACATTTAAGCAAGCAACAGCTTTTCCCTATCTGCAATAGTGTTCATTCTATAGGCAAAAAAAAACTATTTTTCGCCTTTAAGGGGACAGTAACCCCGATAAGGGGTCATCTGACAACTTCGACCCTATGGAGACTTTTGTAGATCTAAATGAGCTGAACATTTAAGCAGGCAACAGCTATCTGCAATGGTTTTCATTCTGTTGGCCAAATACACTATTTTTCGCCTTTAAGGGGCTGTATCCCCCATAAGGGGTCATTTGAAAACTTCGATCCTATGATGACTTTTGTAGCTAAATTAGCTGAACATTTAAACAAGCAACAGCTTCTCTCTATCTGCAACAGTTTTCATTCTATAGGGCAATAAAAAGCTTCGCCAAGCGCAGCATGATACGACCGCAATACGTTGAACCCTGTACCTTTTAGGCCCAATATGGATAGTCAATTGCTCTGGACACATGCAGCCCATGGTGGACTGACAAAGGTTTTTGACACATGCCTTTGGTGGACTTTCCACCCACATTTTACAAGGAATTCATTAGATTTTAACTATTTTAAAAGCAAATGGAAAAAAATTATACTTGCAATATCATATTTATAACATTTCAATATCCCTGCTCAATTTTATATTAAGAAATAGACCCTATTCTTGGTTAATCTATTATCATTGATGTTTTTTACGCAAAAAAAAAGTTTCGATTTTGGCCCTAATTACGCAATAGGGGGAAAAAAGGAGTCGCAAAAATTAATTCTCAATTTTGTATCCGCTATTTGACAAGAACAAACATGCCAACAAATTTTCAAAATTGCACCACAAATAAAAAGGTTTCGATTTTGGCCCCTGACTACATAACGGGGAAAAAAGAAGCATGAAAATTCATCAGGTTCATTCTGTTATTGTAAGAAACATTCTTGACAAATTTCACAGCAATAGGCCAACTAGGACCAAAGTTATGGTGGAAACAAATAAAATATATGAATTTTTTGCCCCTTTTGGGCCCCTAATTTCGAAACGAAAAATCCCCCAAATCAATCCCATTCATCCTTTTATGGTAAGGAACATCACTGTCAAATTTCATAGCAATCAGATAACTAGAACTAAAGTTATTGTGGAAACAAACAAAACAGTTGTATTTTTGGCCCTTTTTTGGCCCCAAATTTCTAAACGAAAAAATGGGGAACCCCCAAAATCAATCCCATTCATACTTTTATGGTAAGGAACATCATTGCAAAATTTCATAGCATTCGGATAACTGGAACTTAAGTTATTGTGGGAACACTAAAGTTAACAGACAACGACGCAGACGCAGACGACAGCATCATACCATTATACGTCCGCAAATTTTTTGCAGTCGTATAAAAACATGAGAAATGACTACTTTTGACCTTTAAAGGGCCATAACCCCTTTTTGGGTTCCTCTGACAACTTCGACTCAATGGAGACTTTTGTAGAGCTTTTGATTCTGAAGAGCTTAATATCCTTCGGATTTTTTCTATCTGTTATGGTTGCTGTTTTATAAGCCATTGTAAGTGGTTTTACACTATGTTCTATTTTTAGTAACAGCAGCCATGTTTTTTATTGAATCATTTCAAAATGATGATCGTTTGATGCCAACATGTCATATACCATTCCTGCAAAGTTTCGGTTAAATTGGTTTAGTGGTTTCAGAGGAGAAGATTTTTGAAATTGTTAAGGGACGATGGACGACAACTGACGCATAGTGATGGCATAAGCTCACATGGCCTTTGGCCAGGTGAGCTAAAAAGGTTAATATTGGCCAATTAGTATAAAATTGCAAAGTCAGTAGACCATGACTGCAGGAGAATACAGATAAAATGCTTTTAAAACTGATCTGTACTAATGCTAGTGCAACTGCATACCATGTTTAACAGACGGAAGAGAAAAACGTTAACATTAGGCTAAATCAGTATAAAATATCATAGTCACTTGACCATGACTGCAGGAGCATACAGGTAAATGCCCTTGATATTGATCTGTACTGATGCTAATGCAACTGCATACCAAATATCAATGGTGTACCATAACTGCTTCATGCTAAACAGACTTAAGAAAAAAGGTTAACATTGACCAAATCAATATACAAGAGTTGACACTAAAGTACCAGTATGTCTCGCCTGCCGGCACCATCACAGAACTCATTGAAGGTCTAGCTGGGCCTTCAGAAAAGTTAAGGTCAAGGTCGTGTGACAGGTGACAGAATTCCATTTAACCATCACAAAAATATCTGAAGTGTGTTCTAGATACCATAGTTATTGATAAACAATGAAAAAAGACCAACATTCACTCAGTCATTCAACCATGAAAATGGGTTCCAAAGTCACATTACATGGTGATGTCAGTTGTGAATACCATAATCCCCAAATATCAGATGCCTAGCTAAAAAATTATACTTTTCACTTAACTCATTTTCCACCTAAAAATCATCCAAGTTCACAAAGTCACTGAACCATGAAAATAGGGTCATGGTCACACAACATGGTGTCAGTTGTGTAGACCAAAACCCCAAATGTCTGTATACCAAATATTAGATGCCTAGTTGTTATACTTTTAACTTAATTTATTTTCCACAAAAGTTTTATTGTTCCAAAAATCATCTTATAAGTCCACAGAGTCACTGAACCTTGAAAATTGTGTCAAGGTAACAGGATATGGTTTCAGTTGCATAGACCATATTTCCAGGTGTCTGTATACCAGATATCAGATGCCTAGCTATTATACTTTTCACTTAATTCATCTTCCACAAAAGTCTAACAAAGAGGTTTTTTGGCCCCAAAAATCATCTAAGTCCACAGAGTCGCTGAACCATGAAATTGGGTTCAGGGTCAAACAGCATGGTGCCAGTTGCGTAGACCATAACTCCAACTGTCTGTATACCAGATATCAGATGCCTAGCTATTATACTTTTCTTGGAATTCATTTTCCACAAAAGTCTTACAAAGAGGTTTTTTGGCCCCAAAAATCATATTAGTCCACAGAGTCACTGAACCATGAAATTGGGGTCAGGGTCAAATGGCATGGTGCCAGTTGCGTAGACCATAACCCCAACTGTCTTACAAAAAAGTTTACGCCGTCGCCGCCGCTGCTGGAAAGTAATACCTATGTCTCGCCTTCAGCAACTTAAGTCGCAGGCAAGACAAATAAAAAGCTTCGCCGAGCGCAGCATGATACGACCGCAACATGTTGAACCCTGTACGTTTTAGGCCTAATATGGATAGTCTATTGCTCTGGACACATGCAGCCCATGGTGGACTGACAAAGGTTTTTGACACATGCTTCTCTGATGGACTTTCGACCCAGGGGGTAAAAATATAAATTTTGAATGTTGTATTCTACTCTTTAAAAGAATAATGTTTGGGGAAAAAATTAAAAATCGAACCAGAATTTTTTTTTAAATTATGATTACAGCCTCAAAAATTTATTCTTAAATTTAGAATCGCTACCTGACAAGAATAAATTTGCAAAAAAAAAATTTCAAAATCTGACCACAAATAAAAAAGTATCGATTTTGGCCCCATTTGGCCCCTAATAAAGTAATAGGGGGAAAAAGGGGGGGTCGCAAAAATTAATTCTTAATTTTGTATCCGCTAATTGACAAGAAAAAACATGCAAAAAAAATTTTCAAAATCGGACTTGAAATAAAAAAATTTCAATTTTGGCCCCTTTTGGTCCCTAATAACGTAACAGTAAAAAAGGGGACACAAAAATATATCTGCTACTTGACAAAAATAAACTTGCGAAAAAATTGTCAAAATCGGACAAGAATTAAAAAAGTTTCGATTTTAGCCCCTTTTGACCCCTTATTGCGTAACATGTGAAAAAGGGGTGGGGGTTGCAAAAATAGATTCTCAAATTTGGATTCGCTACTTGACAAAAATAAACTTGCAAAAAAAAATTTTCAAAAACAAACCAGATATAAAAAAGTTTTGATTACAGCCCCTTTTGGCCCCTAATTACAAAACAAGTGAAATAAAAAGCTTCGCCGAGCGCAGCATGATACGACCGCAACATGTTGAACCCTGTACATTTTAGGCCCAATATGGATAGTCTATTGCTCTGGACACATGCAGCCCATGGTGGACTGACAAAGGTTTTTGACACATGCTGCTCTGGTGGACTTTCGACCCAGGGGGTAAAAATATAAATTTTCAATTTTGTATTCTACTCTTGCAAAAAATTTGTCAAAATTGGACAAGAATTTTTAAAAAATCAATTTCGGCCCCTTTTGGCCCCTTATTATGTAACAGGTGAAAAAGGGGTGGGGTTGCAAAAATAATTTCTCAAATTTGGATTCACTACTTGACAAAAATAAACTTGCAAAAAAAAAATTTCAAAAACAAACCAGAAATAAAAGTTTTTATTACGGCCCCTTTTGGCCCCTAATTACAAAACAAGTGAAAAAGGGGATGGTCACAAAAATTAATTCTCAAATTTGGATTCACTACCTGACAAGAATAAACTTGCAAAAAATTTTTTTTAAATCGGACCACAAATAAAAAAGTTTTGATTTTGGCCCCATTTGGCCCCTAATTATGTAATAGGGGAAAAAGGGGGGGGTCGCAAAATTTAATTCTTAATTGTGTAAATGAGCTGAACATTTAAGCAAGCAACAGCTTATCTCTACCTGCTATAGTTTTCATTTCATAGGCCCAAAACATGAAAAAACATTATTTTAGGGGCTGTAGCCCCTATAAGGGGTCATCTGACAACTTCGACCGTATGGAGTTTTTTGTAGAGCTAATTGAGCTGAACAATTAAGCAAGCAACAGCTTTTTGTTATCTGCAATAATTTTCATACTATAGGGCAAAAACATGAAAAAATGCTATTTTTCACCTTTAAGGGGCCGTAACCCCTATAAGGGGTCTTCTGACAACTTCGACCAAATGGAGACTTTTGTAGAACTTTTGATCCTGAAGCAGTAGGGTGGCATCAGATTTCATCTATCCCTTATATTTTTTGAATTACAAGCCAAAAACAGTAGTCTGACCCCCCTGGTCTATTTTTAGCCACGGCGGCCATGTTTTTTGACAAATCAGAAATTGAAACATTACTATAGTGCAGGACACCCTAATGATCAATCATACCAAGTTTCATTGAATTCTGTTCAGTAGTTTCAGAGGAGAAGATTTTGAAAAAGTTATTGTAAGAACAAACAAAAAAGTTACAATTTTGGCCCCTTTTGGCCCTTAATTTCCAAACGAAAAAAGGGGGGACTCCCAAAATCAATCCCATCCATCCTTTAATGGTAAGAAATATCATTGTCAAATTTCATTGCATTTGGATAACTAGAACTAAAGTTATCGTGTATACACTAAAGTTAACGGACGACGACGACAACGACAACGACAACGACGACAGCATCATACCATTATACGTCCGCAAATTTTTTGCGGTCGTATAAAAAGGGAGGGTCGCAAAAATTAATTCTCAAATTAGGATTCGCTACCTGACAAGAATAAACTTGCAAAACAAAATTTCAAAATTGGACCACAAATAAACAAGTTTCGATTTTGGCCCCATTTGGCCCCTAATTACGTAATAGGGGGAAAAGGGGGGGGGGTCGCAAAAATTAATTCTTAATTTTGTATCCGCTATTTGACAAGAACAAACAAAAAAATTTTCAAAATCGGACCACAAATAAAAAAGTTTTTATTTCGGCCCCTTTTGGCCCCTAATTATACAACGGAGAAAAAAGGTTCATTCTCTTATTGTAAGAAACATTCTTGATGAATTTCACAGCAATAGGCCAACTAGGACTAAAGTTATGGTGGAAACAAGTAAAATATTTGAATTTTTTGCCCCTCCAAGGCCCCTAATTTCGAAACAATAAAAGGAGGGACCTCCAAAATCAATCCCATTCATCCTTGTATGGTAAGGAACATCACTGTCAAATTTCATAGCAATCTGATAACTATAACTAAAGTTATTGTGGAAACAAACAAATAAAAAGCTTCGCCGAGCGCAGCATGATACGACCGCAACATGTTGAACCCTGTACGTTTTAGGCCTAATATGGATAGTCTATTGTTCTGGACACATGCAGCCCATGGTGGACTGACAAAGGTTTTTGACACATGCTTCTCTGATGGACTTTCAACCCAGGGGCTAAAAATATAAATTTTGAATGTTGTATTCTACTCTTTAAAAGAATAATGTTTGGGGAAAAAATTAAAAATCGAACCAGAATTTTTTTTAAATTATGATTACAGCCCAAAAAATTTATTCTTAAATTTAGAATCGCTACCTGACAAGAATAAATTTGCAAAAAAAAATTTCAAAATCGGACCACAAATAAAAAAGCCCCATTTGGCCCCTAATTACGTAATAGGGGGAAAAAGGGGGGTTGCAAAAATTAATTCTTAATTTTGTATCCGCTATTTGACAAGAACAAACATGCAAAAAAAATTTTCGAAATCGGACCAGAAATAAAAAAGTTTCAATTTCGGCCCCTTTTGGCCCCTTATTACGTAACAGGTGAAAAAGGGGTGGGGTCGCAAAAATAAATTCTCAAATTTGGATTCGCTACTTGACAAAAATAAACTTGCAAAAAAAAATTTCAAAATCGGACCACAAATAAAAAAGTTTCGATTTTGGCCCCGTTTGGCCCCTAATTACGTAATAGGGGGAAAAAGGGGGGGGGGGTCGCAAAAATTAATTCTTAATTTTGTATCCGCTATTTGACAAGAACAAACATGTAAAAAAAAATTTCAAAATCGGACCACAAATAAAAAAGTTTTTATTTTGGCCCCTTTTGGCCCCTAATTACACAATGGAGAAAAAGGGGGGCGCAAAAATTCATCAGGTTCATTCTTTTATTGTAAGAAACATTCTTGACAAATTTCACAGCAATAGGCCAACTAGGACCAAAGTTATGGTGGAAACAAGTAAAATATTTGAATTTTTTTCCCCTTTTGGGCCCCTAATTTCGAAACAAAAAAAGGGGGGACCCCCAAAATCAATCCCATTCATCCTTGTATGGCAAGGAACATCACTGTCAAATTTCATAGCAATTGGATAACTAGAACTAAAGTTATTGTGGAAACAAACAAAAAAAGTAGTATTTTTGGCCCTTTTTTGGCCCCTAATTTCTAAACGAAAAATGGGGGGACCCCCAAAATCAATCCCATGCATCCTTTTATGGTAAGGAACATCATTGTAAAGTTTCATAGCAATCGGATAACTGGAACTAAAGTTATTGTGGAAACGCACAACGACGACGACGACGACAGCATCATACCATAATACGTCCGCAAATTTTTTGCGGTCGTATAAAAAGTAGTAACTAGAACTAAAGTTATTGTGGAAACAAACAAAACAGTTGTATTTTTGGCCCTTTTTTGGCCCCTAATTTCTAAACGAAAAATGGGGGGACCCCCAAAATCAATCCCATTCATCCTTTTATGGTAAGGAACATCATTGTTAAGTTTCATAGCAATCGGATAACTGGAACTAAAGTTATTGTGGAAACACTAAAAAGTTAACAGACGACGACGACGACGACAGCATCATACCATAATACGTCCGCAAATTTTTTGCGGTCGTATAAAAATCGCAAAGTCAGTAGACCTTGACTGGAGCAGCATACAGATGAAATGCTTTCAAAACTGATCTGTACTAATGCTAATGCATACCAAATATCAATGGTGAACAATAACAATAAAATAATATCACCATACCTAAGTCTCGCCTTCAGGCAAGACAAAAAATCCCAATGAAGACAGGCCTGCTACAACAATGCATATAAAGTATGGTAAGTAAAACTAAGACTTTACTGATAATTTAATGCTTTATTGTTAATTCTGGCCAAATGATGATAAGTTGCAGGTGTACCTACTATTTGTATAGCCATGAAATCTATTCCTTCATCATGAGTTTCAATTCTAATTCATAAGATATGAAAGTTAACAAAAATCAAAGAATAAAATCAGAATAGGACATTCAATAATGTTTAAAATACTTTCTGATTATAAATATTTTTTTAAAAATCTGTGTATAATTTCAGGATTTTAATCATAATTAGATCTTTTTTTAAAATTGAAGTTACATGTATAAATATTTTTTTTGATTATTACCTAAGCAATTAATTTTTTTTAAAAGTTTAAATCAATTTATTGTTTAAAGTTGAGGAATAATTTACAAATCAAGTCTCAAATGATAATCAACAGAATAAAATCACAACCAACGTTAATCTTGAATTAAAATTTGAAAATCATGACTATTGGACAACAATTTAACTGTAAATGTCTTTCAAAAACACAATATTAAAATGGACATTGTTCATTTGGTTACATATCCACATCAAAATCTCCCACAGTAATTTCTTCAGCATGAACAGGGTTGTTGAAAGTGTTTGGTGTTTCGTATGGAAAGTGACCCGCCTTCATTAGTGGCATGTGTGAGGCAATCAGATCTTCATCTGGATAAACTTCATTCCTGTAAAACCAAATTCATCTGGTTAGGAAAATTAATTAAAAGCTTTAAATATTTTTGTTTAATTAGACAGGTTTCATGACGTTTAAAATTTCAACTATCATGGTTTACTTCAGTACCTGCATAAAACTGCTGAACATATATAATGCAATATGCCTAATATGGTGGTTAGAAATATCTAGTGGATTTTTAATGTTTTATTCAACATACTTTAATACCGTATTTTGCCGTGTATAGTGCGCATTTATGTACAATGCGCACCCCCTTTTCATGATGAAAATCTGGGGGAAAAACGAAGTTTTGTGTAAAATGCACGATCATTTTCTATGACAGAGAACCCTGAAAATTTGTCTCTTTTTTTCAGGTAGAAAGACTACAGATGAAGATTTTTTAATGAAAATAAAATTGTTTTGTAATTATTTGTCAATTATAAAAATAAACTGTTATATTATTTGTGTATTTTATTATGACAGCGAGATCGTAAATCCCGTAAATGGTCCCCCTTTTCAATTAACAAACAACAAGTGCTAACCCAAGCTCACATCTTTTGATGAAAACAATAAAGGTGTCAAAACAGTGATGATCAACAAATTACTATTCAAACAATCCTGAAGTATTACAACTGAATGGCTTTGTTAATTGTCCAAGCCAGTTTGACAAAATATCGATGTTGTATGCAAATTAGTCTCAGTGTCAAAACAAATAATTACCAGAGTGAATCTAAATTAATATCTCCAGCTTGGGATGAGTATTTATTCACAAAACAATAAGAAAATGGTTATCTCTTGCCCAAGTTGCTCAAATAATTACATGAAAGAAAATACACAATCATGTAAACAAACCATCCTATTTTAAGAATTATTTAAATGAGGTTACTGAGGGGAATACACAATATTGATTGATAAAGGAAACAAGTAAAGGGAGAATAAATAAATAAACAAGTGTGGCCACTAAAAGTATGTCTCGCCTGCCGGCACCATCACTAAAATCAACTACCTAAGTTTTCATTTCTTGATATAAACACAAAAAGTGTCTGTATACCTAATAACAGATGCCTAGTTATCAATCCATTGTCCACACAAGTATTACAAAAAGCTTTGTCTGAAAAAAAAAGACATCAGTTCACAGAGTCACTGGAGCGTAAAAATGGGGTCATGGTCACATGGCATGGTGACAGTTGCATAGTCCATAACCGCAACTGTCTGTTTACCCAATATCAGATGCCTAGCTATTATAACTTTCCAGCAATTCATTGTCCACAAAAGTCTTACAAAAATGTTTATGGCCTGTAAAAAAGACCTAAGTTCACAGAATCACTGGAGCGTAAAAATGGGGTCAGGGTCACATGGCATGGCAACAGTTGCGTAGACCATACCCTCAACTGTCTGTATACCAAATATCAGATGCCTAGCTATTATACTTTTCAAGCAATTGATCGTCCACAAAAGTCTTACAAAAATGTTTATGGCCTGAAAAAAAACCTAAGTTCACAGAATCACTGGAGCGTGAAAATGGGGTCAGGGTCAAACGGCATGGCGACAGTTGCGTAGACCATACCCTCAACTGTCTGTATACCAAATATCAGATGCCTAGCTATTATACTTTTCAAGCAATTGATCGTCCACAAAAGTCTTACAAAAATGTTTATGGCCTGAAAAAAAACCTAAGTTCACAGAATCACTGGAGCGTGAAAATGGGGTCAGGGTCAAACGGCATGGCGACAGTTGCGTAGACCATACCCTCAACTGTCTGTATACCAAATATCAGATGCCTAGCTATTATACTTTTCAAGCAATTCATCGTCCATAAAAGTCTTACAAAAAAGTTTACGCCGCCGCCGTCGCCGCCGCCGTCGCCGGAAAGTAATACCTATGTCTCGCCTTCCGCGACTATTCGTCGCAGGCGAGACAATAAAAATCATATTTTATTATTCTTATTTTGAATAAAGAAATTGGATAGAAGTATTTTTTTTTAAGAACACAAATATTAGATACCAAACTAAACACATCCAAAATGGCGGACGATATGAAAATGAAATTAATAAACAAACACATGAAGACACTTCAATTAAGTTTTTTATTGGATAAAAGCATGATAAATTTTATTTAGAGATACTTATAATGAACAGGATTCAATAGAAATCATGTGAGTTATGATTCTTGTGTTCAATCATGGATGAATCTTCTGTCCAAAGTCTGACAAACATCGATCTTTTGCCGTTGCCGATGTTCATGAAAATGTATGAAAATCTCATATAGGGATGTACTGTGCGCACCCCTATGTTAGATTCTTGAAATTATTGTAAAAAACTGCGCACTATACACGGCAAAATACGGTATATTACTTATTTCATCTTTTTTGAAAACTTGATAAAATTAAAAATTAGGGTGGGTTAAAGGTAGACACCATTTTTTCAATATCCAACAAAAAATTTCATTAGCCAAATTTTAGCTGTTAAACATTCTAGCACCTCATTAAAAAATCTTTTCCTGCATGAGGCTGTTAAGATTTTGAAGTGATTTGAGAAATGCATTTTTGGCTTTTGATAATTTAATCTTTACTTAAAGTTGAAATATTTTAGCAGCATTTTGTTGTGTTAGTCTTGTGGATTTAGATGAAATTTTTCAAGTGGTCTTTTAACCAAGAAATTACCTTGATAATACTTGATAAGAAGCACTGCAAAGTATCTTACCAGAGTGCCTTGGCGCAAACAAAGTATTGTTTGGGCTTGGGCATTCCATTGAATGGAGAAGAGGAACAGATGGTGTATGCTCCCATATCATTGAAGTAGATCCAGTCTCCGACCCTCAGCTCTGGAAGCTTACACTCTTGTAGGATGACATCAAGGCCATCACACGTTGGTCCCCATATGCTGCTTGTGTATGTTGCACTCATTTTGTAGCTCTATTTAGAGTAAGAAAAACTCTTCTATCAAGTCATGCTTTAACTACAATTTATCTATTTAAACAAGTTTAAGGAGTGTGAAATTTTAACTGGAATCAGTGTATGTAGATCTCAACTTTTGTAACCAAACTATATCTTTGTCAACTTTCGCCTTATTTGAAAAATATTTCTGTAATTTTGCTAGAAACTCAATGATTTGCTTTGTTTTCCCAAATAGCTGTGCAAGTTTTTAATTGATATGGTTGAACTGTTTTATAGAAGTGTCAGAACCACATGAACAAACCTATGTGTATTCCAAGTCCAATATCAATCTCTGAATATAAAATGGCCACGTTATTGGGTGTTGACATTACAACTGAACATAGATTTGATGTACTACAGCAAGTTATCTTCAAATATGTAGATTATACCAAGGAGAAGACAGATGTTTGTTATCAACCTACTTTAGGTAAAGATGGTACCACAATGGCATGGTCATGGAGAAGACTATTAAAGGATCCATAAACGCCGTCATTGACATAATACATCATGGTTGGTTCATCATTGGCAGTGGACATTTCACCTTCTTCTGAAAGCACAAATTTTCAACAGTAAATTAAAAATCTGAAATCATTTAATAGACAAAATTACAACAATCTCATTTCAAGCATTAAGGTTTCTGCATTCCGCTACAGGACTATCATTCCAATCCCTGAGCTATATTTATTTTTCTCCATCTATATATCAGCAAAATTTCGCAAATAAAAATTCCTAATAACATGCCTATGGGGTTCATCTGGCATACCAAGTTTTGTAACAGTCTAATCAGGATTTGGAGAAATTTTAAGTTAAAAGGACCATTTCCACAAAATTTTGCACTAAAAATAACCTGGTAATATACACAACAAGATATGGTGTACTTCTAGCAAACCAAGTTCATTAACCATAGTTTTAGATAACTTGCACCCGCAAACTAGATTTTAGATGGCAAAACTGTCAAAATAATTTCCACAAAATTTTGCCCTAAAAATATCCTGGTAATATACACAACAAGATATGGTGTACTTCTAGCAAACCAAGTACATTAACCATAGTTTTAGATAACTTGCACCCGCAAACTAAGATTTTAGATGGCAAAACTGTCAAAATAATTTCCACAAAATTTTGCACTAAAAATATCCTGGTAATATACACAAGATATGGTGTACTTCTAGCAAACCAAGTATCAATAAATAACTGTCAGTTGTTTTTATAGATAACTGGCACCCACAAACTATGATTTCAGATGGCAAAACTGTCAAAAACATAAAACTCTCCAAATTTTGTGGGATATAAATATTCTACAGGTTTCATAAATTGTTTCAATCCAATCTTTTAAAATTTTCAACACTGCACCTTAAGACCTACAATACTAGGGTTGCACAATATATCCGTTCCAGATTTGACTCGTCATTTAGACGAGGTCATCAGGGGTCATGGGGAGGAAAAAGGACGTCATTCAACATGGTACAAAGGGAACAGTATTTTCTATCAACGATTCTTCTGTAATAATTCAACATATAGGTTAAAAATCATTGGCAACTGACAAATAAACCAACAATCAACATTTCCAACCCATAAAAAATCAATCTTGAACGGAAATAAAGAAATAACTTTCTTTGTCCATTAGCATGTTGGAACCAGTTTTTTTACCAGTTCCTCCTCTTTTGGCTTAATTAGTGACCAATCCCGCAAATGCGCAACGCGTGTATTGAATTCCTACCATTTTCATTGCCGGCTATGACTCTCTTAGCAATCACATTGGTAGCAACAGAGAAAGCTGAAGCAACGAAGAATCTGCCTGGCTCAGCAATCACTTTAATTTCTTCTTCAGGGAAGTACTTCTCGAGTGAAAGGTTGACAACTTCTGCTATCTGAAAACATTAAAATATTTTCATTTACTTCAGAAAAGTTTCATTTACTTCTGAACAGTGAAAGAATTCCCTCATGAAAGATGTTTTCCATAATCATTTCTAAAAACAGAATTCTTCAAATTCTGAATTTTTATCTTCATTCTTATTAAGATTTAATGTATTGAAACGTTGGTTTTACATATAATATATATAAATAAAAATAACTCGTATGCTTTTAATATTAAACATAATTACTCTCTGCATTTGATCACTTCCTATTTATTTTCAGTTAATGAATATTTGCAAACCAATCCAAAATCTAGAGTTTGTACAGTGTAGCTAACAGAAAATTGTCAAGTGTAGATATGGTACTATAAAGTAATTAATTTGTCTGAAACAATATACATAAGGGTACAAACTTCTTCAATAGTAATTCCAGCTGCCTCATGTCCAGGAAATCCACCGCCAATATCCAGTAGATCGAAATTGAATCCCATGTTGATCCCCATTTCAAACACCTCCCTGGCTTGCTGGATGGCAACTTCAAAAGCTTCTGGCTCCTGACATCCACTCCCAACATGGAAGCTACAAAAATGAAGATGGTAAAAAATGATGCATGTAATGATACAAGTTCATTAATTTTGTTTTTTTAAGATTGACACAATTGAATATATTCTTTACTGATTGCTTGAAATTATAATACAGCAAATAATTTTCAAGGTTACTTTATTGTGATCTAATTAATTAGAAATAGTCTTATTCTTTAATGATGATCCCTTTGTTGGAATTGTAACAATGGCAATTTGATCTTTTTGGAACAAAGAACTATTTTTTATAAGTTTCATGTTGTAATTGATGTAATTTTTTCATGCTTTCATAGCAAACATCAAGTATAATTTCTGTTCTGTTGATGTTAAAAAGTATTGGTTTAATATAATCATATAGCCTGAAAAAGTACTGCATACTCATTTCATATAAGGGCTGTTCCAGAAATGAATGAAGGGAGGAGAGAAGGTACATCAATCAAAATTAAATGGGTGGCCAAACATTATTCATTAAAGAAAATTAATTATGTCATCCATTCCTAGAGTTTGCATTTCTGGAATAATCTTATTCTGAATGTATTAAGTTACCTGACACCAACTACATCTAACTCAAGTTCTCTTGCTACCATCAGTAAATGATAGGCTTTACTAGGTAGACAGCCAAACTTCATGCCGAGCTCGCACTGGACTTTAAAGTCAGATGGTGGAAGAATTCTCAATACAAGCCTAAAATGAAAGATGTCTTATTACAAAATTATTCTTTACAACTAACATTGCCAAAAGCAACAGAGGTTCAAGGTCAAGCCTTCAATTTTTGATGCAGGACCTTTGAAGTTCAATATACAAAAGTCCTGGACTTTATTTACAGTAACTCATAATGAGGACTTTCTAATTACATTCATTCTGGTGAACTCAAAAAGTCCTCGACCTCTCTCAAATGTTAATTTGAACTCCTGAAGAAATAAATAAAATGATACATAGTTTAAAGCATACTAAAAATGTCACCATTTCCCTACACCAATTTAAGTTCAATCAATAACCTTCTGAAAATGTTTGGAAGTGATTTACCCTCCCCTCTTCCATTTTTGTGTGCATTCAACATAACGGTATACTGTTACAAGACTTAAGTGTCTAGATGAAATAGATTTGTTGCTAGTTACATATTTCTATAAATCCTTTTGTAAATACTTACATAATTTCTACATTTGACCAGAATATATTTAGTGTATTTTCAAAATCCACTTAAAACCAAGTATTTTTGTTTTCTTGATCAATCGTTTTTGAAACATTATTCTATTTAATGTCTAAATTTTTGGCCAGATTTCATGGAGTGATAAATCCATGTTACAAAATGGTGAATGACAGGTGGGTGGCGAAAAATTTTTCATAATAGTTTTTTCAGCAACTACGTATCACAGATGCTTGATATTTGGTATACAGCATCAGCATGGGGTAACATAATGGTGGATTCAATTTAAGGTCTGTCGCTCACCTACTTCCTGTTTTATGAAATCCAATCATTTTTTCCTTAGATTTTTTTTTCAGAATTACCCAGAGATTTGCAAACAAATTACAACTAACTCACTTCAAAGATGATAATTTGTCAATGTATAGAATATCTTATAAAAATATCCATGCAAAGCAGACCTGGCATCCGGATAAACAGCCTTGACCTTGTGAAGTTCATCCTCATTGTCAAAGGTCATTAAAGATACATCATTCTTGGCTGAATACTTGATGAATGAAGTTTGCTTGCATGGGTTGGCATAAATGATTCTTGAAGGATCAACTCCAAGTTTTAGCATCTTATGGATCTCTGCCTGAAATAAACATTGATAAATGTAAATGAATTATTCACCCTTAAAACATCAATATTCCATGGAGAACTAGTCAAGTATATTATTCCCTCTGCACAATAACTGCACTTGAAGAATCCTCTTCAAATTAAATGAAAATATGGTGAGGGATTTTCAAATGTATGAAATTTTCAAAGAATTTGTAAAATGGTTTGGTTTTATTCATAAAAGGAAAATCTTGCAATGTCTGTTTGAATTCAAGATGTGTATTCTTTTAATCTGATATCAGCAGTGATAATAAAATTTATTTGAATATTACTAGTGCATGCCTTTAAAACTAAAATAACAGTGGTCATATTTTTTCACCTGTACACATAATTTTCTATACTGACTTTGAAGGCTTCTGGCTCTTTTTCAATGTGTGTGTGCGATTTTTATTGCTGTATGTTAATGTAGGCTATGTTGTGTACATTTATTTTACTTTTTACTATCTTCTATATACATGTATATAACTTACTTTGCTAGCACAGTCAAAAGATAGACCCATATCAACCATGAGCTTTAGTACGGCATGGTGGTCGTTGCATTTCACAGCTAAAGTAAATAACACAGATCATAGCATTAAAACAACAGTGGAAGGCTGAAAAAGAACAAATTCTGAACAAGATAAATCATCCTAAATTTGAAAGTTTCAGGAGTCCTTTCCTTCGACTAAACATTCAACAAAACATGAATATGCCCCATCTTGCAACATTTGAAATGGACAACAGACCCTAACATGTCTATGCCCCTACTTTGATAGATGGAGCATTTCACATTTACCGGTAAGTTAACAATTGGTGGTACGTAATATAAAAATTGTATTCCTCTGTACATTTTGATCAAAACCATTAATGTCCAAATTGAAAAAGCCATCTTCTATAAACATGAAAGAATAAAGCACCTTTCAAATTAGTAAATCTTCTTCATGTTCATAATGTATCCAAATCTAGCTTACAGGTTTTTCAGTGTAAGTATCTGTTTGGTAAAACTTTATTCATGTACATTGTATATGTAGTATTCATACATGTATACCTGTATTTTCACTTAATCCAAATTTTGGAATTTATCAATTTTTTCTTATGTCTATACATTTTAATGATCGTTTTTGTAAAACATAAGAAAGTCCATAATAGTTTATGCCTGATTTATCTAAAACTGTTATATGTTTACCATAAAAGGGTTCAATCCTGGGGAAACATCTTCTCCAGAGTTTGTGCTTCTTAATGATGTCACCAAGGTCACCAACAAAGAAGGCATCCTCGGACTCCTGGAATAGAAAATAAAAGAATTTTTCATAAGTTTAATTTAGGGGTCTTGCTATCTTAGTGTCACCTTATCTTATTCTATGAATAACATTAAGTTTACAGTTAATCTTCATGACATGATAAACACACAAAATAAATTTATGCTATTTTGAACAACCACAAAAGTTTTTATACTTGTCTTTAATGCAGTTTACTTTTAACAAATTTGATCTCAGACTGACAGCTGTTTTTTTCTTTATCTTGCTTGTCAAGAACATGATGAAAATGTAATACTGTGGTTTTACATGTATTTTTATTTGTGGGGTATCAATCTTCAATGAAATTTGATACCCCAAGACAAGGAAATTCAACATTGATATGTATGCTGCGGGCGCCAGAACCATGAATTTAAAAGTTCACAAACTTATCAATTTTTATCAAACCATGAAAATAAATGGCTCTACATTTGATCATTTTTGACATTATTTATAATTTTAGATGGCAAAAAAAAACGGTTAATCCTTTAACATCGTTTATCTTCAATGCATTATATGGAAACAGATGTTCATTGTAAATGTTGTAGACAACTGTCATTTAAAAGGTTGTTACCATCCATCTGTCATGATTATATACTGGATACATTTGAACCTAAAGTATTGATTTTCAAATACATCATTGAATACCAAAACATTAGGCGAACATAAAGGCAGATTCATGTACATGTACATATATATAATTCAAAATCAATCAATGTTGCTCTGACAAAAATAGTTGATTTGTATATCACAAGCAAGAAGTACTATAATGTAAAGTCTTGATCACAGTCTGTTGACAAATCTTGGACAAATAAGTAGTTCCGTCAGCAAACAAGAACTTAAGGCTAGGGAAAGAACTAGTCTTGAGCTTAACTGCAGCTATAAATGTATTTTCTATAAGGGACGGACCATTTCACTTGAAGGGGGGCCTTGGTTTTTTGTTTTGATCCGAAATTTTTTTCCGCGCAGAGCGTGGACAAAATATTTATTTTTTTGAAGCCGTCGCGACAGAATATTTTTTTCATTATCAGCAATATTTTTTATAGCAGAAATCCTTCTTCAGAATATTTTTTTTTCTTACCCTCAGCTGCCAAAATATTTTTTTCATCAAAAATAATTTTCAGAATATTTTTTTAGGAAAAAACCAAGGCCCCCCCCTTTAAGTTAAATGGTCAGTCCCTAAGTCATCTACCTGGATTTCTTCAATATCATTAAATTTTCAAGTAGAGTAATGCAAATAAATTTTGAACTTAAGCCAACTGATTACATGGATTACTCAGTTTACTTGTATTTGATAACACTGTCACCTGACATTTCTTTAAAACATGAATTGAAAACATGATCAAATTTATTATCAATTAGATCAATGCTATTCTATAACATTATTTAGAAAGTCCACTAAAGATATTGCATTCCACATATTGACATTTGAATCTTTAACATGATTAATGTCACGAGACAACAGGCCAGATTAAACTATGTGTTCTCATACATGTATCATACATTTGTAACTGATAAACCTTGAAATTTTCAGTTCAATCAAAAATTACCTGACCCAAGAGGCCAAGATGACTTTATCAGACCAGACATAGAATGTCAATAAGTAAATGTTATTGTGATAAGACATGTCAGATACTTAAATAATCTTTTAAAATTACCAATTATCAGATAAATTTGCATTAGATATAAAGTGCATGTGATCCAATGACTCATACATAATTTAAAATTGATGAGTATGATTTATTTACATGCAATGCACATTAGGTAATACTAGACAGCATTTCGAGACAACAAGTGCATATTTAAAATGCAATAATTCATTTCTTTTTGCATCAGCCCATACATACATTCATTTTTCATTTAAAAACTTTTCTCTTATTGTAGCAATATTTCTTCAACATTTTTTTAAAGTTGTGTTTTAAATCAACTACATGTAATATACTTTGTCATATTTGTTGTCTGTTTATGTTCTGTTAATTCTACTTTGTCTCACAAGCTCTTTATTTATTCCCTATGACACATGTATGACAAATAAATAATTCAATAAAAAAATTTTCTTTGTGTCTATTGCGATGCTGCTTTCAACAGGTAACCAGAAGCAAAATGACAGCGAGCACAGGGCGACTAAACATTCATTCGGGCTAGTGAATTCTTGTTAGCTTTTCACTGTTATACTGTCTTCTTCATTACATATTCATGGTATTCATTAATTAAGACTACAAATGCCAGAAATTTTCAAAGGAAAGGACTGCAATTTTCATGATCATGATGATTGTGAAAAATACATGTAGGGTTGTTGCCATTCTATTTTTGTATCGATCCACAGTTTGCAGTCTTCAAATTTAGCCACAAGTCTGACAGCCCTTGCCAGTAAAATTTCTTAAAAATATGGAATTTCAGGCCAATTATGTGTAAAGAAAAATTCTAAAAATAATAATTTTCGGGTCTGTGCTTCAAAAAGTTAATCGTGAAGACCGAGTTTGACTATGACAAACTTTTAAATACATAAGCAATTAATCAGAAAGTCACTACTATTGGATGATATGGTAATTCATTCAAAGGTAGTGTGTGTAAAAATTATTTTGAATATGATTGGTATCACTATGAAGTGAGCGACTTAGCTAACATGGGGGAAGGAAATATCAAAACGACTTTAAAGATATGTATCATGTTAAAACAAAAAATCAATGTTAGATAATCCTGTCATCTCAATTAGGCAGGATTAACTGAAAATGTCAAGTTCATTTTATCTAGTGAAATATTCCAGAATATCAAATTTATCCATTAGGGCTGTTCCATTTAATTTAACGTGGGACAGGGGGATGCATTTTTTTATTTTTCTGTTTGTGGGGGGTTTAAATGCATTTTTGGTGGATGTGTAATGAATTTTTTTATATAGATGGTGGGGGGTATTGAACAAAGTGCGTCCCCCCTCCCCCACATCAATTTAATTGAAACAGCCCTTAGAGAATATCTGATCAAATGAATTATTTAATTTGTTTTAAATTTGCTTATCATTCCAGTGTACCTAAAATTGCATAATTACTATATATATAATCTATATTGCATCACATATACTTATAACATGTTAAACAAATTCACATAACATGTGTAAATTACAAGACTGTCTATGTTCATTAATTACATGTATATATACAACTTCAAATTGCTTTCAACCTATTTTTTTATTTCATTCTTATTCTACAAATAAATCATGTCTTGCACTTTGGCTATGATTTTCAATTTATAATCAATAAAATTAAAGACTTAACTAATGAAATAAAGCATTTGCACAATTTTCTGTAAATATACATGTATCCCTTTGAAAATATAATTATCATGATTGTTCAATATACATGATATAAATATATATCAAAATCAATTGTTTGGTGTTATATAATTATCAAACATGAAAGATTTCTTGACATGTCTATAGTCATCTCAAAGGCTTTTAAATGTTTTTCAAATTTAATTACAACCCGTCCGATTTAACTATGGACTTTCTATTGAAGCGTGCAAACACAACAATGAAAATTTACGTCGTCATGAACAAGCCAATCGGTAACAAAAACCGCAAAACGTCACAGTAAGAAAAACAACATATCAGCCGACTATTCATCAATATCCAATCAGATTTAATGTTTGCAACACCCATTCATTCAATCAATGTATTTTTATGTAATCAAATGTAATGATTTGTGGTTTTGTTAACGTTTGGCTTTGTTCATGACGACATAAATTTTCATTGTTGTGTTTGCACACTTCACTTTACGCTACAATCGAAAGTCCATAGTTAAATCGGATGGGTTGTATACTGCAATGAAAAGTTTGAGTACATGCTGTATTGCTTGGATTTCATTTAAATCAAAAACATATTAAAATCAAAAATACTTAAAAAGCACAAATTAAAATAGATTTACCTCCTTTTCATGAACAGCAATGGTTTCTTTGATGAGAGCGCTGAATGATTTCTGAGTAGGGGTGATTTCAATTGTGGTATTGTTACCAAAATTGTATTTCATGGTTGGTTTTCTGTGAGACGTTGTCCAAAAATAGGTTTCAGGTTATACAAACAGTCTGTAAAAGAATCAAAATAAATATGATGCAAGAACAAATATAACATGCAAAAAAAAACAACAAGGAGTTGGATTTCAAATAGTTAAAAATAAAAATTTGACATGTTTTAGAAGATTCATGCTATTCTGAGAATAAGGCCAGTGAAAAGAATTATAACTTGTCAAAAGCCTACATTGCCCTACAATATAGAACTTTTTTGATTCATACAAAAAAACAACATAGGAAATAATCTTTTTCCTGAAAGTTCAAATCAGAATCCTAGAAATGCATGGTGACTTCCAGTGATGATGATGCCATCATTGTTATGATAATGCCTCCAGACTGACAGATGAAAACATGCAGATCATTTGGCCATATAACCATTAAAACCTATGTATTAAAATAGATCATTTGGTCATATACCAATTAAAATCTATGTATTAAAAAAAAGATGATGTATGCTTTAATAGTGATTATACATGGCTGAATTGTATTATTGTAGTACACTTACTTGGCCAGTAGGAACACCTGCTTTTAGCAAATATTAGCTGGGATCCCACGGTGGTTCGTCGTTGAAGTTAAACTTCTGTCCTCGACGGAGGACCCCCTCTGGACTTAGGGTGTAGTAGACCCCTGAAAAACCTCCCTAAAAAGAGAATAACATGTTTAGCAATCTATGTTCCATACCATAATTCTTCTGCTACAATAAAGAAATGTTATTAATGGCTTTAACACAAAACAATGGGCTTTGCAGCAAGTCTTACAGGGCTACATTTTGTAGAATATTATTTGCTTTTGAAAGGAGCAATAATGGTAGAAATGTCAATTAATATTTTAGTTGTGGTTATGAGCTGAATTTCCTTCAACATCCGGTTTAGCACGTTTGTTTTCCCAAACTTTTGGCATCTTTTTAACACATCTTTCTTTGAAAATTTTAGACATCAATAAACACATGCGTAACCCATAAGAAAAGCTAGTTTGTTTTTACTTTCAAACAAAAAAATGAATAAATTTAATTGTAACTCCGGGAGCGTCACAGGTTTAACATGTTTAACCTGCCTCTCATCAATTTAGAATGATTACCTTAGTATGTCATGTATGTATTTGGTGATGAGAATAAAGATTGTGTGTTGTATTGTGTGTGAAGGAACAGTACATGTATTTTAAATTCCTATAAAAATGCATTATGGAACACAAATGAAAAGACTAAGAGATCACATTATAATCAAATTCAATGGTTTGAACAATTTAATTTATTATTTCAAAACATAAAACATACATGTACAGAAAAAAAAAAAACACAACAAAAATAAAGATATGGTGATAAATTTAATGAACACAAAACTTTTGCCAAACTTTTAAGCTACATGTACATGTAGAAATTAACCACAATATGCACTTTTATCCTTTTGAAGACAAGTCGGCCCGGGACAACTCGGCCCGGTCTGTAGGACAAATCGGCCCTCTATAAGACAAGTCGGCCTGACTTTAACCATAATTATCTTTAACAATTAAGTGAGAAAACGGTTTCGAGAAACTTTTCAATGAATTGTTTTACAATATTCCCACGAGTCTGCCATAGACATGATTAACTAAAAGCCAATTAACTTAACCAACAATGCCCGGAACAAAATGTAAACTATCTAAAATCTGAGATCATTCTTTTTTTTGCTAAGTATGATAAATAAGCAATTTATCTCCTTATAAGCAATATATCTAAAGCATTTTTTTTTATGAAGATCTAAATAAGTAAACTCTTAACATATTATATTTTGCAAAATGAATATTATTATGAAGTCAGAATCAGAGTAATAGAGATGTTAAGGATATATTTCATGAAAAGTACTATAATAAAATATGTAAACCTCTTGTTAATTGCACATAAAATTAACCGAAAACCATTAAGAAAGTATCTTTTCGTGATTATATACGTTTAATATCATAATATATTTATTTTCTTGAACCGGGCCGAGTTGTCTTTTACCGGTCCGAGTTGTCTTAAAATCCGGCCCGAGTTGTCCCGGGCCGACTTGTCCGCGGGCCGAGTTGTCTGGCTACCCTTCCTTTCCATTCTTTTAAATTATATTATTATATTTTTTCAATTCTATGATGTGCTTGCAAATGGAAGTTTAAAATGATTGCTCATTTCATTAAAAAGTCTGTGGAAAGTGTGTGGTCAAAGGACAAAGCCAAGGTTGAAATTATCAAAATTTATTTTAAAAAAATACAAATTTGTGTCTTCCAAATGTAAGGTTTAAAAAAAAAAATAACTTTACCATTATGTGGAATGATTCTTATACATATAAAAATTAAGTTAATTGGCTTGTTCTTTGGCATGTTGGCCTTGACCAACCCACCACGGACAGTGTGCACATGTGATTAATTTGTGTAACACAATAATTACCTGGACAGACGCCTCACAACCAACTAGGCTCTTTTTCGGTGAAATTTTGTCTTCTGTGATTAAACACACAGACAAAAAATCTATAAAACCCTCCTTTTATCCCTGAAGTTGTCTTCAAATTGTTTATTCGTGTGCCATCCAGTGATCGCTGATCTTAGTACCGGAAGTCCTTGTTAGGAAAGGCTTAACGATGTTTGTTCGCCCCTAATGCATATCGACCCAAGATAAAGTTCCCGCTAAAATTAAGCACGATTTTCACGCGACAATACCACATAGACCAGAATATACAGATCTATGATACCACCAACGGAAAAATATTAGTATTTAACAATTTGGGGAGGGGGATGGGATTTTTATTGCCAAATTTGCATGGCTTCTCAAACGACATTTATAAACTAGAACACCGGACTAGAGTATATACAAGCTGATTATTGTTATGTCTTACCCCGGTGTCTTACAAGAGGGTCTGTGGTAGGAACTTTTACGGACAGTGGCAAATGCTCACTGAGAATTCGGGAATTAATGTTTATAGTAGCGCGGGATATAAGGGACCGACCATTTAACTTGAAAGGGGGGGGGCTTGGTTTTTTCCTAAAAAAATATTTTGAAAATGATTTTTGATGAAAAAAATATTTTGAAATTGATTTTTGATGATATTTTGGCAGCAGAGGGTAAGAAAAAAATATTCTGAAGAAGAATATCTGCCATATAAAATAATGCTAATAATAAAAAAAATATTCTGTCGCGACGCTTTCAAAAAATAAAAATTCTGTCATGACGCATTCACAAAATATATTTTTTTTCCGCGCTTTGCGGACAATTGTTGTTTATATATTTGGGTTGTGTCGAGTACAATTATTCCACGACATCTCATTAGTTTCTATTAGATGGGGACAAAAGATAGAGCTAGTCTATGATCCTTTTTGCCAAGAAAAGCCGATAATAACAAGTCTGCTTTATGGTACAAGATTAACAATAGGGGAAGGTTGGGCCCAAACAACTGGTTTAACCCCGCCACATTTTATATGCTCCTGTACTAAGCCAGGAATCCTTGTCAAAGCTTTTGCTTGTCCCTGTCAACTATTTAAAACTTTTATTTTATTTTTTTCATAGCACGTGAAAACACGTTCAAAATTGATTTACATGTACAGTACGTCTTATGTCAAATACTAGTATGCACTGAACGTCGAACGCAGAATCTGTTGCGTGTATAAAAAGCTTTATATATAACTTTATTCTCATAACCATTGGTGTCCCATTGGTACAGAAACCACCATGGGCATGAACTGCATTAGTTTTAAGAATAAAACCCTCTAATGCTCATATCGGTCTCGAGGGTTTAAAGGGGTCCCATTACTGACTCATTACTCGTAATGGAGCAAGCGCCGCAAAATGTTGCGCACGGTTTTGGGCTTAGCTCCATGGTGTTTTGTATGCATATTTTTAAGCACTTATTATTTTGGTGATAAAGTTGTTTTTGAAGACAATTTTGCTGTTTTGATTTTCGATCTTGAACTTTATGAAATTCAAGATCAGCGTTTCATCGAATTTGGTGAAATTTTTATCCAACCATCAAGATATCGGAGCCAATCTTAATATTTAAAGCATCTAAAGACTTCCAAAAGTAAATTTAAATGCGAAAACAATTGCTAAAAAACCATTTCTAATTTTGAGTTTCTGATTTCACTTTTTCTTCGTTACTAATTTTGAAATCAGAAACTCAAAGACTGTAAGTCCTAAGTCTACTATTTGGATGTTTAATTCGTTCAATAATCCCTGAATAATGCCTATACATTGGGGATTTTAAGATGATGCTGATTTTGAATTTCGTGAAGTTCAAGATCGAAAATTAAATTTTGGCAAAATGGCCTTCAATAACAACTTTTTTTCACGAAAATGAATGTAGATTATTTATAAACGCATTAATATGTATACGAAGCACCATGGATCAATCGTCAAAACCGTGCGCAACATTTTGCGGCGCTTGCTCCATTGCCAGTAATGGGACCCCTTTAAAACCCATGGACCGATAGGAGCATTAGAGGGTTTTATTCTTAAAACTATGGCTGCATGTGTCCAGAGCAATTGACTAGCCATTTTGTATTTCCAACTTTTAGGGTTCAATGTGTCAGTGTTGTGGCTCAAGATTCTAGGGGCATTCTTATCAACAGTATTTATATCAAAACTAATTTAAACAAAACTTCGCAGGGAAAAGTAACACTACCCAAACGAAAGCTCTTCTTTTGAGGAGCCTAGGATGGTGTAGCAGTTACAACTTCTGTTCTGTTAGCTAGACGCGTACGCCGTAGATTTCCAAAAGTTGAGTTCAATCCACGCAGAGGCACTCAAAAAATCAAAATCTGTTTGTCAGATGATTTTCAGGGTTGAAATTACAGTAACTTTGTTTGATTATATACTAGACATTCATATATAAAATCTAATTTAAGGATAAATATTTAGAAAACTATAAAAGGTATCAAAAGAGCAACTGAAAAGAACACTCATACTTAAATCAAAAAGTGCAGAAGGTAGCCAAAAAAAAAAAAAAAAAAAAAAAACACAAAAAAAAAACAATAGACATGAAATTAACTTGCATTTTAACGATCTTTATTGAAAAAAAAAATCAAATCAAATTGAAATGAACTTTTCAAAAGATTACAAAGCTGTATAAATTTATTACCCCAAAATGATCACCTAAAGCTGAATTCCCCTCCCAGGTAAAATGATTAGGTCATTTACACCTCTTTTTGAAACAAGTAGCCCGGTTGTTGATATTGCAACCAATAAAATTGCCAACTCAGCATGAATTTTGGTCCGAAAATTTTATGGTCCGACTTAACGTACCTTATCGGTCTTGCACTTCTTGGTGAAATGACAACAAAAATATAAACTATTTATAGCAAAGTAAGTATTAATTTATTGACGAAATTCAAAATGATAATTTGCAAATACACACCTAATAAATTAAAACAGAAATCAACATAATCCTAAAATCAAAGTACTTAGCATGCAGTGTGTCGGAAGCACGGACTCGAGTCATATTTGCTTTTGTAACAATTATATTACCTTATTGGGGGGACAGGGGGTCTCTTCCCCCCGGCTCCCCACCCCCTCTACCTCCGCTCCCCGCCCCTTCCATCCCCGCTCCCCGCCATCTCAGTCCCGGAACCCCCGTCCCCCTTCCCTGCCCCTGTTTCCCCTGTCCCCGCCCCTTCCTCCCCGCCTTTCTACACCCACTCCCCGCCTCCTCAACCCCCGTACCCCCGCCCCCCTGTCCGACCCCTCCTTACTCGAAGTGGTCTACACCTTGGAACAGATTGATGTTGACGAATAAAAATAAATGAATAAAACGGATACATGGGATATTTTACATGATTAAGTTAGAACTCTACTTTTTATAGTATGGTTTTGCTGACATAATACTAAATGTAGAAGAAGATCTTAATATGTTTAAAGATTTTTGCTGTTTCTAAGTGTCAAACACTAGTTGTATAACAGGACGTAATTTTTTTGGGTACTTGATATGGAACATGTAATATTACTTACTAAATATCACAGGTCTGAATATACCGCTATTTATTTTTTTTGTCCAGACCATGGTGTGAATGTAATGCATGATCCTAAGTTCACAAAATTCGAGGTCAAAGGTTCAAAATACATAAACTACCATGCACGACGTCATTACTAAATCATCGTAAAAATTAAATATAAATATACTTCATATAAGTATTGCTCTATTTTTTTAACCTTTTAATTTTCTGTTACAGAACTTTTAATAATTATTGTTATTAGACACAGGCTTTGAAATTTTAAACCCGTCAACACCTGAAGAAATTGGGATAGTTGTCTCTTTTGTAGATCGTTCATTAGAACTGAGGAAGGGATACCCTAGTTAGTTCCAATATTTAATATAAAATGTTTATATTACTAACTATATGTTTGTTTCATATTCTCTATGTTAATTTGTTATTATTCATGTATGTCATTGTCGTTGTTTTATATAATGCATGCCACGACTGTACTAGTCTCTAGTTGCATTAATAATGAATATATATTAATTGAGTTTATTTTCGCACATATATTTCATCAGTAAATATAGTTATGTACAGAGGTCAAAGGCATAAAAGAATCTGGACAAAGGTGGACATATTTTTAGAACTGAGAAACAGAAGTAGACGACAGTCATTATAAGTTGTTTCAGATAGTCTGCATATACATTTTCCTAGTTCTAATGATATATCGTACAGAGTTATCAATGTAATAAATACATGTTGGATCCAAAAAAATAGTTTAACCCAGCCACATTTTATATGTGCCTGTCCTAAGCCAGGAAACTTTGCGAAAGCCTTTGTTTGTCCTTGTCATTTTGTGTTAACTGTTTTATGTCAAGAATTGGGTCTTTCGTTGATGATTTAGGGATTGGTTTTGAAACTTTTGTATTGTATCATAAGTCTTGGGCCAATGCAAGACGGTAAGCAGTGACCTATGGTCATGTTGAAGACTGCTTGCTGTTTTCCGTTGTGATTTTTTTTTAATTGCTGTTTGTTTATGTTTGTTGTGTCGCGTACACTTATTCCACATCTCAATATCGTCTATGTACACACAAAGTCGCAGCTTTTTGCCGAAGCGCTGATGTTTTTTTCGCCTTATATAATATTGTCAAGGTGTTTGCATTACTAATTTGTTTCAGAAGAAACCTCTAACACACAAAATAACTCATACTAACTTAAAGGTTGGACCAGTCACGAATCGATGATTATTGAATGAATTTAAGATTTTTTTTAAAACCTGCGTTTCGCACAACTATTGGCCTGGCCACTGTGTGTAAGATAAGAACTCCAGTCACTAGAAAAAGGAAAAGACTGTAAAGGAATAAGACAACGAATTTTTTATTTTCATCAACTTTTTTCCATATGATTTACAACCAAACAAAATAAAGACTGAAAAATACTAGTACACGCACATTTTACCTTCGTTGTATAAATCTTAACATATGCATTATAAATGTTAATTTATCCTAAGATCGCAATGGAAGAGGGAGGTTTGGCGCCATAAAACCTGGTTTAACCCACCATTTCGTTTGAAATGCCTGTACCAAGTCAGGACCATTGCGATCCACCAGTTCTCCGGTATGACTGATTCGTTTTTGTCATTTTCTCTGGACTATGAGATTGATCATTCAAGTTCGGTAGTTTTGTTATTACCTTTATTCTTCTGGCTAGAAGTACCTACTTCTCACATTAGGGTTTGAAATTGCAGCTGAAAACAGTTTGCATGATTTAGACGGGATTATAGGTTTCGGTGGTTAGACGGGGCACCGAGTCCGTGTGCTTATCATGGCACATATTATTTTTACACAGATAGAAATTTGAAATTTATGTCAAGGTATTTTGAAGTGATAGCAAAGTTTATCGAAAAATGAGACGATAACATATTAGTCTATACTAGTTTTAATTCGCTGCATTTTTTTTTCTGTTTTTGTGATTGTGTGTAAACAGATGCCGATTGAAACTGTCTTAAAGAATGTCTTCACTACTGTTGGAGAAGGACCACACTGGGACGAAGATACCAAAATGTTATATGTTGTGGATATTTTTGCTAATGGAGTATCAAGATGGAACTCTACAACTGGTGAAGTACAGAGCATAAAATTAGGTAATTATGAAAACTAGGGTCATGTACATGTTTAAGCAACGGTGAAAAGTTACTGATGCAATTTGCATTATGTATGGAAAACATTTTCGATACAAAATAATTTGTCTCATTTCACATAGCGTTATGGAAAATATCAGATTTAAAAGATGGCTATCCTGTCTTTGTGTTGAACGAAGCAATCCTATGTTTTTATTCATTTGAAAAAAAAAGAAATTCTTTTTTGAAGATCTCAATTTGAAGTTTCATATACTTGTAGTTTTGTATTGAACACCCATACAGTAGATATACATAGAACATTTTGTCTGAATATCTCAACAAACACGATTGCACAATTGTTATGATCATGTAGTTTGGTGTTATTTTGTTATTTGCAAAGGCGTTTTGGTCCAGGATATACATAATTAACGTGTATATATATTTTTTATCTCGTCTATATGCTACTTCCACGGAAATAGTATATAGACCAGATGATTTTTTAGTTTAAACATATTTATTTATCCTGGATTGGGAAACAAGCTTAATGCTTCTGTAAATCCCTCTCCAGCTAGCAGATGATTTTTTATATACACGTTCTCTTTATATAATAAAAAATCCTGGACCCAAACGCCTATGGTTATTTTTGTTATTTTGCAACTTTAATCACTGGCGATAGATCAATTTCGGCGCGAATTTTCTAACCATTTAAAATTTAAACACTTTTCTAAAATATCATGGGAGAATTAAGTTCTCCTTTAGAGAAAGCACAGGGGCCTGCTCCCGGCCTTTGGGGTTGAGAGTCAAAGAACCATCAGCTAGAAAAATCACTTTTGAGAGTCAAAGAGCCATCATCTAGAAGAATCACTTTTGAATTTTCTAGCTGATGGCTCTTTGACTCTCAACCCCAAAGGCCGGGAGCAGGCCCCTGTGGAGAAAGTCGTGGTCTAAATTATTTCTACATACCTCGATATTTAATTTTTAGTTTTACAAGCTCTACAAGGTTCGCATGATGAAAAATAACTATCTTTGGGTGGAGAAATAGTTTCATCCACCTGAGTGAACAAGAACCCAAATATTTTAAAACATTTTTTTAGACGCCACTATTGGTTTTGTGACTCCAACAACAAAAGGTGACGTCATCATTGGTCTAGGAAATACATTTTCAAGGCTCGACTGGGAGAGTAAAAGAGTCACTTTAATTAAAAAGGTCGTCCAAGACGAAGAAATACAATTTAATGACGGAAAGTGTGACGCAAAAGGTCGTATTTGGGCAGGTAAGAAGGTCTGTCAATTGATCATTTGTTAGACGTAAGCAAATAAAGGTATTGGTCAGTATTAGCAAAACTTCCGAACTGGGATAATCATTCTCGTTTGTACAAGCATAAATGATCAAATGGATCGTATGTACGAAAAAATAGGCAAAACAAGACAAAGGCATACAAGAGAAACTGAAGAAGGCAATGGATCTGTCAAGAACTAGTTCATAGCAACAGACAAAATAATGAAAAAAGCAAACTTTTTTTTGGGGGGGGGGGATTTTTGGGTTGCAGGTTTTAAGACATTTAATACTAGTGCATATTGATACATGTAATTATAAATAACAAGAATTTTCAGTAGACTGTTGGTGAACACATTTAGAAAATTTTGGGGCTCGCAACAGGAACCTTTATGCTTTGGAAAGTATTTAGTTCTTTGCATGTTTCAAATTATATCAGTGCATCGCGTTGCAAGTGATTGATAAGTTAAGATTATAAGGTGGTGTTTAAGCAATGACATTATCTGTCTAAAATGTCAAAACTTAGGTGCTTCCTACTCATGCATATGTTAATTTTGGGTTTCAGTTTGGCATATTTTGGTGTTATTATCCAATTCTCTTCATATTCAAATAGTGATTGGAATTTTCAATCTTTTTTTTTAAAGCGCGACTGATGAGTATTTAATAAACGAGACGAGCATTAGGCGTATTAAAATTAATTGCCTCGAACATTTTTTATATTTCTTTCATTGCTTATTATTGACAGGCACGACTAAATTTGATATGAGTTCTGGAAAGCAAGAATTAGTGAAGGAACAAGGATCTTTGTATTGCTTACATACCGACGGGTCTGTCAGCAAACATTTAGACAATCTCAATATATCAAATGGAATGGCATGGTCAGAAGATAATAAAACTATGTACTTTGTTGACTCTGTGCCTGGAACAGTCTTTGCATTTGATTTTGATATCGAAAAGGCCACTATAAGTAAGTAGAAGTGGATGTATCAGGACCCGCACCGAGGATGTTGTGCCATATAGTCTTCACCACGTCCGTCCGACTGTCTGTCGATCTGTCCGTCTGTCAACGATTTTTTTGTGAACGCTTAAACTCACAAACTATAAAGAATACAGATTTTAGAATTTACACAGTAATTAAGGGCCTTTCTGACTTTGCCATTATTATAGTTTTATCTAAATTTTTAGAAGTCGTAAGTATGTGAGTAGGACTAGGATTAGTTAAAGATATTTTGAGTAAATTAATAAAAGTAAATTATTAGCTCTTTCATTCATAAAGTTATGGGTGTGTAAGACGAACAGTTAAGTAGTAGATCACCTAAGAATCATGCAAAACTGAAGAAAAGTGATTCAACAATGAAAAGGCTACAGTGGTTTATTTTTAACGAAAGATAGTTCAAAGTATATGAAATAATAAAAAAAAAATAACAATTTGCTCATAACTGCCTGGTCCTGGGAGAAATCTTGCCATTTTGTTACTGAAATTATTGACAATTTTAAAAGTTATCTTCCTTTTTTACATTTTTCCAAATCATTCTATATATTTTTTTCTCTCAGGACCAGGGCTAGTTTGGAAAAAGAGAAGAGCACAAAAGATCAAAGCAGGGTGTTAGTAGGAGTAACACATCAAAAATAATTTGGTGTAGGCTTTCCCACATGAATCGCTATTTGCATGATTCTTATTAAAAGTGGTACTTAATAACTTTAAAACCAGTCTTTACATATAATAATTTTCAAAGTTGTGATTAATAAAAAAAAAAAAAAAGAAAAAAAAAACAAACAAACAAAAATCCCAAGCAACATGGTTTTAACCAAAAACATGGATAGTTTCTTGCCAATATTGTGAACATAAGTTGTTAGTTACGACTGAAAGACCTTATTTCAAACAGAGCTGTTTATCATCAAATCTTGGATACAATTAGCAAAAATAAGTTTGAACCTATAGTTGTATCAATTGGACATTCTATTGACAAACATCATTGCAGGTAACCAGAGAATCATATTTAAGTGTGAACCTGAGCCTATTAATAAACTTGGCAGTCCTGATGGCATGACTATTGACCAGGAAGGAAATCTTTGGATAGCGTGCTTTTTTGGAGGAAGAATAATTAAAATCGACCCTAAAGCAGGTTTGTTGTAATAAGAATAGTTAAGAAAACATTAAGATTTGTCTTTTGTGCTTCACTTTTATAGTTTTTCATCAATACCGTACTTGAGATTATGGAATAAGTGTACATGACACATCGTCAATAAACCAAAAGCAATTGAACACTCTGCAACGAAAAAAGCCAAAGTTTTACCTGCTTAGACCATTCCAAATCTGATCATTGCATTTAGTAAATTTAACCAGTCTATGGACTGTTATTGAAAACTCATTTCATTATAAAAAACATCCGGTTCATATCAAATCCCTGTTCTAAGTTAAGACCATTGTGGTTTTCCTCGGTATCGTCAAAGGGCGGATTTAGAACAGGTGCGTCGGGCGTGTGCCCTCCCGTTTGAGAGCTGTCTAAAATCTTTTTCGGACATATTCAATTTTTGAGATTGATGATGTTTCCTGCTACAGTAATTTTGTTATTACCATTTTTAACAAGGTCGAATCGTCAACACCTACCATATGCCAGCAATAAGACCATCGTCCTGTTGTTTTGGTGGTCCAGACTACGTAGACCTCTTCGTCACGTCAAGCTGCTTCCAATGTCCTGAGGAGGAATTAGCTAAATGTCCTCTGTCTGGATCTGTGTTCAAAATAACAGACTTAGGAGCTAAAGGATACCCATTAGTGAAATATAATGGATAAGAAATGCTATCAGCAATATAGTTCTGAATAAATCGATGGTGCAATCATAGTTTTTTTTATTGATTTGTTTCAGTATGCCTCCAGCGACGCCGCTTCTAGGTGGCATTTAGTTTTACTCATGGTGTCCGTCCGTCCATCCGTACAATTTTTTGTCACGCTGCAACCATACTGTGACGAGAATGATCTGAAATTGATAAAAGGGTGGTAGGAAGCGTCTTAAACGCTGCATTTTGTTGATAAAGGAGAATTTTCTACGTTAGGTATTGTTTAAACTATATACTCTCGTTGGCACTTTTAACAAACTCATAGATGTTTAATCAAGAAATGAAATACTAGTAAGTGTTTAAAAACCTATCTTTTGAAGGTTCCCTTTTAATGCCCCGTGTACTAAAGTTTGTTCGGGTCTATTAGTCTGTCCATCGCAAGTCGGGTTTACCTTCAGGTTTAAGTTAATTTACCGTGAAGGAAGAATGGTTTCAATATGAAACTTAATGCAGATATACATTGGGGTGTTAAAAACAAAAATCATTACAAAATTTTACCTGTCTCATCAACTTCATTGTTGATTGATCACAGAAGAGGGGGTATTGTACTTAGGTTTACCTACAGATTGAATTTTCTTTACCATGAAGAAAGTATTGTATCACCATGAAACTTTATGCACACTACAATAGGATATGAGCATACAAAAAATCATCATAAAATAATACCCCTGATATCAGCTTCATGGATAAGCGATTATGCAGAAGACATTGTTGCATCACGGGGCATTTTGTGTTTTGGACAATTTCTTGTTGTTTTTTTTTAAATTGTCTTGAATTTATTGTTGTTCTTGGACATTTTCCTTCTCTGCTTGTAAAACCTGAGATAATGGTCATATCGTTTAACTGGCATGATTATAACGGGCAGTCTTAGTTCTTTCTATGGAAGTGTCCATCAAATACAACTTTACCTTATAATGCGTGCTCTCTTGACGCTGGATACGGGCGTGACATGTAAAATAATGGACAGGTCACAATACAAATGACAACAAAGTTCCAGACAAAAAATTTTGCTACGCCTGACGCGCGTTTCGTCTATTCAAGACTCATCAGAGGCGCTCTACCAAAATATTGAAAATGCCAAACACCGTATCAATATGAAGAGCATAGAACAGTATAACAAAAATACCAAAATGGGGAACCAAATTATTACTAAGATATCCAACCTATGTCTGGGGTAGGAAGAACCTTAGGGTTTAGACAATTTTGAAATTTAGACGGATGATTTAAAGCTTTGATGTATTCTCCAACTCAAAAGTGTTGGTGCCGGAGCGGGCTAACCTCGGGGAATTTAAACTCCACCAGCAGTGCTAACCTTCACGTGTGTTCGAAATACAAATGACAACAAAGTTCCAGACAAAAAATTTTGCTACGCCTGACGCGCGTTTCGTCTATTCAAGTCTCATCAGAGGCGCTCTACCAAAATATTGAAAATGCCAAACACTGTATCAATATGAAGAGCATAGAACAGTATAACCAAAAATACCAAAATGGGGAACCAAATTATTACTAAGATATTCAACCTAAGTCTTGGGTAGGAAGAACCTTAGGGTTTAGACAATTTTGAAATTTAGACGGATAATTTAAAGCTTTGATGTATTCTCCAACTCAAAATTAAACTTTCATATTCAAGAAAAAAATCCTTCAAATAAAGGAATCAAACATTATACATAAAGGTAATAACAACATTACCGAACTTACGGGATCAATCTCAAATGCCCACGAGAAAAGACGAAACAAGGAGGACATACCGGATACATTGAAGATCGCAATGGTCCTGACTTGGTACGGGCATGAATGGAAAACCGAAGAGCAACATTACCCTTTGATAGAAACTGATGTGTTCTCAAGAGAGTTCGTTCCACTATGTCCCGTTTTTAAGTATACTGTGTTATTGGTGCGCTTTGTTGTTGATTATCAATAGGGGGAAGGTTGTGTCTGTCCTTAGCCAGAAGCTTTGTCAAACTGTTTATTTTTATATTCGTCGTCTTTTTGTTCTTTGTTCTTTGTTAAGAAAGGTGTATTTCTTTGACATTCAGGGATTGATTTTGTATCATACGCATTATATTTTTGGTCTTGGGTCGATTGCAAACAGCGAGCAGCGAACACTGGTCACATTTAAGGCTGTAAGCTGTTCGCTATTGCAGTTTTTTTTATTGTTGTTTATATATTTGGGTTGTGTCGAGTACAATTATTCCACATCTCATTAGTTTCTATTAGATGGGGACAAAAGATAAAGCTAGTCTATGATTTTTTGTGCCAAGGAAAGCCGATAATAACAAGTCTGATTTACATGAACGAAGAAATAAACCAGCAAGCAAATGAACGCAATTATTGACAATTGAGATGCCGATAGTTTGCCGAAAAAAACACGTCCACAATACAGATAATGAATTATTGCTTGAAAATATAGATCAATTTTAAGCATGACGAACGACTGGGGTCCATATTTGGTAATTTCACCCCTCCCTGTTTTGACAAATTTCTACATCTATGCTACAAGATAAACAATAGGGGAAGGTTGGGCCCAAACAACTAGTTTAACCCCGCCACATTTTATATGTTCTTGTCATGACTTAGCCATGTCAAAACTTTTGCTTGTTCCTGTCAACTATTTAAAACTTTTACTTTATTTTTTTCATAGCACGTGAAAGCACGTTCAAAATTGATTTACATGTACAGTACGTCTTATGTCAAATATGCACTGAAAGTCAAATGCAGAATCTGTGACATGTATAAAAAGCTTTATATATAACTTTATTCTCATAACCATTGGTACAGAGACCATCATGGGCATGGACTGCATTAGTTTTAGAATAAAACCCTCTAATGCTCCTATCGGTCGCGAGGGATTACTCGTAATGGAACAAGCTCCGCAAAATGTTGCGCACGGTTTTGGGCTTTGCTCCATGGTGTTTTGTATGCATATTTAAGCACTTATGAATAATCTATATTCATTTTGGTGAAAAAGTTGTTTTTGAAGACAATTTTGCTGTTTTGATTTTTAATCTTGAACTTCATGAAATTCAAGTTCAGCGTTTCATCGAATTTGGTGAAATTTTTATCCAACTATCAAGATATCGGAGCCAATCTTAATATATTTAAAGTATCTAAAGACTTCCAAAAGTTAAATTTATACACTTATATGCGAAAACAATAGCTAAAAACCGTTTAACGTCGTCATAATAAATGATTTTGTGTTTCTGATTTCGCTTTTTCTTCGTTACTAATTTTGAAATCAGAAACTCAAAGACTGTAAGTCCTAAGTCTACCATTTGGATGTTTAATTCGTTCAATAATCCCTAAATAATGCGGCCTAAATATTGGGGATTTTAAGATAATGCTGATTTTGAATTTCGTGAAGTTCAAGATCGAAAATTAATTTTTGCAAAATGACCTTCAAAAACTACTTTTTCACAAAAATGAATGTAGATTATTAATAAACGCATTAATATATATACGAAGCACCATGGAGCAATCGTCAAAACCGTGTGCAACATTTTGCGCCTTGCTCCATTGCGAGTAATGGGACCCCTTTAAAACCCTCGCGACCGATAGGAGCATTAGATGTTTTTTTTTTCTTAAAACTAGGGCTGCATGTGTCCAGAGCAATTGACTAGCCATTTTGTATCTCCAACTTTCAGGGTTCAATGTGTCAGTGCTGTGGTATAATGCTTTGCTCAAGATTCTAGGGGCATTCTTATAAGCAGTATTTATATCAAAATCTAATTTAAGCAGAACTTCACAACCCAAACGAAAGCTCTTCTTTTGAGGAGCCTAGGATGGTGTATTGGTTACTAGCTAGGCGCGTAAGCCGTAGATTTCCAAAATGTTGTGAGTTCGATCCTCGCTGAGAGCATGCACTCAAATCAAAATCTGTCTGTCAGATGATTTTCAGGGTTGAAATTACAGTAATATTGTTTGATTATATACTAGACATTCTTAGATAAAATCTAATTCAAGGAAATATATATTAAGAAAACTATAAAAGGTATCAAAAGAGTAACTGAAAAGAGCAATCATACTTAAATCAGAAAGTGCAGAAGGTAGCAAAAAAACCCAATAAACATGAAATAAACTTGTATTTTTACGATCTTTATTGTAAAAAAATAAAATCAAATGCTCAAATGAAAAGATTACAAAGCTGTATACATTAATTACCCCAAAATGATCACCTCAAGCTGAATTCCCCTCCCAGCCGGGTAAAATGATAGGTCATTTACACCTCTTTTTGAAACAAGTGCCCCGGTTGTTGATCACATGTTGAAAATTGCCAACTCAGCATGAATTTTGGTCCGAAAATTTTATGGTCCGACTTAACGTACCTTATCGGTCTTGCACTTCTTGGTGAAATGACAACAAAAGATATAAAATATTTATAGCAGAGTTAGTATTAATTTATTGACGAAATTCAAAATGACTAGTTTGCAAATACACACCTAATAAAAATTAAAACAGAAATCAACATAATCCTAAAATCAAAGTACTCAGCATGCAGTGTGTCGGAAGCACTGACTCGAGTCATATTTGCTTTTGTAACAGTTATATTACCTTATTGGGGGGGCAGGGGGGTCTCTTCCCCCGGCTCCCCACCCCCTCTACCTCTTTTCCCCGCCCCTTCCACCCCCGCTCTCCGCCATCTCAGTCGCGAAACCCCCGCCCCCTTGCCTGCCCCTGTTTCCCCTGTCCCCTCCCCTTCCACCCCGCTCACCGCTCCCCGCTTTTCTACACCCACTCCCCGCTTTTCTACACCCACTCCCCGCCTCCTCAACCCCCGTACCCCCGTCCCCCTGTCCGACCCCTCCTTACTCGAAGTGGTCTACACCTTGGAACAGATTAATGTTGACGAATAAAAATTAATGAATAAAACGGATACATGGGATATTTTACATTATTAAGTTAGAACTCTACATTTTATTGTATGGTTTTGCTGACATAATACTAAATGTAGAAGAAGATCTTAAAATGTTTAAAGATTTTTTGCTGTTTCTAAGTGTCAAACACTAGTTGTATAACAGGACGTAATTTTTTGGGGTACTAGATATGGAACATGTAATATTGTTTGAGTTCATATTTTCATGTATTTGTCAACTTATTTTATTAATCATTTCAATCATTTCAATCATTTCAATCAATGTAATCAATGTATGAAATTAATGTTAATTATTCTGCCTTAACGGGCGTCTTTGATTGACAATAAAATATTTTTTTCTTTTTTTATCACAGGTCTGAATATACCGCTATTTATTTTTTTGTCCAGACCATGGTGTGAATGTATTGCATGATCCTAAGTTCACAAAATTCGAGGTCAAAGGTTCAAAATACATAAACTACCATGCACGACGTCATTACTAAATCATCGTAAAAATTAAATATAAATATTCTTCATGTAAATATTGCTCTATTTTTTTAACCTTTTAATTTTCTGTTACAGAACTTTTAATAATTATTGTTATTAGACACAGGCTTTGAAATTTTAAACCCGTCAACACCTGAAGAAATTGGGATAGTTGTCTCTTTTGTAGATCGTTCATTAGAACTGAGGAAGGGATATACCCTAGTTAGTTCCAATATTTAATATAAAATGTTTATATTACTAACTATATGTTTGTTTCATATTTTCTATGTCAATTTGTTATTATTCATGTATGTCATTGTCGTTGTTTTATGTAATGTATGCCACGACTGTACTAGTCTCTAGTTGCATTAAAAATGAATATATATTAATTGAGTTTATTTCATCAGTAAATATAGTTATGTACAGAGGTCAAAGGCATAAAAGAATCTGGACAAAGGTGTACATATTTTTAGAACTGAGAAACAGAAGTAGACGACAGTCATTATAAGTTGTTTCAGATAGTCTACATATACATTTTCCTAGTTCTAATGATATATCGTACAGAGTTATCAATGTAATAAATACATGTTGGATCAAAAAAAATAGTTTAACCCTGTCACATTTTATATGTGCCTGTCCTAAGCCAGGAAACTTTGCGAAAGCCTTTGTTTGTCCTTGTCATTTTGTGTTAACTGTTTTATGTCAAGAATTGGGTCTTTCGTTGATGATTTAGGGATTGGTTTTGAATCTTTTGTATTGTATTATAAGTCTTGGGCCAATGCAAGACGGTAAGCAGTGACCTATGGTCATGTTGAAGACTGCTTGCTGTTTTCCGTTGTGATTTTTTTTAATTGCTGTTTGTTTATGTTTGTTGTGTCGCGTACACTTATTCCACATCTCAATATCGTCTATGTACACACAAAGTCGCAGCTTTTTGCCGAAGTGCTGATGTTTTTTTCGCCTTATATAATATTGTCAAGGTGTTTGCATTACTAATTTGTTTCAGAAGAAACCCCTAACACACAAAATCACTCATACTAACTTAAAGGTTGGACCAGTCACGAATCGATGATTATTGAATGAATTTAAGATTTTTTTTAAAACCTGCGTTTCGCACAACTATTGGCCTGGCCACTGCGTGTAAGATAAGAACTCCAGTCACTAGAAAAAGGAAAAGACTGTAAAGGAATAAGACAACGAATTTTTTATTTTCATCAACTTTTTTCCATATGATTTACAACCAAACAAAATAAAGACTGAAAAATACTAGTACACGCACATTTTACCTTCGTTGTATAAATCTTAACATATGCATTATAAATGTTAATTTCTTCTGGCTAGAAGTACCTACTTCTCATATTAGGGTTTGAAATTGCAGCTGAAAACAGTTTGCATGATTTAGACGGGATTATAGGTTTCGGTGGATTTCAATTTGATTAGACGGGGCACCGAGTCCGTGTGCTTATCATGGCACATATTAATTTTACACAGATAGAAATTTGAAATTTATGTCAAGGTATTTTGAAGTGATATCTAAGTTTATCGAAAAATGAGACGATAACATATTAGTCTATACTAGTTTTAATTCGCTGCATTTTTTTTTCTGTTTTTGTGATTGTGTGTAAACAGATGCCGATTGAAACTGTCTTAAAGAATGTCTTCACTACTGTTGGAGAAGGACCACACTGGGACGAAAATACCAAAATGTTATATGTTGTGGATATTTTTGCTAACGGAGTATCAAGATGGAACTCTACAACTGGTGAAGTACAGAGCATAAAATTAGGTAATTATGACAACTAAATTATGGGTCATGTACATGTTTGGAAACGATCGACGAATAGTGTCTGATGCAGTTTGCAAATGTACAAAGAAAACATTTTCAATACAAAAACTTTGTCTCATTTGACATTGCGTTAGGGAAAATGTAAGATTTTAAAAGATGGCTATCCTGTCTTTGTGTTTCTCTAACTGTTATGGCGATGTCGTTGTCATCGTTGTCGTCGTCGTCGTCGTCTGTAGACACTTTGGTTTCCGTGCGATAACTTAAGTTGTAGTTAACCAATTGTTATAAAATTTTGATATGATGTTTATAACCACTAAAGGGAGGTTGGTATTGCAGTTGGGGGTTCTGGCCTCTATCGTTTAAGAAAAAAGGCCAAAAGAGGCGAAAATGGGTATATTGACAAAACATCTGTAGAATGTTTAATTTTCATCCGATTGTGATCATTCTGTTTTCATTGTATTCCTCAATAAATTCTGTCAACTAAATGTAACAACAGTTGTGATGTATCTTGTACCGTTACATTGCTATAAGGGGTCAAAAAGGGGGCCACACCCAAAAAATCAACTTTTTTATTTGTTGTCCGATTTTCAAAAAAAAATTCATTGGAATCCGTGTAAAAATCCCTGCCTGCATTTTTCAATCAGATTTGCAATATCTCATACCGTTTTCGAGAAGTTAGGGGTCAAAGGGGCCAAATACGACAATTATAAGCGTTTGTCTTGGCAAATAGTTTATTGAAATAAAATTTATTGTAGTGGGCTGACCAATTGTTTTAAAATAATGTTTCTAACCACTAGAGGAAGTTTTCTCGTGTGTCAGGGTATTTTGGCCCCTACCATTTCAAAGAAAAAGGGACCAAAAAGGGGAAACTGGGTGTTAAGACAAAACTCTGTAAAACATTATCTGTTATACAATTTGTCAATTTTTTCATTGTAATCCTCAATAAATTCTGTCAGGAAAGTGTAAAAAAAGTTTTTAAGTATCTTGTACCGTTACATTGCTATCAGGGGTCAAAAAGGGGCCACTCCCAAAAAAAAATCGACTTTTTATTTGTGGTCCAATTTTGAAAATCTTTTTTTTTATTTCATTGGAATCCTTGTAAAATCCATGCCATAATTTTATATTCAGGTTAGCAACATCTCTTACCGATTTGGGGAAATTAGGGATCAAAGGGACCAAAAGCACATTATGAGTTTTCCTTGAAGGTTGGTATAGACTACATAAATGTGTAAACAAAATTCTAATATGCAATTCAAAATCCTCCAAAGAATGCATGTGTCAAAAAGCTTTGTGAGTCCAACATGGGCTGCATGTGTCCAAAGTATTTTTACAATCCATATTGGGTTGCAAATGTACAGAGTTCAACATGTTGCGGTCGTATCTTGCTGCGCTCGGCGTAGCTTTTTATTTTATATCGTCTATATGCTACTTCCACGGAAATAGTATAGAAATAGTATATAGACGATATGATTTTTATATACACGTTCTCTATATAATAAAAAAAATCCTGGACCCAAACGCCTATGGTTATTTTTGTTTTTTTGCAACTTTAATCACGGGCGATAGATCAATTTCGGCGCGAATTTTCCAACCATTTGAAATTTATATCATGGGAGAATTGAGTTCTCCTTTACAGAAAGTCGGCGACTAAGTTATTTCTACATACCTCGATATCTATTTTTTAGTTTTACAAGTTCGACTCGCATGATGAAAAATAACTATCTTCGGGTGGAGAAAAAGTTTCATCCACCTGAGTGAACAACAAGAACCCAATTAAATTTTGAGATATGTTTTTAGATGCCACCATTGGTTTTGTGACTCCAACAACAAAAGGTGACGTTATCATTGGTCTAGGAAATACATTTTCAAGGCTCGATTGGGAGAGTAAAAGAGTAACTGTAATTCAAAAGGTCGTCCAAGATGAAGAAATACAGTTTAATGACGGAAAGTGTGACGCAAAAGGTCGTATTTGGGCAGGTAAGAAGGTCTGTCAATTGATCATTTGTTAGACGTAAGCAAATAAAAGTATTGGTCAGTATTAGCAAAACTTCCGAACTGGGATAATCAATCTCGTTTGTACAAGCATAAATGATCAAATGGATCGTATGTACGAAAAAATAGGCAAAACAAGACCAAGGCATACAAGAGAAACTGAAGAGGGCAATTGTCGTGTCTAGAAACTAGTTAATATGTTCATAGCAACAGACAAAATAACGAAAAAAAAACGAGGGGGGGATTTTCGAGTTTCAGGTTTAAGTTTTTAGTTTTAAGACATTTACACGTAGTGCATATTGATAATTATAAATAACAAGAATTTTCAGTAGACTGTTGGTGAACCGACAGAAAATTTCTGGGCTCGAAACAGGAACCTATATGCGTTGGAAAGTATACATGTAGTTGGTTCTTGCATGTTTCAAATTATATCAGTGCATCGCGTTGCAAGTGATTGATAAGTAAGATTATAAGGTGGGTTTTAACCAATGTCATTATCTTTTTCTTTAGAGCGCCACTGATGAGTATTGAATAAACGAGACAAGCATTAGGCGTATTTAAATTAATTGCCTCGAACATTTTTTTATATTTCTTTCATTGCTTATTATTGACAGGCACGACTAAATTTGATATGAGTTCTGGAAATCAAGAATTAGTGAAGGAACAAGGATCTTTGTATTGCTTACATACCGACGCGTCTGTAAGCAAACATTTAGACAATCTCAATATATCAAATGGAATGGCTTGGTCAGAAGATAATAAAACTATGTACTTTATTGACTCTGTGCCTGGAACCGTCTTTGCATTTGATTTTGATATCGAAAAGGCCACTATAAGTAAGTAGGAGTGAATTTATCAGGTGTGGTGCCATATAGTCTTTACCACGTCCATCCGAATGTCTGTCCATCTGTCCGTCTGTCAACGATTTTTTTGTGAACGCTTAAACTCACAAACTATAGGGAATACAGATTTTAGAATGTACACATTAATTAAGGGCCTTTCTGACTTTGCCATTATTATAGTTTTATCTAATTTTTTAGAAGACGTAAGTATGTGAGTAGGACTAGGATTAGTTATAGATATTTTGAGTAAAATAATAAAAGTAAATTATTAGCTCTTTCATTCATAAAGTTATGGGTGTGTAAGACGAACAGTTAAGTAGTAGTCCACCTAAGAATCATGCACAATTGAAGAAAAAGTGATTCATCAGTGAAAAGGCTACAGTGGTTTATTTTTAACGAAAGATAGTTCAAAATATATAAAATAAGAAAAAAAATAACCATTTGCTCATAACTGCCTGGTCCTGGGAGAGATCTTGCCATTTTGTTACTGAAATTATTGACAATTTTAAGAGTTATCTCCCTTTCTTACATTTTTCCAAATCATTCTATATATTTTTTTTCTCTCAGGACCAGGGCTAGTTTGGAAAAAGAGAAGAGCACAAAAGATCAAAGCAGGGTGCTAGTAGGAGTAAAACATCAAAAATAATTTGGTGTAGGCTTTCCCACATGAATCGCTATTTGCACGATTCTTATTAAAAGTGGTAATTAATAACTTTAAAACCAGTCTTTACATAAAATAATTTTCAAAGTTGTGATTAATAAAAAAAAAAGAAAAAAAAAAACCAAAAAAAAACAAACAAACAAACAAACAAAAATCCCAAGCAACATGGTTTTAACCCAAAACATGGATAGTTTCTTGCCAATATTGTGAACATAAGTTGTTAGTTACGACTGAAAGACCTTATTTCAAACAGAGCTGTTTATCATCAAATCTTGGATACAATTAGCAAAAGTAAGTTTGAAACTTAAGTTGTATAAATTGGACATTCTATTGAAAAACTTTGTTGCAGGTAACCAGAGAATTATATTTAAGTGTGAACCTGAGCCTATTAATAAACTTGGCAGTCCTGATGGCATGACTATTGACCAGGAAGGAAACCTTTGGGTAGCGTGCTTCTTCGGAGGAAGAATAATTAAAATCGACCCTAAAGCAGGTTCGTTGTAATAAGAATAGTTAAGAAAACATTAAGATTTGCCTTTGTACATCAATTTTATAGTTTTTCATCAATACCGCACTTGAGATTGTGGAATAAGTGTACGTGACACATCGTCAATAAACCAAAAGCAATTGAACACTATGCAACGAAACAAGCCAAACGTTTTACCTGCTTAGACCATTCCAAATCTGATTGCATTCAGTAAATTTACAACCAGTCTTATTGAAAACTCACTTCATAATAAAAAAAAACATCCGGTTCATATCAAATCCCTATTCCAAGTTAAGACCATTGTGGTTTCGTTTTTCATGTTTCCTCGCCCAAAGGCGGACTTAGAACCGGTACGTCAGGCGTGTGCCCTCCCGTTTGTGAGAAACAGCTGTCAAATCTTTTTCGGACATTTTAAATTTTTGAAATTGACGATGTTTCCTGCAACAGTTATTTTGTTGTTACCCTTTTTAACCAGGTCGAATCGTTAACACCTACCACATGCCAGCAATGAGACCATCGTCCTGTTGTTTTGGTGGTCCAGACTACGCAGACCTCTTCGTCACGTCAAGCTGCTTCCAATGTCCCGAGGAGGAATTAGCTAAATGTCCTCTGTCTGGATCTGTGTTCAAAATAACAGACTTAGGAGCTAAAGGATACCCTTTAGTGAAATATAATGGATAAGAAATGCCATCAGCAATATAGTTCTAAATAAACAGATGGTGCAATCATAGTTTTTTTATTTTTATTTGTTTCAGTACGCCTCCAACGACGCAGCTATTAGGTGGTGGCATTTAGGTTTAATCAAGATGTCCGTCTGTCCGTACAATTTTTTGTCACGCTGCAACCATACTGTGACGAGAATGATCTGAAATTGATAAACATCTTAAACGTTGCATTTTGTTGACGAAGGAGAATTTTCTACGTTAGGTATTGTTTAAATTATCAACTCTCGTTGGAACTTTTAACAAACTCATTGTTGTTTAATCAAGAAACGAAATACTAGTAAGATTTACAATCCTATCTTTTGAAGGTTCCTTTTTAATGCCCCGTGTAGTTTGTTCGGGTCTATTCGTCCGTCCATCCCAAGCCGGGTTTGCCTTCAGGTTCAAGTTACTTTACCGTGAAGGAAGTATGGTATCATTATGAAACTTAATGCAGATAAACATCGGGATTTTAAAAAACAAAAATCATTACAAAATTATACCTGTCTCATCAACTTCATTGTTTATTGATCACGGGAGAGGGGGTATTGTACTTAGGTTTACTTACAGATTGAATTTTCTTTACCATGAAGAAAGTATTGTATCACCATGAAACTTACATACAATAGGATATGAGCATACAAAAAATCATCATAAAATAATACCCCTGATATCAGCTTCATGGATAAGCGATTATGCAGAGAAGACATTGTTGCATCACGGGGCATTTTGTGTTGTGGATAATTTCTTGTTGTTTTGTTTTTAAATTGCTTTGAATTTATTGTTGCTCTTGGAAATGTTCCTTCTCTGCTTGAAATACAGTCAAACCTGGGATAATAATAATATCGTTAATCTGGCATGATTATAACGGACAGTCTCTATCAAATACACATTTACCTTGTAAAGCGAGGTCTCCCGACACTGACATGGGCGTGACATGTAATATGATAGCAAAAAATAATGTACAGGTCACAAATTAAACATTCTTATTCAGGAAACAAAATTACAGAACTTGGGGAATCAATCTTATATGTCCACGAGAAAAGACAAAACAAGGAGGATATACCGGTCAAATTAAAGATCGCAATGGTCCTAACTTGGAACGGGCATTTCAAAAGAAATAGTGGGTTAAACCAGGTTAAATTTAACATTTTTAGCTCACCTTACGAAAGTGATGGGCTTATGTGATTACCCCGGCGTCGGCGTCCGCACCCACTTACAGAAGAATGGTTAAGATAATGACAAGTGCCACATCAATGATATTGGTATGGTAGGCGCACCTAGTGATGCTAAGCACAATGCATGCTTTGGATGCTGGCTGTGGCTTATATTTTCCGCATGGATGACCACTTGCAGAAGAATGGTTAAAGTCTATTCCCGCTTACTGACAAGTGCCAATCTTAATATTTAAAGCATCTAAAGGCTTCCAAAAGTAAATTTAAATGCGAAAACAATAGCTAAAAACCGTTTAAACGTCATCATAATAAATGATTCTAAATTTCTAATCTTGAGTTTCTGATTTCGCTTTTTCTTCGTTACTTATTTTGAAATCAGAAACTCAAAGACTGTAAGTCCTAAGTCTACTATTTGGATGTTTAATTCGTTCAATAATCCCTGAATAATGCCTATACATTGGGGATTTTAAGATGATGCTGATTTTGAATTTCGTGAAGTTCAAGATCGAAAATTAATTTTTGCAAAATGGCCTTCAAAAACAACTTTTTCACGAAAATGAATGTTGATTATTCATAAACGCATTAATATGTATACGAAGCACCATGGAGCAATCGTCAAAACCGTGCGCAACATTTTGCGGCGCTTGCTCCATTGCCAGTAATGGGACCCCTTTAAAACCCATGGACCGATAGGAGCATTAGAGGGTTTTATTCTTATAACTATGGCTGCATGTGTCCAGAGCAATTGACTAGCCATTTTGTATTTCCAACTTTCAGGGTTCAATGTGTCAGTGTTGTGGCTCAAGATTCTAGGGGCATTCTTATCAACAGTATTTATATCAAAACTAATTTAAACAGAACTTTGCAGGGAAAAGTAACACTACCCAAACGAAAGCTCTTCTTTTGAGGAGCCTAGGATGGTGTAGCAGTTACAACTTCTGTTCTGTTAGCTAGACGCGTACGCCGTAGATTTCCAAAAGTTGAGTTCAATCCACGCAGAGGCACTCAAAAAATCAAAATCTGTTTGTCAGATGATTTTCAGGGTTGAAATTACAGTAACTTTGTTTGATTATATACTAGACATTCATATATAAAATCTAATTTAAGGATTCATATTTAGAAAACTATAAAAGGTATCAAAAAAGCAACTGAAAAGAACACTCATACTTAAATCAAAAAGTGCAGAAGGTAGCCAAGAAAAAAAAAACACCAAAAAAAAAACCACACAAAAAAAAAACAATAGACATGAAATTAACTTGCATTTTAACGATCTTTATTGTAAAAAAAAATCAAATCAAATTCAAATGAACTTTTCAAAAGATTACAAAGCTGTATAAATTTATTACCCCAAAATGATCACCTATAGCTGAATTCCGCTCCCAGGTAAAATGATTAGATCATTTACACCTCTTTTTGAAACAAGAAGCCCGGTTGTTGATATTGCAACCAATAAAATTGCCAACTCAGCATGAATTTTGGTCCGAAAATTTTATGGTCCGACTTAACGTACCTTATCGGTCTTGCACTTCTTGGTGAAATGACAACAAAAATATAAACTATTTATAGCAAAGTAAGTATTAATTTATTGACGAAATTCAAAATGATAATTTGCAAAAACACACCTAATAAATTAAAACAGAAATCAACATAATCCTAAAATCAAAGTACTTAGCATGCAGTGTGTCGGAAGCACGGACTCGAGTCATATTTGCTTTTGTAACAGTTATATTACCTTATTGGGGGGACAGGGGGTCTCTTCCCCCCGGCTCCCCACCCCCTCTACCTCCGCTCCCCGCCCCTTCCATCCCCGCTCCTCGCCATCTCCGTCCCGGAACCCCCGTCCCCCTTCCCTGCCCCTGTTTCCCCTGTCCCCACAACTTCCACCCGCTCACCGCTCCCCGCCTTTCTACACCCACTCCCCGCCTCCTCAACCCCCGTACCCCCGCCCCCTGTCCGACCTCTCCTTATTCGAAGTGGTCTACACCTTGGAACAGATTAATGTTGACGAATAAAAATAAATGAATAAAACGGATACATGGGATATTTTACAGGATTAAGTTAGAACTCTACTTTTTATAGTATGGTTTTGCTGACATAATACTAAATGTAGAAGAAGATCTTAAAATGTTTAAAGATTTTTGCTGTTTCTAAGTGTCAAACACTAGTTGTATAACAGGACGTAATTTTTTGGGGTACTAGATATGGAACATGTAATATTACTTACTAAATATCACAGGTCTGAATATACCGCTATTTATTTTTTTGTCCAGACCATGGTGTGAATGTAATGCATGATCCTAAGTTCACAAAATTCGAGGTCAAAGGTTCAAAATACATAAACTACCATGCACGACGTCATTACTAAATCATCGTAAAAATTAAATATAAATATTCTTCATGTAAATATTGCTCTATTTTTTTAACCTTTTAATTTTCTGTTACAGAACTTTTAATAATTATTGTTATTAGACACAGGCTTTGAAATTTTAAACCCGTCAACACCTGAAGAAATTGGGATAGTTGTCTCTTTTGTAGATCGTTCATTAGAACTGAGGAAGGGATACCCTAGTTAGTTCCAATATTTAATATAAAATGTTTATATTACTAACTATATGTTTGTCTCATATATAATAATGTTAATTTGTTATTATTCATGTATGTCATTGTCGTTGTTTTATATAATGCATGCCACGACTGTACTAGTCTCTAGTTGCATTAATAATGAATATTAATTGAGTTTATTTTCGCACATATATTTCATCAGTAAATATAGTTATGTACAGAGGCCAAAGGCATAAAAGAATCTGGACAAAGGTGGACATATTTTTAGAACTGAGAAACAGAAGTAGACGACAGTCATTATAAGTTGTTTCAGATAGTCTGCATATACATTTTCCTAGTTCTAATGATATTTCGTACAGAGTTATCAATGTAATAAATACATGTTGGATCCAAAAAAAATAGTTTAACCCTGCCTCATTTTATATGTGCCTGTCCTAAGCCAGGAAACTTTGCGAAAGCCTTTGTTTGTCCTTGTCATTTTGTGTTAACTGTTTTATGTCAAGAATTGGGTCTTTCGTTGATGATTTAGGGATTGGTTTTGAAACTTTTTTATTGTATTATAAGTCTTGGGCCAATGCAAGACGGTAAGCAGTGACCTATGGTCATGTTGAAGACTGCTTGCTGTTTTCCGTTGTGATTTTTTTTAATTGCTGTTTGTTTATGTTTGTTGTGTCGCGTACACTTATTCCACATCTCAATATCGTCTATGTATACACAAAGTCGCACAGCTTTTTGCCGAAGCGCTGATGTTTTTTCGCCTTATATAATATTGTCAAGGTGTTTGCATTACTAATTTGTTTCAGAAGAAACCTCTAACACACAAAATCACTCATACTAACTTAAAGGTTGGACCAGTCACGAATCGATGATTATTGAATGAATTTAAGATTTTCTTTAAAACCTGCGTTTCGCACAACTATTGGCCTGGCCACTGTGTGTAAGATAAGAACTCCAGTCACTAGAAAAAGAAAAAGACTGTAAAGGAATAAGACAACGAATTTTTTATTTTCATCAACTTTTTTCCATATGATTTACAACCAAACAAAATAAAGACTGAAAAATACTAGTACACGCACATTTTACCTTCGTTGTATAAATCTTTTAACATATGCATTATAAATGTTAATTTCTTCTGGCTAGAAGTACCTACTTCTCATATTAGGGTTTGAAATTGCAGCTGAAAACAGTTTGCATGATTTAGACGGGATTATAGGTTTCGGTGGATTTCAATTTGATTAGACGGGGCACCGAGTCCGTGTGCTTATCATGGCACATATTATTTTTACACAGATAGAAATTTGAAATTTATGTCAAGGTATTTTGAAGTGATATCTAAGTTTATCGAAAAATGAGACGATAACATATTAGCCTATAGATACTAGTTTAAATCCGCCGCAAAATATTTTTTTTTCTGTTTTTTTTTTGTGATTGTGTGTGTTTACAGATGCCGATTGAAACTGTCTTAAAGAATGTCTTCACTACTGTTGGAGAAGGACCACACTGGGACGAAGATACCAAAATGTTATATGTTGTGGATATCTTTGCTAACGGAGTATCAAGATGGAACTCTACAACTGGTGAAGTACAGAGCATAAAATTAGGTAATTATGACAACTAAATTATGGGTCATGTACATGTTTAAGCAACGGTGAAAAGTTACTGATGCAGTTTGCAAATGTACAAAGAAAACATTTTCAATACAAATAATTTGTCTTATTTCACATTAGAAAATGTAAGATTTTAAAAGATTCTTTGCTTTTCTTTAACTGATGTGCAATATTATCTAGTTATCGCAAGATGAGACTATTTTGCGCATCAGACTCACACTCCAAACGATGTGATATTCAATTTCAAGAAATTTGATTGGCTGTCCTCGCGAGACACCACAGTTATCTACGCATCTCGTTGAAAGCATGCTTATTCTTGAATTAAAAAAAATGTATCCAAAAATGCACAAACACGTTTTTTTTATATCTAGCCTCCTTTTAATCAAAATTTATAATAAAAATATGGTACTTTTCATTTGACTACTTTTTCACATGTTTGCTAAAAATACATATAGGATTTCAAAATTGTCTAAACCCTAAGGTTCTTCCTACCCCAGACATAGGTTTAATATCTTAGTAATAATTTGGTTCCCCAGTTTGGTATTTTTGGTTATACTGTTCTATGCTCTTCATATTCATACAGTGTTTGGCATTTTCAATATTTTTGGTAGAGCGCCTCTGATGAGTCTTGAATAGACGAAACGCGCGTCAGGCGTAGCAAAATTTATTGTCTGGAACTTTGTTGTCATTTGTATTTCGAACACACGTGAAGGTTAGCACTGCTGGTGGAGTTTAAATTCCCCGAGGTAAGCCCGCTCCGGCACCAACACTTTTGAGTTGGAGAATACATCAAAGCTTTAGATTATCCGTCTAAATTTCAAAATTGTCTAAACCCTAAGGTTCTTCCTACCCCAGACATAGGTTTAATATCTTAGTAATAATTTGGTTCCCCAGTTTGGTATTTTTGGTTATACTGTTCTATGCTCTTCATATTCATACAGTGTTTGGCATTTTCAATATTTTTGGTAGAGCGCCTCTGATGAGTCTTGAATAGACGAAACGCGCGTCAGGCGTAGCAAAATTTATTGTCTGGAACTTTGTTGTCATTTGTATTTCGAACACACGTGAAGGTTAGCACTGCTGGTGGAGTTTAAATTCCCCGAGGTTAGCCCGCTCCGGCACCAACACTTTTGAGTTGGAGAATACATCAAAGCTTTAAATTATCCGTCTAAATTTCAAAATTGTCTAAACCCTAAGGTTCTTCCTACCCCAGACATAGGTTTAATATCTTAGTAATAATTTGGTTCCCCAGTTTGGTATTTTTGGTTATACTGTTCTATGCTCTTCATATTCATACAGTGTTTGGCATTTTCAATATTTTTGGTAGAGCGCCTCTGATGAGTCTTGAATAGACGAAACGCGCGTCAGGCGTAGCAAAATTTATTGTCTGGAACTTTGTTGTCATTTGTATTTCGAACACACGTGAAGGTTAGCACTGCTGGTGGAGTTTAAATTCCCCGAGGTTAGCCCGCTCCGGCACCAACACTTTTGAGTTGGAGAATACATCAAAGCTTTAGATTATCCGTCTAAATTTCAAAATTGTCTAAACCCTAAGGTTCTTCCTACCCCAGACATAGGTTTAATATCTTAGTAATAATTTGGTTCCCCAGTTTGGTATTTTTGGTTATACTGTTCTATGCTCTTCATATTCATACAGTGTTTGGCATTTTCAATATTTTTGGTAGAGTGCCTCTGATGAGTCTTGAATAGACGAAACGCGCGTCAGGCGTAGCAAAATTTATTGTCTGGAACTTGTATTCCTATGAGTTTTAATTATACTCATGGACAAAAGAAACGTTACATATTTTAATATTTATGGAAATTTGTAAATCAGTATAAAACTGCATTATTGTTGACAGAAATTAAAAGAAATGGCTGAAAGTCATCCGAAAAAGAAAAAATCGGGAACTTAAATTGACCTCAATTATAAGCATCAGACATTCAAAGATGAAAACGTGAATATCCAAATTCACAATTCTGGTTAACTTGTAACCTGTGAAATGTGAAATGACTAAGAAGACAATAAGAGTACCTTTAAATCATTTTTTTATGAAATCAGGGGTGATGGAAATTGAGAATTTAATGAATTCTTGTTGATTTAAATGACCACTTCCGGTTGCGGTCTGATACCTTGAAATCGCCACTAACCGGAAACACTTTTGTTATCGAATAAAATTTTTGTTCCGAATCTACCCAATACTTTTGACAAAACGAAAGGAAAAAAATTGTCTCTTAAATCAACCCTTCGAAAGAAAATTAACATTCACACTCCCCGCCTGACCATATCAACTTTCTGAAGAATGTTTAAGACTATGGGTGTTTAAACTTTTGTGTTTTTCTTTCAACTCAATACACAACGGGACGTTAAATTTGACTTTTCAGACAAAAAGATTAAATCTTCGATACAAATTTTCGAATAGATTATAAGAAAATCAAAATGGTGGCTTCTTTTTCCTCCATTTTCAACAAATTTTCCATGATAAACCTCGGTAAGGATACGTTTTTTGACAATAAAATAAATAAATGACAAAAAATTTTAATGTTTCTAATTGGCATTAATTTTCGGGGTGTATCGTTTCTCTTGTCCATAAGTATATAAATATATAATTTTGGGCCTATACTTTCACGTAAGACAGTTAGGGAAAAAGGTTTCCCAACTACAACTGATGAGATACGGATTTTTTGTCACACTCGTTAGATATTTGTCAAAGGAAACCCGCAAATGCTCGTTTCTTAATTTGACAAATATCTAACTCGATGTGATAAAACTACGTATCGCATCACTTATAGTTGTGAAACCTGTATTGAACAAAGCAATCCTATGTTTTTAACATTCGAAAAAAATGAATTTCTTCTTTTTTTTAGAACTCAATTTGAAGTTTGATTACTAGCAGTTTTGTATTGAACACCCATACAGTAGATATACATCGAAAATTGTGTCTGAATATCTCAACAAACACGATTGCACAATTGCTATGCTAATGTAGTTTTGTGTTATTTTGTTATTTGCACAACCGTTTGGGTCCAGGATATAAATAATCATAACGTGTATATATTTTTTCTATCTCTTCTATATGCTACTTCCACGGAAATAGTAATTATATACAGACCAGATGATGTTTTATATACACGTTCTCTTTGTAATATAAAAAATCATGGACCCAAACGCCTATGGTTATTTTTGTTATTTTGCAACTTTAATCACGGGCGATAGATAAATTTCGGCGCGAATTTTCCAACCATTTAAAATTTAAGACACTTTTCTAAAATATCATGGGAGAATCAAAATTCTTCTTCAGAGAAAGTCGTGGACTAAATTATTTCTACAAACCTCGATATTTATTTTTTAGTTTTACAAGCTCGACAAGGCTCGCATGATGAAAAATAACTATCTTCGGGTGGAAAAATAGTTTCATCCTCATGAGTGACTGAACGAGAATCCAATTAAAATATTTTTTTTAGATGCCACCATTGGTTTTGTGACTCCAACAACAAAAGGTGACGTCATCATTGGTCTAGGAAATACATTTTCAAGGCTCGATTGGAAGAGTAAAAGAGTCAATGTAATTCAAAAGGTCGTCCAAGACGAAGAAATACAGTTTAATGACGGAAAGTGTGATGCAAAAGGTCGTATTTGGGCAGGTAAGAAGTTCATTTACTTTATATTTGTCAATTGATTATTTGTTAGACGTAAGCAAATAAAGGTAATAGCAAAACTTACGAACTGGGATTATCAATCTCGTTTGTACAAGCATAAATGATCAAATAATACGTAGTGCATATTGAAAATCATAAATAACAAGAATTTTCAGTAGACTGTTGGTGAACCGACCGAAAATTTCTGGGCTCGCAACAGGAACCTATATGCGTCGGAAAGGAGTTGGTTCTTGCATGTTTCATATTATATCAGTGCATCGCGTTGCAAGTGATTGATAAGTTAAGATTATAAGGTTGTGTCTGTCTAAAATGTCAAAATTTAGATGCTTCCTATCTCATGCATATGTTAATTTTGGATTTCATTTCGGCATATTTTGGTTTTATTATCCAATTCTCTTCATATTCAAATAGTGATTGGAATTTTCAATCCTTTCGTTAGAACATTTTAAAAAATATTTCTTTCAATGCTTATTATTGACAGGCACGACTAAATTTGATATGAGTTCTGGAAAGCCAGAATTAGTGAAGGAACAAGGATCGTTGTATTGCTTACATACCGACGGGTCTGTCAGCAAACATTTAGACAATCTCAATTTATCAAATGGAATGGCATGGTCAGAAGATAATAAGACTATGTACTTTATTGACTCTGTGCCTGGAACCGTCTTTGCATTTGATTTTGATACCGAAAAGGCCACTATAAGTAAGTAGAAGTGAATTTATCAGGACCCGCACCGAGGATGTGGTGCCATATAGTCTTCACCACGTCCGTCCGACTGTTTGTCCATCTGTCCGTCTGTCAACAATTTTTTTTGTGAACGCTTAAACTCACAAACTATAAGGAATACAGATTTTAGAATGTACACAGTAATAAAGGGCCTTTCTGACTTTGTCATTACTTTAGTTTCATCTAAATCTTTAAAAGTCGAAAGTAAGTAAGTAGGATTAGTAATAGATATTTTGAGCAGAATAATAAAAGTAAATTATTAGATCTTTCATTCCTGAAGTTATGGGTGTGTAAGACGAACAGTTAATAACTTTAAAACCATTCTTTACATATAATAATTTTCAAAGTTGTAATTAAAAAAAAAACACAAAAAAAACCAACAACATGGTTTTAACCAAAAACATGGATATTTTCTCGCCTGTTTTGCCAATAACGTTAACATACTGTTAGTTACGACTGAAAGACCTTATTTCAAACAGAGCTGTTTTTTCAAATCTTGTACATCAACTGCTAGATATACAATTTAGCAAAAATAAGTTTGAAACTATAGTTGTATCAATTGGACATTCTATTGAAAAACTTCATTCCAGGTAACCAGAGAATCATATTTAAGTGTGAACCTGAGCCTATTAATAAACTTGGCAGTCCTGATGGCATGACCATTGACCAGGAAGGAAACCTTTGGGTAGCGTGCTTCTTTGGAGGAAGAATAATTAAAATCGACCCTAAAGCAGGTTTGTTGAAATAGGAATAGTTAAGAATACATTAAGATTTGCTTTTTTTTTGGTTACTCATGTCCGTCCGTTCGTACAATAACCATATACTGTGATCAGAATGATCTGAAATATGGTTAAAAGGTGGTAGGAAGCATCCTAAAATCTATATTTTGTTCATTAAGGAGAATTTTCTACGTTAGGTATTGTTTAAACTATTAACTCTCGTTGGTACTTTTAACAAACTCATAGTTGTACTTCACTTTTATAGTTTTTCATCAATACCGTACTTGAGATTGTGGAATAAGTGTATGTGGCACATCGTCAATAAACCAAAAGCAATTGAACAAAGCCAAAAGTTTTACCTGCTTAGACCATTCCAAATCTGATCATTGCATTTAGTAAATTTAACCAGTCTATGGACTGTTATTGAAAACTCATTTCATTATAAAAAACATCCGGTTCATATCAAATCCCTGTTCTTAGTTAAGACCATTGTGGTTTTCCTCGGTGTCGTCCAAAGGCGGATTTAGAACCGGTGCGTCGGGCGTGTGCCCTCCCGTTTGAGAGCTGTCTATAACCTTTTTTCGGACATTTTCAATTTTTGAGATTGACGATGTTTCCTGCTGCAGTAATTTTGTTGTTACCCCTTTTAACCAGGTCGAATCGTCAACACCTACCACATGCCAGCAATGAGACCATCGTCCTGTTGTTTTGGTGGTTCAGACTACGCAGACCTCTACGTCACGTCAAGCTGCTTCCAATGTCCTGAGGAGGAATTAGCTAAATGTCCTCTGTCTGGATCTGTTTTCAAAATAACAGATTTAGGAGCTAAAGGATACCCTTTAGTGAAATATAATGGATAAGAAATGCCATCAGCAATATAGTTCTGAATAAACAGATGGTGCAATCATAGTTTTTTTTATTTTTATTTGTTTCAGTACGCCTCCAGCGACGCAGCTATTAGGTGGTGACATTTAGGTTTACTCACGATGTCCGTCTGTCCGTACAATTTTTTTGTCACGCTGCAACCATACTGTGACGAGAATGATCTGAAATTGATAAACATCTTAAACGTTGCATTTTGTTGACGAAGGAGAATTTTCTACGTTAGGTATTGTTTAAATTATCAACTCTCGTTGGCACTTTTAACAAACTCATTGTTGTTTAATCAAGAAACGAAATACTAGTAAGTGTTTACAATCCTATCTTTTGAAGGTTCCTTTTTAATGCCCCGTGTAGTTTGTTCGGGTCTATTCGTCCGTCCATCCCAAGTCGGGTTTGCCTTCAGGTTCAAGTTACTTTACCGTGAAGGAAGTATGGTATCATTATGAAACTTAATGCAGATAAACATCGGGATTTAAAAAAACAAAAATCATTACAAAATTATACCTGTCTCATCAACTTCATTGTTGATTGATCACAGAAGAGGGGGTATTGTACTTAGGTTTACTTACAGTTTGAATTTTCTTTACCATGAAGAAAGTATTGTATCACCATGAAACTTACATACAATAGGATATGAGCATACAAAAAATCATCATAAAATAATACCCCTGATATCAGCTTCATGGATAAGCGATTATGCAGAAGACATTGTTGCATCACGGGGCATTTTGTGTTTTGGACAATTTCTTGTTGTTTTTTTTAAATTGTCTTGAATTTATTGTTGCTCTTGGACATTTTCCTTCTCTGCTTGATATACAGTAAAACCTGAGATAATGGTCATATCGTTTAACTTGCATGATGATAACGGGCAGTCTGGGTTCTTTCAATGGAAGTCTCTATCAAATACACCTTTACCTTATAAAGCGAACTCTCTTGACGCTGACAACGGGCGTGACATGTAAAATAATGGGCAGGTTACAAATTAAACATTCTTATTCAAGAAAAAAAATCCTTCAAATAAAGGAAGCAAACATGATACATAAAGGTAATAACAAAATTACCGAACTTAGTAATCAATCTCAAAAATGCCCATGAGAAAAGACGAAACAAGGAGGACATACTGGATAAATTGAAGATCGCAATGGTCCTGACTTGATACGGGTATTTCAAAAGAAATGATGGGCTAAACCAGGTTAAATTTAAAAATCTTATTCAGGAAAAAAACTACCACTGCTGGTGCCTATTCGTCACCCGGAACACACGCGATATGATTATACAAATATCATTACAAAATAATACCCTTTGTATCAACTTCATAGATCGAGCACATTAAAATAAAGGGAGTAAACATGATAAAATGATATTAAATAAGCAGGAATTCGCTATATCTAGGCCGGTACTGCTACACACTAATTTTATGTTTTATGCAGTTTCTGGTATACCAAAGCTAAAAAGGTGCAGATAGGAAATTCAGAACTTTATTAAATATGAATTTTTGTAAAACTGAACACACAAAAACTGGCCACTTTTAGAATGATAACGTGGATAGACTTGTTGTCGATAATACTGTTTACACGAGATAATCTAGGGGGAATAAGGCCTGATAAGAAGGGAACTTCGAAGTAATAAAGTAAGTATCACATAAACATTACACGTAAGAATCAAATTTCATTTCCGTTTAATAATATTTTTTGCTAATATAGCAAATGGATTTGACATTAGGTTACCAACGTTATTTGTTGCCCTTTCCACGAATATGCAGAGCAAAAATGCCGTAGATACAAGTAGCAAGACATTTTTGTGGTGGTATAGACCTGTTGGAAATCTTTTGGTTCGACCCATATACACTCGGACTTTTCTGAATAAAGTCAATAAAAGCAGCATTTACTTTTTGCATTTTCATTTACCCAAAAAAGAATATGGATATGTTTCTTTGCATTTAAATGTTTTATATTTCATATAACAATATACCGTAATAGCAGGGAAAACCCGTCTTATATCATGCACTAATTAAACCCAATTAAGATTCTTTTTTGTCAAGAATGTTTGCAATAAGCATAGTACAGAATCACATTATTTATGCATACATGTGCAGGGGCGGATCTAGAAATTGTCTGATTGAACCAATAAAAAACTATTGGTCAAAATATAAAGTTGTTAAACCAAAGCACAAATTTATTGAACCATATAACGCAAAATGGTTATTGGTTGAACCAGAAAGCAAGCTTATTGAACAAAAACAATACTGATCGAGCCAAAACACATTCTGATTGACCAAGATACAAACATGTTGAACCAAAACACAAACTGGTTGAACCAATGAACCCAGAGACCCTATATATAAATAGGGTCTCTCTCTCTGATGAACCATACCGCAAACTGCTTTAACCAAAACGCAAATTAATTAAACTAAAAGGCCAACTAATTGAACCACAACAAAAACTGATTGAACCAAAACATAGCAAACTGATTAAACCAAAAATACAAAGTAAATGAATCAAAAACAAAAATGATTGAACCAAAACATAAACTAGTTTAAGAAACACGAGCTGATTGAACCGAAACACGACTTGGTTTTATCAAAACACAAACTGCTCGACCAAAACACTTACAGACTGACCAAAACAAAAACTTGCTGACAAAACACAAACTGATTGACCAAAACGCAAGCTGGTTGACCTAAACACTAACTGATTGACCAAAGCACAAACTGGTTGACCAAAACGCAAAATGATTGACATTAACTCTTACTGATAAACTGAAACACAAGTTGATTGACCAAAACATCAACTGATTGACCAAAAACACAAACTAGTTGAACCAAAGCACTAACTTGAACCATATTGCAAACTGGTTAAACCAAATGGCAAATTGATTGAACTATCCAAAACATAACAAACTGATTGAACCAAAAATACAAAGTTAATGAATCAAAAACCAAAATCATTGAACCAAAACACAGCTTGGTTTAATCAAACACAAAGTGCTTGGCCAAAACACAAACTGATTGACCAAAAACACAATCTGAATGACCAAAACACAAACTGATTGACCAAAAACACGAGCTAATTGACCAAAATACTAACTGATTGACCAAAACACAAACTAATAAGCCAAAACACAAGCCGATTGACCAAAACAAAAACTGCTTGTACAAAAGTAAACACAAACTGACTGACCAAAACACTAACAGATTGAACAAAAAGCACCAACTGATTGACCAAAAACACAAAATTATTGACCAAAGCACTAATTGAATGAACCAAAAAGCTAACTGATTGAACAAAAATGCAAGCTGGTTAAACAAGAACACAAACTGATTGACCAAATCACAAACTGATTAACCGAAAGACTAACTGATTAAACCAAACACTTGCTGATTGACCTTAACACATGCCGATTGACCAAAACACTAACCAATTGAACCAAAACACTAACTGATTGAACCAAACCATTAACTGATTGAACCAAAACACTAACTGATTGAACCAAAACACTATAACTGATTGAACCAAACCATTAACTGATTGAACCAAAACGCAAACTGGTTGAAACAAAACACAAACTGATTATACCAAAAAGCAAATTGGTTGAACTAAAACGCAAACTGATTGAACAAAACACAAACTGATCGAACCTTAACGCTAACTGGTTGAGCCAAAACAGAAACTGACAAAAACACAAATAACTGACTAACTAATTGAACCAAAATCCAAACTTTAACCAAGACGCAAACTGATTGAACCAAACCACTGACTAGTTGAACCAAAATCCAAACTTATCTAACCAAAACGCAAACTGGTTGAACTAAAAGCACAAACTGATTGAATCAAAACAGAAACTTATTGTACCAAAAATACAAAGTTATTTAACCAAAAAGCAAACTGGTTGATCTAAAAACACTAACTTATTGAATTAAACCACAAACTAATTGTACCAAAATGCAAAGTTATTTAACCAAAACGCAAACTGGTTGAACTAAAAACACAAACTGACTGAACCAAAAGCACAAACCAATTTTATCAAATCACAAGCTGATCGAACCAAAACACATTCTTAAATTGTATCAATATGCAAACCTCGAACCAAGACACAAACTGATTGAACCAAAACAAAAAACTAATTCAACCGCATCACAAACTGATTGAACTAAAACACAAACTGATTTACCAAAGCACAAAGTGATTGAACAAAAACACTAAACGATTTAATAGTTTGTGCAACTTAAGACAGGTTATCACTTTGGAACATATACAAATTTAAGGATGTTCGCTACTATTATTGAAAATAAATAAGTTTCAAATTTGATGCCTCAGATGAAAGATAATAGTAAAAGGTATAAAACAAGCCAAAAAAAAAATGATATGTTCGTGACCTCGTTTTCAAGATAATTGACGTTAAAGTTTTGGCGGGAAAAGGTTTTCTCTGACTTTTTCATAGGTTTAGCATTAGCACTATTTAGCGGTTAAAACCCGTGACAGAATAAATAGGATTTGATAAAACTTTGTAAATCACTACTTTATGATAAACTAAAGGCATTGATTAAAAGAAAATAGGGGGTTCGTGGGCAAAAAAATTAACCCTATTTTGATGGTAAAAAACAGATGATTCCGAAAAAATGACAGAAATCCCAAAACAAGACTAGCGAGCATTCTTAAAGGGAGGTTTAATTAGAAAAACACAAATATTATTTCAGGATGATACGATAACAGATTTTTCAAATAAAAGTTTAGCCACAATGTATGATATGTTTCAGTATGTTTCACTGTCATTATCAAAGTAGTTTTGAAATTTGCATTGTACTATTTTACATTACAAGGATATGCCTCTTGAAGTAGTAGTTAAGGATGCTTGTCGAACCATTGGTGAGGGCCCTCATTGGGATGAGGCATCCAAGACGTTATATTATGTTGATATAGAAGATAAAAGTGTTTCCAGATGGAATTCAGCAACAGGAGAGGTGCAGAAAATCGTTTTAGGTATTCACAAGAAGTCTTTTCAATATTTCAGAGATCGTTAATTGAAAAGAGAATATAAATTGAAAGATACTATGGAAGCCCATTAGTGCCAAGTATGAATGAAAGATATTTATTTGACAGAAGACCGCCATATAATTAATGGCGGCCGCCACATGATATTAAAATGGCGACCTTCATATAATTAAGTGGCGGCCGCCAGATAAATTATGTGGCGACCGCTAGATAAATTATGTGGCGGCCGCCATTTAATAAGTGGCGGTCGCCATATAATAAGTGGCGGCCGCCATATATTAAGTGGCGGTCTTCTGTTAGATAAATATATTCCATTCATACTTGGCACTAATGGGCTTCCATAAGATACCAATGTGGCATTCAAATGTCAAAAGTCCGAAAGGCAAAATCAGAAATTATATTGAACGTGAACAGCAAGAAGAAACAAGCAACATAGAAACACACACACACAAAAAAACAAGTGAATAGCAATACACAACGGAAGTAGTCACGAGAGTTAACTCAAGTGCCTTGAAAGGGTAAGCAGTTCCTGCTTGTTGCAACTCACCCGTCTTTAAAAAATCTTCAAAACTTTCAGGTTGTAAAACAAAATCTTCCTTTCAGACATTTTTGCATTTATTTGTGTCAGTGCACATTGACTCTTAACAAAATATTGATAGAGGAGAGCAAGTCCCTGTGGTCAGTGTGTCTTTTTGCCTTGAGAATAAAATCTATGCTTTTTAAAAACACTTTTTTTGCATTTAATTTGTTTTGTAATTAATAATATATTCTTTTTATTCTCGTTTTTTTTTTCACTATCTTTTGTTCTTTTTTTGAGTAGATGCAACTATTGGTTTTGTTATTCCCTCCAAGAAAGGTGACGTCATCATTGGACTTGGGCAGACGATTTCCAGGCTTGAATGGGACACTAAAAAAGTAACCGTTATCCAGAAAGTCGACGAAGGAAAGGATACCAGATTTAATGATGCAAAATGTGATCCACGAGGGAGGATCTGGGCTGGTATGGTCTTATACTTGTTTTTTTTTCCTTAATACCAGTAAATGTGACTTTTTAACATGTATCTGAAGCACATATGTTAAGGCTTATGGAATGAATATAACCCACAATGTGTAACTTTACATGTCAATGTACGTGATTAGTCAATATCCCGAAAAGGCAGAAGACACAAACGAAAACAACAAAATAAGGAAAGGAAAACATAAAACACACATAAAACAACTTAAACTGCAAACAGCATCGCGAGTTCAGTTTGTAACAAGAATGAACCCAGGTGCTCCGGAAGGATTACGAGTTCCTGATTGTCGCAACACACCAGTCACAAATCGTCAACGATCGATTCAGCATGCGGACTTGAGTCAGTGATTAAACAACTATGTAGCGAACCATGGAAGTATTAATACTTCCATGAGCGAACCTAATAAAGTACAATTATCTTACTTTTTTAAACAGGTACCATGGGGTTAGAGAAAACAGCAGCTCAAGTAGAAAAGGAACAAGGTTCTTTATATTGTTTGTACAATGATGGCACCATAAAGAAACAGGTTGACAAAGTCTCCATTTCGAATGGTTTGGCTTGGTCGTCGGACAATAAGACAATGTACTATATTGACTCTATACCAAGATGTGTATATGCCTTTGATTATGACATTGACCAAGGAAATATAAGTAAGTATGCAAACTAGTACACAAAAGTTTTTTTTTGTTGTTGTAAAAATGTCTATGTATTGTAAAACCTAGATATTTATGAAAACTGTGTCCACTGAATATAGATAGTTAAATTGGCAACTCGCTAGGTTTGCGTTTAAATAGACTTTTATTCTTGGAAATAATTATATGTTTTTTCTAGATCTAGAAACTTCTTTCGGCTGACGGACGGATAGACACCGAACTTTATTCATATTGTATGACAAGATACATCATACAAATTCATTTCCTGCAAATTGCTATTAGCAGTACTAGTCTAGCTTGTCTTGTGTAAAAATACTAATAAACAACATAAAATATTACATGGAAGTTTGTAGTCCATGAAAAAAATGATTGGTACGCGAATGTTTATGAACAAATGTGATTTATTCAGACTAGGCAAGCTACTCACAAGAGGTGCTGTAACCAAAGTACTGAAACAATGTTTTCAGCATGGAGTTTTGTGATTGTTGCTTACCATGCAAATTTCACGTTGCTTATTGTGGTCATGTTGATGACTGCTGGCCGTTTTCCATTGTTATTTTTTTTAAATGTCGTTTCTTTAATGTTGGTTGTGTCGCGTATACTTATTCTACATCTCTTTATCGTCAATTCAATTGGCTGTTATGTTTGTTTTGTTTGATTTGTGGTTCGTTTTGTTGTGATGATTTTGTGTCTACCGATTTTGTCTTTTTTTTCTCGGATCAACGATATTTGATTTACCCCTTTGGTACACCATGTACACCCTTGCTTCTTCCGGTTTTCTTCCAATAGAAGTTACTGTTTGTCATTTATTGTTTAATTTAAATTTGTATAAACAATGTATGGAAGGTGCGCTACGTAAAAACGATTGAGAATTACACCCGCTAAAATTGATTAGTGCTTTTATGGTGGCTTGTGGGTAAATCAGACGAAAAGGACACCCGAAATTGGGAATTTACATCTAAAATGCCAGAAATATGCCTAATAGTAATGTTTTTTTTAACTGGAAACTATTATTAAGGCATTTATGTTACTAATGACTTAAAATTGACTTTAATTTAGTTCTTAAAATACAAATTAAATAATTTTATACATAAATATTCCGAAAATCACGTATATAAAACATCATAAGTATTTAAAACAGTATTTTTTATCCTTAAGATAAGCTACCTAAATAACAATATATTGAAGGGTAGAGAGTCGTTTTATTGTGCCCTTTAAAGATAAAACATGACATCGGTGCACAAGTTGTGAAGTACATATGCGAAAGTTTTTTAGTACATCCGCACAAGTTGAATTGTACATCTTTTAACGATTGGCGAAAGTTGAGATGTGCAAATGCGACAGTTGAGATGTACAACTGCTTTAGTTGAGAAGTACAACGAAGAGTTGAAAGTACCAATAGGTAGATATTATTTTTTGCTTCACCTCGTTACGATTTAAGTCACATTGGTGCAGTCTAATATCTAGTGGTATTCAATTATCTCCCCTGCGGAAAAAAGCTAATGTGTTTTTAAATTTTTGACAAATAACAATATATTGAAGGGTAGAGAGTCGTTTTATTGTGCCCTTTAAAGATAAAACATGACATCGGTGCACAAGTTGTGAAGTACATATGCGAAAGTTTTTTAGTACATCCGCACAAGTTGAATTGTACATCTTTTAACGATTGGCGAAAGTTGAGATGTGCAAATGCGACAGTTGAGATGTACAACTGCTTTAGTTGAGAAGTACAACGAAGAGTTGAAAGTACCAATAGGTAGATATTATTTTTTGCTTCACCTCGTTACGATTTAAGTCACATTGGTGCAGTCTAATATCTAGTGGTATTCAATTATCTCCCCTGCGGAAAAAAGCTAATGTGTTTTTAAATTTTTAACGATACAACAACGATGGCGACGGCATGTAAACAATCTTCAACTTTCATTTATTGCGCATGGACCTGACTACTATCATATACGTTGGACATGTCATGTTATTAAAGAATCTTTTGTTGTTTATAAGGTCAACAAAAGTGCATATTTTAACAAATCGAGTGAAACTTGCTGGACGTTGGAAAAAAATAAAATGTCAACTCAACCTTAAAAAAATCACACAAGGCGTAATATCTGCAGTACATCTGGCTCTGAACCTGACCGAGCATTCATATCTCCACATAATATAATATCACCACATTTTCTATACTTCAAAGATATATCTTTTTCAATACTTTCTAAAACATCATCATCAGATTGATGAAGATAGCTTGAATTGCTTGGTATTATATATGCAAGACATAAATAAATATCATTAACAAAATTGAAAAAAATGTTTATCTAATTTTAACCATTCATCTTTGCTTGAATTTTCAAGAATTTTTATTCCTGGTCTAATATGATTTTTGATGAGAACACCAAGCCCCCCATAAAATCTTGCATTTGAAGATTGAGATCTACACACAGAGTAGTATGACAAATTTTGAATATTAACATGTTAACTTTGGTATTGTATCCAATATGTGTTTCAGATAGTAAAACTATGTCATAGTCTTTGATCTCTTTGATAAAATTTTCATCACTTAGTTTGTTGTAAGATTTAGACTTTAAGCCCCCAACATTCCAAATGCAGAATGATAAGTTGGAAAATTTTAAATCTTTTCTATAAATCATTTATCTAGAAGAATTTGAAATAAACAATCTTGACTTAAATTTTCTTTTTAAAAAAAAAAAGAGTTTAAAGTGGTTGCTTACTCTGTAGCTTTAGAGATAAACAAAAATTGATGGAAAATCTATACAAACTATCTCCCCTTAAAAAGTACGGGAAAATATTGAAATTCACAAAGAAGGTGTATAATTTTTTGTTGTTATTACCAATTTTGATGTTTACCTAGCCCAATAATACAGGCACGATAAACAAGCATTATAAAGTTCTAAAGTTTTGATAGATGTGCCTAAAAGATGCTCAGTGATAGACACCCCATCTACCTTAAGGTGATTTTTTATTTAAATTTAGTATTTTTCGCGTTCAACAAAGTACACTGTTGCACTGATAAACTTTAGCTTATGTACTATTCAACATGTGCTTGTGTACTATTCAACTAGTGCACTCTCAAAAAAGTTGTACTTCACAACTATAACATGAAATATTTTACTTGCTTTGAAAGATAGATTTGTAGCATTGCTTAATACATTTATTTCATCTATTTTATTATATGTTTATTGAGGAAATTGTTTAAAGTATACAATATATACATGTCTTATTTTGATTGTTAGCCCATTTTCATGCAGCGGCTACTTTATTTAAAAAAATGAACAAAACGTTCGACTTTTTTATTCTTACTTGACGGCCATTGATTTAAGTTAAAAACGAATGTCATTTCATAGGACAATGTAAAGTATGGTAAAAAAAAGTGCTAATTGAATTCAAAGGAATGACTGCTTACAAGTCTTTTTTATGGAAAAAGCAAAAAATATGCAGACGGTTTTCTAGGTTGCACAAGTCAACTATGACGTATGTACTTCTCAATCGTTTTTACACAGCGCACCTTCCATACATTGATAAATGCAATCCTATTTGTAAATTCTTTTGTATCATATTTGTATCAGTTAAATTTTAATGTTTTTGTTTGCTGACCCTTTGGCATTTACTGCAATAAAGTATATATTATACATGGCAGGTAATCAAAGAGTTTGTGTACAGATGGAGCCAGGAACAGAAATGATTTTAGGATATCCAGACGGCATGGCAATAGATACAGAAGGAATGCTGTGGGTTGCCTGTTTCTTTGGTGGTAGAGTTGCCCGATATGATCCAAATTCAGGTAAATTAAGGCAAAATGTTATTGTTCATTATCTACAATATTTTGAAAATATAGAATTTTAGATTTAATCAAGCATAAAAAAGTGTAACAGAAAATGTATGTAGATAAAACCATTATTTTTTTTAAAATCATTTAAGAAAAACCCTTTCATGGAGATGTTTTTATTGGCACATATTCCATATTCTTTTGTTTTTAATTTTAATAGTACTTACTGAATTAACAGGCATTTTCCTAAAAAAAACCCCAATGAAATTGGCAAGGGTAGGCAGGAAAAATAGGGTAGATCCCAAACAGACATATTGTTTGCCTTACCTAAGTATAAGTTATTAACAATACGAAATGTCTTTGCTTGTACTTTTGCAACGATAAACACAAGCTCAGACAATTTTATTTTATCTCAAATTATGAGCATAGGAAAGTTCAGCAAATAACCCTTTTTTTCTCTCTTTTTTCAGGCAAGGAAATAGGAAGAGTTGAAATCCCAGGTTTAAGGACAACATCGGTCTGTTTTGGAGGTGACAACAATGAAGACATGTTTGTAACGTGTAGCCGGCATGGGAGCTCTTTAGACGAACTTGTTAAATACCCTTTGTCTGGATCAGTTTTTAGAGTTAACCGCCTGGGCTACAAAGGTGTCCCAGGCATTGCGTATGATGGATAATATATTTTGTTTTTTTCAGCCACCCGCTGGTTTTAAGTACATACATTGTAACAGACCTTTTCAAAATGCACAATAAACTAAGAAATAAAGTTCAACCTATAGTATTTCTTCATACCAATCTTTGAAGTTCTTCTGTGACCAAATAAATGGGCCCTGTAACAGAAATCGAAGCCGAAGCCTTAAATGGTATAATTACTTGGCACCCATCCCCGTCAGATCAACTTTTATAAATCTTCTTCTCTGAAACCGCCTGATTAAATACAACCAAATTTTGTATGATTGTGACAAAGGGTTCCTTTACCAAACTATTGATTGAAATTTTGATTCGACCGTTGCTCAAAATGAAATATAGGATAAAATCACAATATTAATATCCTTTTTTTTCAAAGATATAGATCACATTGGACAAACCTGGTGGACCTTAGGCAGGTCTACCAACGATTTATTGATACGAGATTTTCAGGTAACCCCTCTTAGTTAAAAAAACACGTTATTTTCATGTTTTTGTCTTTACTAATGAAAACTCTTGCAGACTGAGAAAAGCTTTTGATTCCTTTAATGTTCAGCTTTAAAGTTGAGAACAGTTACATAAGTGTTTATTAAATCGAAGTTGTCAGGTGACATATTATTGGGGGTATCCTTAAAAGATAATATAAGAAGCAAAGAGGCACCAATGTGGGCATTCTAGTGTCAAAAGTCATAATATATCATGTTTTTGGATTACAGAATGAAAACCATGGCAGGAACAGAAAAGCTTTTGGTTGTTCAGCTTGAGAAGCTCTACTATTATATACACAGGCAAATTTGGCTCACATGAGTTTCACATGAAAAAGTTCACATGAAATTCACCCGAATCGAGCTTATACGTAAAACTAACATGAAAAAGTTCACATGAGTTTCACGTGAAATGAGCTTTCACATGAAATTCACATGAATCTCACGTGAGTTTCACATGAAATTCACGTGAATCTCACATGAAAACACTTCACATCAATTTCACGTGATAAGTTCACATCAATTTCACGTGAGCCAGTTTCATGTGAAACTCACATGATTTTCATGTGAAATTCACGTGAGATTCACATGAATATCACGTGAAGCTCGATTCACGTGAAGCTCGATTCACGTGAAACTCATGTGAGCCGAATTTGCTATAGCGTTTATTGAGTTGAAGTTCCCTTGAGGATTATGACCTTTAAAAGTAAAAATAGACACTTGATTTTGGTTTATAAAATGACAAAAAATCAGATAGAAAAAGCTGTTGCTTGCTTCTATGTTCAGATCAATAAGCTGTACGTCAGCATTCATTGGGTCGAAGTTATAAGATGACCCCCTTTTATGGGTTATGGCCCTAAATACGAAAAATATCATGGATTTGGCCAATAGCATGAAAACGATTATTGAGACAGAGAAGCTTTTGGTTGATTAGATACTCCGTTTAAAATTCTATATTTGCGGCGGCGGTGGTGTACATTGGGTCAACAGTGTATCTCGTGTTAGGTTTATGGTCCTTGCTAACGAATGAAAAAAAAAATGTTTTAAGTTCTTGCCCTTTAGATTGAGCATTGTTGCAAATTGTTGCTTTAAAGATCTACAAAAGTGTTTATTGTAAACGAACTTTACATTCAGGATTATTAGTCTCATTTAAGACCAGGTTTGCCGTTTTTGTTCAATCTTTATCATCCTTTGTTTGCTATATATATTGTTACGAAAAAAGATGTGATGCTTACTACATGTACTACTTAGAAACACAAAAAAAAACATATGACTTGTTCATCATATTTTATTGAGGCATAAATTTTGCTACATATATTAAATACGAAAGTATATGTTCACATATATGGATATATGAATATGGTCACATCACATGACCGATCTGATAGCGTCTAGCACCTCCGACATGTTTAGATTATTTTCTTGAACTTCTGTCCGCCATCTTGAGTGCCTGGTATCATAATAAACATCAAGAACATTCAGTGACCAAGGCAGTTGAAGTTTAGAAACAAAGTATTTGGCAAAGTTAATGACTTCCGTTTGGTTTAATTCGTTCTTTTTGTTATCCTGTGGCATCCAAGCTCCAAAGTAAGTTTGCAGATTGTAGGAAGCAGTAAAATCTGAACCAAGTTTCAAATTGGCATCAACGATGTCTTGACCATGAGTTGTACCATTTCCAGACCAATATTTTGTAGAAGGTTTTCCATTATTCAAAAACTTTTTGTTTGGGCCTGACGCATAAGTATGCCACTCCGCCATCATGTATTTCTCATTTTTATAGATCGTCTGGTTGATACTGACAAGGCCATCCGCCTCTTTAGACGGTGAAGCTAAAATCAAGATACGTTTTGCATTGTTGGACCCAGTATTTCTTATTTTCTTTATGACATTCGTGGTCCAGTCGTGATATTTATCAAGGTTCTCCGTTAGACTCTGACTGCAGTCGCTCCCACACCCATCGATGCCAAGTTCGGTAAAGAGATTAAATACAAGTCTGTAGTCCTTGTTCTTCAGTTTGTTTGCAACTGCCTCCCACCAATCCAAGTAGCCTTGACGATGAGTAGAATTAGCATATGCTTCAGCTTCATGATGAACCCAGGAAATTATCGGAATTATATTTGTTTCCAAACAGTCATCCACCACTGTTTCAAGATTAGTTAGGAATGTCGACATAACGAGACCATCGAGATCAGCTCTACATCTCAACCGAAGATTACGGAACCCTTTAGCATAGACATCGACAAGATTTTGCTTCTTGTACTTATTAAACTTCAATGACTTGAAGTAGTTGGTAGCAAAACCACATTTTGCTAAATTTTGCCAGCAAACGGGTGTAATTGGTTGACTGTAGTTAGAACTGCAAGAGGAGATGACTTTTTCTATGCAGACCGAAGCCACGAGGACTAGGCAGACAAGACCAAACTTCATAACTTAGATTTATAAATCCGGAAGGTATGCCTATAAACATAAAAGAGTAGTAAAGTGAGAACATTTTTTTTAACTTATAAATGTTAAAACATGCTAAACTGATTAGTGATTATTAGCCTTGCCTCAGATAAGTGAGATACAATTAGAGATTTTCAGGGAGGGAGATTGTCAAGGCCAAAATGAAAATTATGTGTGTTTCTGGTTTCGTTCCTAGAAAAACTAGGGAAGGTAGGTAGGCATTATTTTCTTTTTATTATTTCGTATTTTACGTTGAGTGAATTGGGGGGGGGGGAGATTTCAACAATGGTCAAGTTTAACGGTGAATGAGCAAAAAAATGGCAATATAAAGGCCAACTCGGTTTGAAAAATCGTGGTAGGTATGGAAACACAAAACACACATACTTTTTTTTATTTGTCCTTAACTGATTATCATGCATATGCTTAAGTACACCCAAGAATGTTAAACTCGTTCGCATAGCAAGGTGTCGTCGATATGTCAAAATTGACTTTTTGAAATATGCTTTTAATATATTAGACGAGACCTTTGTTAGATGACATTTATGTATGGAACGCCATACCTGCCTTATGATGATGAGTTTCATTATGTGATGATACTTTGTCATTATAAGATGGTACTTTGTCATTATATGATGGCACTTTGTCATTATGTGATGATACTTCTTCATTATGTGATGATACTACGTCATTATGTGATGATATTTTGTCATTGTGTGATGATACTTTGTCATTATGTGATGGTACTTCTTCATTATGTGATGATACTTTGTCATTATGTGCTGATACTTCTTCATTATGTGATGATACTTGGTCATTATGTGATGATACTTTGTCTTTATGAGATTAAAGTTTATTATTATGAACAGCGCTGAAAAAAAAATAGTCATTTCTTATTTTGTTCAACAGGTAGTTCCCAAAAACATCGTTTCCAAAAGGACGCTTTCTCGAATTTCCAATCAATAACCAATATATAATTTATTATATATTAAAACTTTGTAAATAACATTTTTCTTCTTTCATGCGGATTTACTTATAGGTTCATTTAACGTGTGTTTTTTTAGTTCTTTATTTTTAGCTCGGGATTTAGATCTATGTTTTAAACTTTTTGGGTTTTAGCGCCTTTCATTCAAAAATAACAGAAAAAAATACAATCTATCACTAGAGGTCGCGTCTATCAACACTGGTTAAAAACAAAGTAATTAACCACTGAAGAAGAAAAATGTTGTTTACAAAGTTTTAATATATAATAAATTATGTATTGGTTATGGATTTGAAATTCGATATACCGACCATTTGGAAACTTTTTTTTGGGGGGGGGGTACACAGTAAAACTACACGTCGAATAAAATATTTGTCATAAGAAAAGTATATTGTTTTAGCGCTGTTCATAATAATAAACTTTGATCTCATAAAGACAAAGTATCATCACAAAATGAAGAAGTATCATCACATAATGACAAAGTATCATCACATAATGAAGAAGTACCATCACATAATGATAAAGTATCACCACATAATGACGAAGTATCATCACATAATGACAAAGTATCACCACATAATGAAGAAGTACCACCACATAATGACAAAGTACCATCACATAATGACAAAGTACTACCACATAATGACGAAGTATCATCACATAATGAAGAAGTATCATCACATAATGAAGAAGTATCATCACATAATGAAACACATCATCATAAGGCAGCTATGGCGTTCCATATTTATAGGATATATATTATTACACCTTATACAAAGTAGATAAGCCATATTGATCTTTTGCCGATTGGAATGGACCCCATCGGAGATTTAAGAGTCATTTAAAACAATTACCAAAAAAAATACTCCGTTTATTGCACCGAAAATTCCAATGCGTAAACCAAAATCGACAAAATATAAATTATACAAATGACCTCACAAATGACCACTGCAGTTTCATGGATTGGCCAAGCCCATGTACACTTGTTGTTAAGAAAAAAATGGATTTAGTTTACATGTTTGAGGAGTATATCTTATTTCAAGTACAAACAAGCTTGATTTTTATCACGCATAAAAAATTCAACTATTACAACTATTAATGATATATTTCCAACAAAAGTTCTTACATTTAGTTTAGTAAAACAAAACTTTAAAACAGTTAAAAGCGCGATAATGAGATGTGGAAAAGTGTACGCTACACAACCTATAAAAATAAGCTGCAATTTAAAAATCCTCAGTGGACGACAGCCAGCAGCCATCATCGGTTTTCGCCTCCTTGCATTGGACCTTGATTAAAAATATAATACATAAGATTCAAAACCAATTATAAAGTTAGGGGACGACCATTTGATTTTGAGGGGTGGGGCTGGCAGTTTTTGGAAATACATATTCTGGCCTAGAAAAAGTTGGAAATAAATAATCTGGCCTCTGTTTGCAAGAAAATAAATAATATGTCCCAAGATCCTTGCTCAATTAAGCAAATAAATATTCTTGCAGCGTAGCGACGAAAAATAAATATTTGGCCCGCAAAATTTTGAAAATAAATCATCTGTCTCGACCGAAACTGCCAGCCCCCCTCAGAATCAAATGGTCGTCCCCTTATCAACAAATTATACATACCTGAACGTAGAACTTTGACAAAGATTCCTGGCTTAAAACAGAACAGGTTTAAAGTATTCTCAAGTGGATGTTTATACAATTGTTTACTTACCTTAGATGAAAGTCTCCGTTGTAATAACCTTACTTGTAAAAACATCGTTATATGTATTTAATTTAAGAAAGGATGTGGAGTAAATGAACATGAGACCACTACACATATGTCAACTCCAACTGCAATAATTTTTATGAGCTGTATGACCATTTCGGAAATTTTTACCTATCTATTATTTTATGTATTATACCTACAAATTTTAAGTCAAGTCAGTAGTTTCTGAAGAACAATTTTATAATTCTGTAAAGACATAAGACAGACGACGCATTGTGATGACATTAGTTCATATAGTCTTCGGAAAGGTGAGCATATAAGGGGGACCTTAAAATCCCACCCATTTTTATGGTAAGAAACATATTTTCTTAATTTCACAGCAATCGATCAACCATGACAAAAGGCACCATGGAAACAAATAAAAAAGTTGCTTTCTAATTGCATTTTGCCTTGTGGGTCCTTATAATTAACTTCTAAACGAAAATGGAGGGCCTCTTTAAACAGAACCAATGCTATGTCCACTGCCTTGTAAATTCTCAAGAGGTAACGTAAAATATTCGCGAAAAGTTTAATCTGACACAGAGTTGATTTTGGTCCAGAACTTTAGTCAGTCAGAAGATGATGGTGGTACTGAATCTGATGGCATCGAATCTTTGTACTATACCTCAGCAGCATCAGATGATGAGCTAGGCATATGAATGTCTCGAACCACGAACCTGTGAGTGGCAAGACACTCGTAATGATATTGACATAAGTCCCTTTATTGAAGACACAGGCCAAACTCATTACCTTAACTGAATTGCCAGCAAAATTTGATTAGAAGTCTACTAAAGATGACATTTATGCTTCTGATACAATAATGAAAAACACAAAGCGATTCCATTCCAAAAGGACTTTAAAAAAGCCACCAAGAGTGTGGCAATGCATCGGAAGAAAACAGAAGAACTGGTGGAATTATTATGGATGGATAACTAAGTTGTGTCTCTAGTGGCTAAAGTACATAATATCCGACACATTTTTTCGAGCTACAACATGCCACAACGTCTTTGACATGTAGCTTTATCCCATCATACTTCATTGTGTAAATTATGCATGACGTCCACTTCTTTAAATTAAAGATCGCAATGGACCTGATTTTTTCATATGGTAGACTTGTCATCTAAAAACGCACAACAGTAGTAAAAATTTCATCATTTTGACACATTTCACATTTTATACCTACAAGTGCCAGGAAATAACACACAACACACCACTTTTATTGGCTAAGAAAGCCATAATGCCCAGAAAAAAACTATCTTTCACGGAACTTTTATATTGGCGAAGGAAGTCAGAGTGTCAAGCTCGAAATTTTTTTTGGAAAAGGAAGCCAGAGTGTCCAGGGGAAACTTCCGATCACAAAACTTATATTTGCGAAGGAAGCCAATGGCCAAAATAAACTACCGACCACGGAACTTTAATTGGTGAAGGAAGCTAGAGTACGGACCATGGAGCTTTGATTGGCGAAGTAAGCCAGAGTGCCTAGAGGAAACCCTTGACCACGGAACTTTTATATCGACGAAGGAAACCCACCTCGAAATTCTAATTGGAAAAAGAAGCCAGAGTGTCCAGGAGAATCTTCCGATTATGAAACTTTTATTTGCGAAGGAAGCCAGTGGCCAGAAGAAACTACCGACCACGGAACTATTTTTGCCAAGGAAGCCAGAATGTCCGGAAAAAAAACTACTGACCGCGGAACTTTGATTAGCGAAGGAAGCCAGAATGTCCAGAAGACGCTACGTAACGGAACATGGAACTTTGATCGGCGAAGAAAACCAGAGTGTACAGAAGAAACATCTCATTATTTTCTATTCCAACCACGGAACTTTTAATTGCAAAGGAAGCCAGAGTGCACAAAAGATACTACTGACAACGGAACTTTTATTGGCGTAGGAAGCCAGAGTGGCCAAAAGAAGCTACCGACCACAGAACTTTTTTTGCAAAGGAAGCCAGAGTGCACAACAAAAACTACCGACCACGGAAGGATTTTATTGTGGATTGACACTACGGATAGGTTTAAGAAATCCTGTATAGTGAGGTCTAGTTTAACTTTATTAGTAGTGCATGAGTTTCCAAAAAATGCTATGACATAGGCATTCTCTTGTTGTTGTTTGGTTCATACAAAAATAAACTCATTTTTTTACAGTTTATAGTGACAAACTTACAACAGGTATATATAATCGGTTACAATGGAGTAGAAGTTTATATTAAAGAGAATCTGAGACTATTCTGAAAGATGAATATAGTGTATAAGAAACTGCATTGAAAAAAAACACAGGACAATTGCATTTGCAAAATTGGTTTTATTCAAAATCTGCAAATCAATGTAGACATAATTTTAACTGAGAAGCAACAGTTCAATGTGAACTATTCACTTTTATTTACTTTGTTAAATGATTTTTAACACTCAAGAAAGGCCGACCTATTTTTTTCAAATAAACGAGGACACTTCATTATAATTTTTGATATTTGATAATAGCTTACGAAATAATTGAATTTTTTTTCTGCAAAGTAAATAACCTAGATTCTTCAAATAAATTTTAATGAATCTTTTCATGCTGTTTTCAAAATATAAGTAGAAATGGGTTAAAAAAAACATGTTTCAGCAGATAAAATTTGTTTTTGTTCAGATGGGAGAATAGTTACCTTTGCACTGAAGAGAGTTTTGCGGTAGTTAAAGGTATAACAAGGATTTGCCAAGTTTTATAAGGTAAGTTCATGATGTTGTTTATTGTTTTATCTAATTTTAAAAAGTAAGCATATTATTTTCTAGAGCATTTCATTGCATATAGTTTTCGTTTACATACACATTCTTTATTCTATATCATACAAATCCAAAGCTGCAGAGCGGTGTTTTTTTAATTGACACCATTTGCGAGGATGGTCTCGAAGAACGATGCTAGTCCTTCGGGAGGGACGAAAAAATGTATGGGAAGAGCAATTCCCCATGCACGTTAAATACACCTTCGTGTATAGTGTTCGATAAGAGAAGGCTCAATGGTACCACTATAAAAGCCACACTCGCAAACTGCAATTTAGGATTAACACAAATTTATGTTTAAACTAAATTATAGCAATAACGGACTGTCTTTTAAATAATTGAAATGTAAATAGTTTTTTTTTAAATTCAATTTATGTTTTTTGCTTATTTCGATCTTTTTTATGCTTCTACTTTTAGAACGAAGCAATGCCTGTTGAAGTTGTTAAGAAAAATATTTTTAAGACAATAGGAGAAGCGCCACACTGGGATGAGGATACCCAGTCCATACTCTATGTAGACATCTTTGATAACTGTGTGTACAGATATAATTCGGTTACTAAGGAGAATCAAAGATTCGATCTAGGTATGGTATCTAAATAAAGTTAAATAATTATATCATAGCTTATGAGTTTAATGAGTTTCTTTTTAAATATAGATATAAGGTTTTTCTTGAATTTGATATTTATGCAAATAATTTATTACCCTCTGCTTTTGTATTTTCATACGAAAAAATCTCTACTTTTCACAAGTAATCTGTTCTATAGTTAGTTACTCAGTTACTTTTGGTTATAAAAGAAAGCATTTACTTTGCAAAAGTAAGTCTTTACTTTTCAGCATTCAAAAGTAAAAAAAAGTAAAGGTCTAGCAATAGCTGTATTTTTTACCTGAACGGTCATGGAAGGTTGTTTTTATATTGTGATTCTAGATGATACGGTCGGCTTTGTGATCCCATGGATAAAAGGAGGCGTCATCGTCGGCTGTGGGAAGCGCTTTCTACATTTGGACCTTAATACAGATAAGAAAACGATAATTGCAGAACTCGATACTGAAGAAAAAGCCCAAATAAATGACGCAAAATGTGACGCACGTGGTAGAATATGGGCTGGTATAATATCTTCTCATTTAGTTTTGGATCCTATACTAAGTACTTGCAATATAAGTTTTGTTTTCATATTATTTTGTTTGATTTTACGATTCTTAAACCCAAACTGAAATAAAAACAAATAGCACGATCTATCATCAACATCAATAAGCAAATACACTACAAAACAAAAATACATGTATCAGAAAATTAAAGAAAAAAAAACTCTATATGGCTGAGTTCATTGTCGAAACCGTTAAACTTCAAAAATGCACCAAGTAACCAATTCAACACAATAATAGAAAAGGACATAAACGAAGCACACAAGCCTTTTGCATGTTTTTAGAGTTATACTAATAGGAAAATTATATATTAATCATAAAACCTACTTTTGAGCAAAAAAAATGTCAATTTATAAATTTTAAAGAACGAAAAATTACGAAAGGCAAGAATTTGCTTATAATGAATTTGTTTCTGAAATAAGGTGTTCCAAGACAATCTTTATGCTGGCGTCACACTATCCCGATTTTGTCCCCGATGGATACACGATTATGGATATTTTCTAAATCGGGGGTGATCGTATCCAAATCGCGCTATTCGTGTTGCCATCTTTTACCATCGTAAAATGACGTACTAATGACGTACTACAAACAACACTTGTTGCTTAGATATATAGTGTTATGTAATTCTTTAACTTTGTAGAACTTTCATTTTTTGTGTCGTAATATTCGAAAGTAATTTCTATCGTTTTCGTCTGGTTTCGTCTTTGCATAATACATCGATCCTTTAAAGCAGTGACGAAGCAATAAAATACCAATCTACAATTCTGATTTTAACAGGCACATTTGGAAAATGCAAAGATCTGTCCTTGGTTCCAAAGGAAGCTGGAGCCTTGTACTGTTTAGATTTAGATGGTACTTTGACAGAGCGAGTTGACAAGATCACAATTTCCAACGGCTTAGCATGGTCTGAAAACAACGAGACTATGTACTTTGTCGACTCAGTTCCTGGCGTCGTCTACAGTTTTGACTATGATTTAGACAAAGGAATAATAAGTAAAAAGACTTATTTTCTGTCTTTGATATAACTTTGCGGTGTTTTGAAGATGCTGTATTAACACTTAATCACATTACTTGACTTTCTTGAACGACTCGTAGTTTTCTTAATACACTTGGTTTTTTTTTATTTGAAGTCCTTATGACGAGAGCTTCTAATGTGTATATACAGCTTCAGCAATTGATATCTTTTTTAATTATACCCGTTTTGGTATTTTGTATATCTTAAAATATAAACAAAACATGCAAACAATAAAACAATGAAATAATATTTTTATTGTGGTTATATATATTCCGTTAGTTACAGTTATGGGACAAATCAAGAACAAAATGATGAAACACATCTTTTGTGTTACAAGTAGCAGCTGTCATAGGGAAAAAAAACTCCAAAAATTTTGTTACTTTGGCTTTTTAAGATATAAACTTTGTTTTTTTTGTGTGTAAATTTAAGGTTGCCAGTAATTATTTGGCTAATTTGTCCTGATATAGATTACCCTATGCCATGAATATTTTAAATTAAATGACGTGTCTTTATTACGTATTTATAGGCAACAGAAAAACAATTATGGAATTCGAGAAAGGACCATTTGGGAGTCAATTTCCAGACGGGATGACAATAGATACTGATGGAATGTTATGGATTGCTTGCTTCTATGGTGGTAGAGTTATAAGATTTGACCCCAATACTGGTATGTGCTACTCGTAAACTAATTTCAAAACTTGTACTAAAGTATATCCTGGTTTTGTCTTTTTTTTTTTATATCTCTGCCTTATAAAATCAAATAATTTACTGTTAGCTCCTTCCAACTTCGCTACTATTTGAATAATAATGTTTTAGTTCTTTAAGCATCACGGGGTTTTCAAAATATTGTATATATATAGAGTAATAACTAATAAAACCGTCTATGATGTTATATGCATTTTTTTTTTACAATTTTTAATCGAAGGTCGTCAGTTAAGGTCCGTTGAAATGCCAGCTCTTCAAATAACGTCTTGTAGTTTTGGCGGGAAAGATTGGGATGAGTTGTATGTCACTTGTTGCAAAGACGACAAAGATGAAACATATCCTCTGAATGGGTCCCTTTTCAAAGTTACCGGACTTGGAGTCAAAGGTCACAGAGCAAATGTTTATCAAGGGTAAGTGCATATATATTGTGTTTAACTTCAAAATAACAAGAAAGTTCCAGGCAACAAATTTTGCAAGGTCTGACGCGCGTTTCATTTAAAACTAACCGGAGACGCTTTGGCCAAAAATGTTGAAAATGCCAGACACAATATGACAGAAATGTTGATGCCAGATAGGGCATACCTCGGGGAATTAAAATCCACCACAGGGATTTTCTCCCCTCTACCAATATTTTGTTGAGAGTCAAAATGCAATACACATTGACTTTTAACCAAATATTGATTATGGGGAGCACGTCCCTGTGACTCAACCAGTAGCACTTACCACCTCTAGCTTTTAAACCACTTACAAAATAGTTCCAGTCAACAAATTGTATAGGTCTTTCCAAGACTCATTAAACGAGAACTTAAGACTAGCAGTGGTCTTTCCAAGACTCATAAAACGAGAACTTATGACTAGCGGTCTTTTCAGTCTTTCAATGAATTATACTGATGGTAATTTATGGTTAAAAAGCATAAACATCATAAACATCATAAACAAGAAAAAAAAACCAACAACCATTTGTCTCTGTTATTTTGTGAGAGATAAAATCATCTATTGCAACATAAACGATGGAAATAACTCATGAAAATAAATGTATACGTATCCCATTACAATTACACTATAAATTTCCATGTAGTACAAGACATGTTTGGATGTCAACCTGGGCTTTTTTTCTTAATTCAGAACATCCAGATACTTTTTACCATAAATCAAATCACTGCTATAGATTCTGTGTGCTTTTTAGACAGACTGACAGTTTCAAAATTTCCGGATCAACCATTGACCCTGTTTTATAAAAGTGTGCAAATTTGATATAATTTGTCAAGATATTGATATTATTTGTACATTTGATATATATTTTAATAGGTATATACCGATTGAAAAAGAAAAAGCAGTGTTTTTGAGAGAACCCGAGATCAGCAAATAAGACATTTTGATTGGAAAATCTTGTACAACAGCCCAACTTATAGATGTCGGTGCCCAAAATAACATTCATCTGATATTTTTAATTTTTCATTTGTAGTTGAAGAGTTTAATATTGTTTTTATAACTGTATGGAAAATATAATCCTTTTTTCTGGCAGTTGTTTTGATGTTTCTGCCACATATACTTTAAGCAATCAGATCAAATGATTTACGTTTTTTAAAAGAATTCAGGAAAACAAACAGTGACAAGGGAGCAACCATTTGATTTGAGGGGCTATGGATATTTTCTTCGTGCTGCCTTTTTATTGTCGGAGAAGCCGAGCCTTGATTTTTGTTTGCCCGCTAGCACGCACATTATTATTATTATCTTTTTAAGCTTCAATTAATCTTTCACCTCAAAATACCACCCTGCCTTTTTTAATTCAAAGCAGTGGCCTTTTTATTTCTTGATTTTTGCCATCCTGCCTTTTTATTTCAAATTTCACAATAGCCCCCCCTCCAAATATCTACATTTTGATTTTGATGCTTTGATAAGATCTGTAAATGTTTTCAACTTAGATCTAGATAAAGGCCCGTTAAATTCCTATTCATTTCCTTCTTCTAATGCACCTTCTTTGAATGTGTTGGCGATTTTTACACCATTATCAAATTCGTTCGTAAGAGATTTGTCTATATTCTTAGGTGCGCGTAACCTTGTTGATATGTGTACAAGGGATTTTGGATGGGATGCAACATTAAATGGATTTAGTCATTCTATCCTTGATATTCTCTGTGATAAGATTAACTTCATTTCGTTTCAACCCAGAAGGTTTTGTTTCTTCATGAGACATTTCGTCAGTAGAAATAAATCCAGATCGGATCTTCATTTCTCCGGTGAAATCAGCCAGAACGTGTCTAGTAAGAGACCATCGTACAAGGGCTGAAATCTGCCTAGTTATCCCCGCAGCTCCAATGCGACCTTTTGCATATATGAAGATGTTTTTTTTCTCTGTAGTCATATCCGACCAAACTACGTTTAATTTACCTGGCTTTTGGTTGCAGCGGAATGAAGTAGGTGGTCATGATTATCAATGGATGCTTCTTTTGAAAACTCACGTTCTAACAGTGAAAGTTTAGGCACTGACTTTGACTCACCAGCTGCTGCTATTGCATCACCAATTGATAAGTTAGAGATGAATACTACATTGGACATTCCTTGTCCTCTCTGGTACTGAATTTGTTAGTCAAGTATGCATTTCTTTCTTCTTCTGGCAAGAACGACTTTGTACATTGTAAGCAACTGCGACATCAAAATTGCTTTTTTGTGTACAAATTGATAAATAATCTTCAATAATATATACAAGACTACTGAAAGCAGTGTCGTGAACGGTTTTTTTAATTGACGCTTTATCGGATTTTACCCCATTGGTACCTCTGCTTCTTTACATTAAGCAAGTAATTTGCTACCCATGCATTATGATATACCGCTCGTTCAAGAAAATAAAGATTTTTAATGATTTTTAGAGGAGCTTAATCATTGTTTTCTTCTTCTTCTTCTTGATATTTTGTTGACACGATCACGTGATTCCAGTTTTTGATGCTTTCTATCCTTCTTGTAAGTCTTTTTTTTTTAAAGATAAAGCAATTGTTCTCATCGACAAAACTTGCTACCAAGGAACAAGTTGTGATTCTGCTTTCTTTAGTATCTTCATCGTCTGACTTATCGGAAACACTGTAATTCTGTTCACTCGTGTAAGAACGATAACAATTAGGATAGCCTAGGTACTGAGTGTATGGATAAAAGGGTACACCCTTATTTAATGTTAATTTAAAAAAAATGTGACCTCGTGATTTTCTTACGAGCAAAGCAACATGAAATTAGAAATTTTCAACGATTTATAGCCGTATGGTACATGTGGTATTCCGGGACATTAAACTCGAAAACTTGACGTCCTACAGAAAATAGTCGCTGACCTTTGTATTGAATGGAAATGTCAAGTTTAACAACAAGTGCATGATATGACTTCATGCCTGTAATGCTTATCTATCGTGGTCAGTTATTAATAAGTGCATCGATAATACTTGAAAAATATTCGAATTTATCTGGTAAGTCATTACTTTATTCAGTTACCTTCTTAGATTTCTTTAAGAATAGATTGGTCAATGTCTATGCGCTTAACAATAGTGTTACAATTATGAGAAAGGTGAACTTGTTTTTAGCGCATAACTGATATTCAAAAGATTGCTCAATTAAATGAGAAATCAATAAAAAAAAACTTATAGGTAACGAATAGGGAATAAGTAACAAATAGGGAAAAGGGAATAAGTAACCAACTTGTACATAATATTATATCATTATGATTTTTTATATTCTTTTGTCGCCTCAGTGTGAAGCCAACTTGTAGATTTTTGAAATTTGCAATTGTTTCCTTTACACACAATAACATATTACGTTCAATGCTAAAATCAAGAACTGTCAGAGCTTTTTAAATACATGAGATCATGGAGTGTCTTTCAAATAACTTAAATTTAAGATTGTTTCCTTATATTTTGCTTTTGTGAATTTCTAAAATCTTTCTATTTTATCATTTTTAAATCAAAGCAATGCCTGTTGAAGTTGTAAAGAAAAATATATTTAAGACAATAGGAGAAGCGCCACACTGGGATGAGGCAACCCAGTCCATACTCTATGCAGACGTCTTTGATAACTGTGTGTACAGATATAATTCGGTAACGAAGGAGAATCAAAGATTTGATCTAGGTATAGTAAAAGAATATGTCAAATAATTAACAAAGCTAAAAGAGTTCTTATTAGAAATTGATCAAAGGGCACCAATATTCCGTATTACAAGATCGTGAGGCTCTTGACTGTCTTTCCTCTTTACACGACAAATGTGTTGACACATGTGCAGACAAAGCTTCTAACAACATAGTTTTGTATGTAAAGCACACTATTACAATTGTTTGACCAAAGAACTAGGCATTGATGGTAATGCCTCCGCTAGTGCTACATACATCCGGAGGACTTCATTTGACAAAGATGAGATCATTGCTAACCAAAACTTCTTCATAGCCTTTTTAAATCTTCATTTGAAGAAGGAGCACGAAGAGTTACCATTTTTGTATTGGGTACCTAAACTGCATAAAGATCCAAACAAAGAAAAGTATATAGCTGAATCGTTATCATGTTCTACCACAGATTTGTCCGTACAATGCACAAAAAATTGTCTTGGAAACTATTCATTTTCGTAATGGAATAAATCATATGTGGATTTTAAAGAACTCTAAAGATTTGTTGGAAAAAAAATCAAATCTCGATCATTTTCTGAAGTTCTTTGAAAGCGTTGGATTTTCCAACATTATACACCACCTTACCAAACGAGAAATTAAAATGTCGACTGAAAGAACCAATTAAATGGACATTCTTTTATTCTAGGAATTTTGTGTTTTGGCCCATAATTCTACATATTTTTCTAAAACATCTTATAAAGATAAGACATGTTACATCATGGCACAAGTTTGCAGTATGCTAGATGTTGTGTTTTATGTTGCTAGACCCTTAGATCGCAATGGAAGAGGGAGGTTTGACGCCATTAAACCTGGTTCAACCCACCATTTCTTTTGAAATGCCTGTACATAGTCAAGATCATTGCGATCTTCAATTTCTCTGGTATGTCTTTGCCTTGTTTTGTCTTTTGTTCTTTGAAATATGACATTGATCATCCCAGTTCGGTAATTTCGTTGTTACCTTTATTAAAGGCTGATAAGAGCTTCAATTTTAAGATTGGGTCTGACAACCAGACGTTAGTATGGATGGCCGTAGATGCTTTATGATATGGGATACCATAGCTGCCTTATGATGATGTTTTTCATTACACGATGATATTTTTTCATTATGTGGTGATACTTCTTCATTATGCGATGATAGCTTGTAATTAATGTGATGATACATGATAGCTTGTAATTATGTGATGATACCTTGTAATTATGTGATGCTACTTCTTCATTATGTGATGCTACTTCTTCATTATGTGATGATACTTCTTCATTACGTGTTGATAGTTCTTTATCATGTGATTATCATCTTATAATGAAGAAGTATCATAACATAAGGACAAAGTATCACCACATAATGATAAAGTATCATCACATATTGAAGAAGTATCATCACATAATGAAAAGCGTCATCATAAGGCAACTTATGTTTTTCATTATATGAATAAGGATGTTTAAATAAATAAACTACAAATACAAGCATGACAAAGAATGCTCACATGAAACTTTTTTCCACCTGCATATATGATAGTTATATATTGTTTTCCTTATTCTAGATGATGTGGTCAGTTTTGTGATCCCATGGATAAAAGGAGGCGTCATTGTAGGCAGTGGGAAGCGCTTTCTACATTTGGACCTTAATACAGATGAGAAAACGATAATTGCAGAACTCGATACTGAAGAAAAGGTCCAAATAAATGACGCAAAATGTGACGCGCGTGGTAGAGTATGGGCTGGTATAATATCTTCTCATCAAGTTTTGGATCCTTTACTTAGTACTTGCAATATAAGTTTTGTTTTAATTTTTCTCGTTATTTACAAGGTTGATAACAAAATTGACAACAAAGACAAACAGCACTATCAAACATCAACATCAATTATCACACTCACCACGAAACAAAATATGAGAATATGAAATAAATGATTATTGATGGCCGAGTTCATTGTCGAAACAGTGAAAACTTAAGAAATGCAACAAATAACCATTTAAGAAAGAGACATAGAAAATAAACATAAATAAATGAAACGCACGAACCTTTTGCAAAAGTATATCAAACAAGAAAACCTAGTTATGGGCTAAAACATCAATTTACAAATTTTTAAGAACGAAAGGAAGGAATTAGCTTATAATAGATTTTTTTAAATAAGGTGTTCAAAGGCAATCTTTAATGACACCACACACAACACTTGTTGCTTAGGTATAGTCTTTTGTCATTTGTGAATTCTTTAACTTGCATAATAGCGATCAAGTGCATCAGTTTTGTGCGATGATACAGTTGAGATCTGTTCTAACATCTCTACTGTCCGGCTCTTCTGACAGTTCTAGAAATGTTCTAGAGCTGGACAGCAGCTGTCAAAAACTGTTCTAGGGTAGAACTGCCTTATGCCCCGACACCCCCTGACATATTTAGAACTGTTCTACGCCCTGACAGTTTAAAACTGTCCTAAGCGCTGACAGTTCTAAATGACGTCAATGTCAGTCATATAAATTGTTTGTCTATCTCACGGAAATCTATCAGATTTGGCAGAATTTTTATTAAATAATTGTAAAGTTGCGGAGTTCCGGGAAGTTTTTTTACACTAAATTGTACACATCTGATATCAAATATCAAGACCGATTCTGAACGTGTGTTAATTCATGTATAATCGTATCGGGGTAAGTATCATAGCGCTAGCTACTTTAGCATCATTTCTAATTACATGTCTTGATGAGGAGGAGGGTCATGTAGCATAAAGAGTAGTGACACATTATAAATGGTCTACGAGTTTGGTGTGTGCAAGTTTTCATTTGAAAGTTTTAAAACTCTTTTTCCATTGTCGTGAAATATGTATTTTTTCCACCTCCCATGATAACATGTTCATTGCTGTACTGAGAAAATGTTATAATCATACATGTACACATTTATTATTCATTTTTATCACATGAATATATGTTAGGGCTTTTAACTGTTTGGCTAGATTATCGCCGATATTATCAGTTATCCTTACAAGAACTATACCAAAATTATTAACGCGTAAAATATATGTAGCAATGACCTAATTGTTTCTAGTGGTTATATCAAAACGCCCCGAATCTGTAAGAAATCCGCCTATAATCAATCAAACCATTAACAGTAAAATTCTATATTTGTATAAATCTTTTCAAAAAAGTATGACTTCGAAAATTCTAAAACTGTCCGGGACTTAGAACAATTCTAGCATGTCAGGGACAGTTCTAGCCGGTCAGCGACTTAGAACAGTTCTAGCCTGTCATAGACTTCGAACAGCTGTAGCCTGTCAGGGCTCAGAACAGTTCTAAGTCTGTGACAGGGTAGAAATGTCCAGAAGTGTTCTATGGCAGGACAGGGTTTGTCATAAACTGTTCTAGAACTGTCAGCAGAACAGAATTAGAACAGATTCCTGACAGTTTCTGACAGTTCTAAAGAGATGTTAGAACTGGCCCAAACTATACTTCGCCAAATCATTAATTGTTATTGTTGTGTCGGACCTAAAATTGATGTGTTTGATGTTTTTTTTTTACATCAGTCGATAAATGATTCTCAGATAGCTGTCAGTAACAGCGAGTGCTTAATAGAGAGTTCCCCCTTCTGCTCGTTTGTTCTTGTTGTCCAATGTCTAAGGTTCTCTCTAGTGAAATTAAACGTTTATGGAATCAATCTTTATTGTGTAAAATTTGCGCTTTGTCAGAATTATTGAAAAGGGAAAGGTTGGGCCCAGAAAACTAGTTTAACCCCGCCACATTTCACATGTGCCTGTCTTTAGCCAGGAATCTTTGACAAAGTTTTTGTTTGGTCTTGTCGTTTTTGATGTTTTCTGTTTCTTGTTTAAGAAGGGGATTTCTTTGACTATTTCAATACCGGATTTGAATTGTTTGCATTTTTATTTGACCTTGGGCCAACCGGTGAGCAGCGCCTACTGGACTGGTTGAAGGATGCTGGCCGTTTTTTTATTATAGTTTTCCAATTTTGTCGTGTACACTTATTCCATATCTCTTCATTTTCTATTAGTGGACCTTTTGCTTTTTACACGGCCACCAATGTCCTAAATCACAACTCCAGGTCATTCAAATCAAACCTTATTTAAAAAATATAGGAAAATCTAGTCAGCTGTAAGAATGACAGCATTTTTTTAAAATACTAATTTTATGGTAATATGTTGCTGAAAATAAACACATTTTATTTTTACCCATTACCCATGGTACCACGGGTGTAGGTTTTAAACATGTCAACAAAAAATGATTTATGACGATCTGCACCGACATATTGTCTTGAAATGTAAAAAAATAAATAAGCAGAGGTACCAATGGGGCATCCGAATGTCAAAAAGAAGCAAAGAGGCACCAATGGGGCATTCGAGTGTCTTCGGTATATTTGCTTTTTTTTCTTGGACTCATTGATGACAAAGTAAATCTAACTGTAATAGACTAATCCAGATATTTGTACCTGCGTTTTCCATTCTTTTTGAAAAAGCTGCGTTTCATCAGCTGTGTCAATCGTGATTTGAGTTGTTCATGCGGAATAGAAGTGTGAAGAGTAGAGAAATTGAAAGTGTTGATGTTGTTGCAAGATGAAACTGATTTTGAGCTACGAATCTCCAATAGCTCTTTGGAATTCTTCAGGATCCACATTTGATCGACACCATTTCTAAAATAACAACAATTTTAATATTTCTGGAGGCCGGATTTTATTGCCGTTAGGATTGAAGTCTACAGAACTGAAAGAGGTTTAGTGGTACATTTTGATGACTCTGCAATGAAGCGCTATTTGTGTGGATTTTTATGTAATTTAGGAATCCAATATAGGAATGGGATGTCATCATTGTCAGCAACAACAGAGACCCTGAATTTCCTCCTTAGACAGTGTTGTAGCTGTGTATGTGGTGCTATTGCTGGTACAACCAACCCCTAATTCACTCGTCAAGCAGTCATTATAGTGGTCCCTGCACACAAAAATGATGTTATTTGGTGCTTTGTCTGCAGGAACAACAGCGTATTTGTCATGTAAAGTGGACAGTGTTTCTGCAACACGAGCGATGTTAAAAATGGATGTTGATTAAGTGCTCATTGAGCCCTTCAAAGAATTGGTTCTTTTCAAAATCAATGACCTCACAGCTTTAACCCACTCCGTCAAAACATCAATTTCTTTCTCCTGTTCTTTCTTGGCTCATTTTCTGGAATAGTCTTCAACTGAATCCACAATTCCTGCTTGCTATGGCACACCGGTCGTGTTGCCAACAATCAATTCAGTGTGTTAAATCCGGAAAAGAAAGAAAAAAGCCGAAACCCTATGACAAACCAACAACTGCACTCATCTGAGAGATTGAAATCGTATAAGCGCATGATGTCTTCCATAAAATTTCTTGAGTGAAAACAGAAACCGAGGAGCAAGATAAACCTGTATAAGCAATGTTTGTGTCGGACGTGACGCTCCGCCATGTCCCGCAAGTTCTGGAATCATGATATAATTGTGATACGTAAATTGCATAAGCTGCAGCAGACGGAATGTTGATACACAAGGGAAAGTTGAAGTTTCCAAAGTTGAAGTCATTGAGTTTGTCATAGAGCTTTGTTGAAAGTTTTCCTTGAGAGTGCAAATATAAATATGAAGCAGACTTCCTAGAATCCGTAGTGTCCTTCATTTCAAGTTCTTAATGATATATATAAGATGGAGGAAATCACCAAATCGAGAATTGCTCAGTGAAAAGACATCATTAGTGTAACAGAAAGAGAGATTAATAGAGAGCTAGTCTGTGATCCTTTTTGTCTAGAAGTGAAGTAAGAAGTCAACTTCATATGAATGAAGGAACAAATCAGCAGGCAACTCTGCATAATTAGTGCCCATTGGAATCCCTATATTTTGCTGAAAAACACGATTCTGATTTTAACAGGCACGTGCGGAAAATTCAAAGATCTGTCCTTGGTTCCAAAAGAAGCTGGAGCGCTGTATTGTTTAGATTTGGATGGTACTTTGACAGAAAGAGTTGACAGGATCACGATTTCCAATGGTCTCGCATGGTCTGAAAACAACGAGACCATGTACTTTGTCGACTCAGTTCCTGGCATCGTCTACAGTTTTGACTACGACATAGGCAAGGGTACAATAAGTAAGAAACTAAATCATGTTGGAGTATTGAATCACATATTTTTTGCTTTCTTGTTCGAACTGTTTGGAAACGAGTACTTTTTGTTTTCGAGCTTCAATTGTTTTTATTTAAAATGCTGTGTCGATTTGTATAACCGTTTGGTTATTTTGTATATAAGAATAAAAACAATGCAAACAATGCAACAATACAATATTACTTTTATTGTGGTTCTCATCCTTAACATACGATACAGTTACCGTCGCCAAGCGGACTTACGCAACCATAGAATGGCTTTCCACTAACACGACGTTACAATCGTTTATCGTCATAATAGATTCGCGGAATAAGTTTTATCCGCGAAATACGGCATTATATTTAACGTCACAAACGTATTTTGAAATTCAAAAACCACGGTGCGCTAGATCAATCATGAACCGTTTCATGAAAGCTGGCGAGAAATCGAGGAGAGAAAAATTTACAGTAATGGAACAATTAAGTACAAGACGGCAAACAATCTTTTGTGTTGCAGAATAGCAGTTGTCTTGGGGGAAAAAGCCCAAAACATTTTTATAACTTCGGCTTTCTGAATATAACCCGTTTTGTTTTCCTGTAAATTTAAGCTTGCAAAATTCTTATTTGGTTATTTGTCCTGTACTACTTATCAAACATAGATTACCCTGTGCCATGAATATTTAAATGATGAGTCTTTATTACGTATTTAGGCAACAGAAAAACAATTATGGAATTCGAGAAAGGACCATTTGGGAGTCAATTTCCAGACGGGATGACAATAGATACTGATGGAATGTTATGGATTGCTTGTTTCTATGGTGGCAGAGTTATAAGAGTTGATCCCAATACTGGTATGTTAATGTTAACATTCAGAGTTTGGCTTTAGTGCCGTGTGGAGGTCGTAGGAAGCTTCTCCGTGTCTCAGTTGTATGCGCTTATATATTTTCGAGTACTGGAAAGGCACAATTTACATATTTCTAAAATTTGACAACGTTTGGCCATTTCTTTAAAAACTGATAAATTTAATTATCTGTTTGGTCATTATTGTAATATTTATTGGCATTTGTTTTACAAAATCTAATATTCTACCGGTTTTCCAAGTTTTCTTCTCCTAGCGTTTCTGCATGGTGAATGTTAATCCAGAAAAGTGCTTCACACGCAGTGAAATTTTGCTTTAGTACATTTATTAAAAACATGTCAATATTTTGATCGTGTCTTTTTGGCACATATTCCAGGGTGTAGGTAATCATCGAGTTCGAGTTCGAGTTCGAGTCAGAGTTAAAGTTCGAGTTAGAGTTTGAGTTACAATTCGAGTTCGAGTTAGAGTTCGAGTTAAAGTTCGAGTTATTTTTCGAGTTCGAGTTAAATTTTGAGCTAACTCGAAACAGTAATTTTCATAGACATAATCGAGTTACGACTCGAGTTAGAGTTCGAGTTCGAGTTAGAGTTCGAGTTACAAATCGAGTTCGAGTTAGAGTTCCGACCTAAAGAAAACCTATTTTTAGCAAACTACAACACTTTCCACGAGAAAAAAATAATAATTCAGACATCTATTATGTTGTGCTTCGGTTTAAGAAAAAAAAATGTTAATCCACCCAAGGACGAGACAATACTTTGAAATACCTTGGATTATTTTGTTGCAAAAAAAATTTTGTTTACAGAAAAAAGAAAAAAATAATTTTAATTTTTATCAAAGTCGTCAGTTTAGTTTATAGGACAAGACTAAGGGGACGACCATTGGATTTTGAGGGGGGCTGTTTTTATTAATAAATATTCTGGCTTGGAAAAAGTTGGAAATAAATTATCTGGCCTCTGTTTGCAAGAAAATAAATAATCTGTCCCAAGATCCTTGCTCAATGCAGAAAATAAATATTCCGGCCCGCAAAATTTTGAAAATAAATAATTTGTCTCTACCGAAACTGCCAGCCCCCCTCCCTCAGAATCAAATGGTCGTCCCCTAAACATGTATATGTTACTCTCGATTATTTACTAGAGAAATTTGTATACACATCATGTTCTTATATAATCAAATATTACATGTACTTGTATGGGATTTCAATCTAACACATGAGTGTACAGAAGTTGGTCTGTTTCTGTTCGACAGGGACCGGCTTTTAAAATGGAAAGAATCCTTGTTTTTTTTTAAGAATTTTAATGAAAGTAGATTGTCAGCACATGCAAGAAAATTTCCGATGAAGGATCGCTGCTATATAAAATAATGCTAACTTTAAAAAAAGGCCGTGGCTATTTTGCCGTAACCGGCAAAATAGTCTCCCAGGCTATTTTGCCGTAATTATTAAAATTTGTTAATTTACACAGGTATCACGGCCTTAACTCGACTAATTACTTATTAGGGATAACTTGCACATGAAGATAATTAAGAAAAAAAAAGGATCTTTTGGTAAATCAGTGCTATAATAGATTCATGGTGTTTGATTCAAGGCATTGGAATGTCTTTTTAAAATTAATTATTTGTTGGTTGCATTTGAAAGTTAATATTTGATTTAAAAAATAAGATTCTGAAATATTATACGATCTAAATTTTTTTTTCTTTTTCATTCATGGTATACTAAATGAAATTTTAAAATATTCTTGTCCAGTTACAATTTCTGCATTTACAAAACTTTTTAATTTAATACTAAAAAGTGGCAAATATCCAAAAATATGGAACAAATCTTATCTCATATTAATACATATGTCTGGCAATAAAGAGGACCCTTCAAACTATAGAGGAATATCATTAGTAAATTGTCTTTCTAAAGTTTTTAGCAGTGTGCTTAATAAAAGGCTCACAAAGTTCATAGACGATAAATTGTCTGACTCCCAATTTGGTTTCAGGGAGAATCACAGGACATCAGATAGTCTTTTTATTTTAAAATCATTGATAAATAAGTATATACATAAAAATAAATCTAAGATATATGCTTGCTTCGTAGACCTCCGAAAAGCATTCGACTCAGTTTGGAGAAATGGTCTACTATATAAACTATTGAAAACTGGAATTGGTACACTTATGTACCAAATGATCAAAGGTCAACTTGATAGTACTGACTCATCTATCAAATTTAACAATCTACACTCGGAATATTTTAACATAAATAGAGGGGTCAGACAAGGAGACTCAATAAGTCCTACCTTGTTTAACATCTTCATTAACGACATGAGTGATACATTTAACCAAAATTCTTCACTTCCACTCAAGTTATTAGACTCAACCATAGGAAGTCTGCTTTTTGCTGACGACCTTCTGATTTTGTCAGAAAGTAAACAAGGTCTACAGTCTAGTATGGACAAATTGCTTCAATTTTGCGATAATTGGCAATTGTCTATAAATGTCAATAAGACCAAGACCATGATATTTCAACAAAATTTAGTGAAACCCGAAGAACCCTTTATTAGGGCAAAAGAAATTTATATAGAAAATGTTTCTGAATATAGATATTTAGGTACTAGTCTCAGAAGCAATGGTAATCTGAAATACAGCTTAGAAGATCTTGCTAAAAAGGCTAGAAAGGTATTATTTTCATTAAAAGCAAAAACTTCTTCCATGGGGCCACTACCGATAGCAGTGTCAAATAATTTGTTTGACACTCTGGTATGTCCAATTCTACTATATAACTCAGAAATATCATATATGGACTACCACTTAATTTTTTATAGAGCTAAATTAAGGGGAAACTTGAACAATAAAGTCCTTGATCCCTTGCAATTTATTGATAAATCCCCAGCAGAAAAAGTACATTTAAGTTTCTGTAAACACGTGTTGGGAGTACGTAAAACAACTTCCAACTTATGTACTCGTTTAGAACTTGGTCGAAATCCGATTGAACAAATGATCATGCTTCGTACAGTGTCATTCATGTCAAGACTCTGTTCCGATAATACAAATAAATTACTAAAAGAAGCATTTAATCTCACCAAAGACTTAAACGATCAAAAGGTTTATACATGGTACACCTTCGCTAAGGATTTTATATCTGATGATGAGCTGCTACAACAAATCATAGATTGTAACAATAAAACTAAGCTGAAAACTTTAAAATCAAATTCAAAAAACATCTTTAATGAAGGGTATCAGAGAATATATCAGAACAAACTAGCTTTACTAAATGAAAATAATAAAACATACTTATATAAAAATATAAAAGAAGATTTAAATAAAGAATTTTATCTCTTATATAAAGATTTTGAATCAAGAAGGGTCCTCACAAAAATCAGAATGTGCGACCATAATTTAGCTATAGAAAAGGGTAGATACTTAAAAGTCCCTAGAGAACAAAGATTATGTGTTTCTTGCAATGTGGTAGAGGACGAAGCTCATTTTCTGCTACATTGCAAGACAAACGAGTCCTTGCGAAAAAAAATAATCGAAGAATTTTTTGAAAATACTGAGCAATATGAACAATATAATGACAACCAAAAATTAAAAATACTTCTTAATCCAAATAGCTATAAACAAGTTTATGTTATAAGTTCCTATTTAAAACAATCATTAGTATTGAGGACAGGGGACTCTTAATAAAATACTTGCAAAGCCTATATTGCATTGTTCACGTAAAATATCATGTATTATACGTTAATTATGTATTTCTACTGTTGTTTTGTTATATTATTTGTTTTTTTGTCACAAACTCTGTCTAGAAGTTTATATGACAATAAATTTGATTGATTGATTGATTCAAGAAATTTAAAACGTAGATAAAATGTATAAATTTTCTTTATAGAAACAAAGTTATCACTAAATTGAAATTTACTGAATCTCAGAAGTATATGGTTGAGATCTCTAATGGAGTTTTTTTTTAATATAAAAACAATTGCACGGCTGCCAACCATTAATTTGCAGTTTGATAAAAAGCTTAAAAAGACGAAACTTCTCGAAATCGTAACACCGCTTAGCCCTTGTACAATCTTGATTGACAAGCGCTTTTAAAATTCCTTAGGACGTATTTAAATTTTGGTTCATCCTATATTTTGATATATTAGAATATGTATCTATAAACATTTTAAAGAATTGCAACTTACTTAAAAAAAATATTTGATTATTTTTTAAACTGAGATTTTCTTATTTTCTGGAATTAAATTAAGGTAAAACAATTATATGCAATATCATTTTAAATTTATATTACCCTGTTAATGATCTAATCTAGTTTCTGTGTACCAATGTAATTTGCTGTTTGAGAATAAAGCTATCATATATTAAATGAATATAGAAATAATTTGTTCCACTCGATATTTTGCTAATTAAGTGTACAACATAATAAAATCTGTTACGGCAAAATAGCCTGTGGGACTATTATGCCGGTTACGGCAGAATAGCATGTGAGACTATTTTGCCGGTTACGGCAGAATAGCCACCGCCTTAAAAAAAAAGATCTACGCCCCATTTTTTCAAGAGGGAGTATAACTGAGAAAATCATAACGTAATTATTGTCTCAGAGTATAATGATGAACGAAAGACCCAATTCTGGACATAGAACAATAAATAATTTGTAACTCGAACTCTAACTCGATTTGTAACTCGAACTCTAACTCGAACTCGAGTCGTAACTCGACTATGTCTATGAAAATTACTGTTTCGAGTTAGCTCAAAATTTAACTCGAACTCGAAAAATAACTCGAACTTTAACTCGAACTCTAACTCGAACTAGAATTGTAACTCGAACTGTAACTCGAACTTTAACTCTGACTCGAACTCGAACTCGAACTCGATGATTACCTACACCCCATATTCCATATTCTTTCGTTTTTAATATGTGAAACTAATAACTAGATTCTAAACGCAGACTTAAGTATATGTGTTTGTCTTTGTTTTCGTAGATTTATGTATTTGTCTTTGTTTTCGTAGATTTATGTATTTGTCTTTGTTTTCGTAGTTTTATGTCTTTGTTTTCATAGATTTATAGATTCGGATGCCCATTATACTGTGAACTTATTGCCTGTTTGAACAAATACAAAAAAATAAAATAAAAAAGAATAACAGTTAATCTTTTCAACTTTGTTTTGATTTTAATTTTTAGATGTATTAAATGACCGAATTAATTGTCCATTTTAATGTTTTACCAAAATATTTGGTTTCTTTTTCTTGATAAAAGTATCATTGGATTTTTCACAATTTTATCAAATAGAGAAATAGCTTATGAAACCGTCTGCATTGTTTCAAGATTTTTATTTTTTTACAATTTTTTAATCAAAGGTCGTCAATTAAGTTCTGTTGAAATGCCAGCTCTTCAAATAACGTCCTGTTGTTTTGGTGGGAAAGATTGTGATGAATTGTATGTCACATGTTGCAAAGACGACAAAGATGAAACATATCCTCTAAATGGATCTCTTTTCAAAGTTACCGGACTTAGGGTCAAAGGTTACAAGGCAAATGTTTATCAAGGGTAAGTGTATGAAAGTCGTGTTTTAAATAAAGGGTAATTGAAGTGTATGGTAATACTGTTCAGATTAAATAAAAACTACTACAAGGTTCCATGCAACAAATATTGCAAGGCCTATTTGAGACTGATCAGAGACTCTTTAGACTCGGAGAATTTAAAGTCCACCAGCAGCGCTAACCATTTGGGATTATCAAACAAAAGTAACAACAAATTATATAAATATAAGTCTATTCAAGACTCAATAAACGAGAACTTGAGACTAGCAGTCTTCTCAGTCTTTCTATTGATTTCCTTAGCAAAGCGTCACGTCTAACACAATAATTTCTCACACAGGGTTATGTTGCTCCTCGGAGGCTGTATTCACTAAAGAAATTTTACGGAAGACACCATGCACAGGAACTGCTTACTCTTCCGGAGCACCTGAGCACTCTCGTTTCGGCTTGAGTTCGCGTTGTTGATTGATATTCAGTTATTTTTGTGGTCCCATGTTTGACATGTTAATTGTCTGTTTTTGTCCCGTTCTTGTTGGTGTTTACTGGTTTTGTCTCTGCCCGTTCGGACTTTTGACATTCGGATACCCCATTGGTACCTCTGCTTCTATCATGCATGCAGATAATATTTTTTGGTTTAACAGACTGAACTAGTTTGATAATTGTTCCCAGTTCAGAATAATCAGGAGTACCATAGCGCACTATACCGGTAATTTCTTGATCGGACAAACATCACTAAACATATCTTTTTTACACTAGACATGTATTTGTATTGCACGGTGTCAAGAGTGCAATTTTAGTATTTAATCTTTAAGGCCGATTCAGAAGTGTCAAGTGTATATCTCTTGATTATGCTTGACACGATTTTAATTTTCAGTTCTATTTAATTGAGTGCAAGGAAAATATACTGAATTCAAACTAAATTTAATAGAATAATGGACACTTTGAGAATTCAGTTACTAGTAATTGTTAAGTTAAACTTGTTCGTTCTAGTAGTTTTCTCAATCATCGTATGCTCAAATGGCAAAGACAAAATCGGTTGACATATCAGACAAGATGAATTTACCAAATCAACCAACTTGAATCAAGCCACATGAACTCAAATCGAGAGTGTGCTCAGGTTCTCCGGACGGAAAAGCAGTTTTCAATCTGCAGTTCAATCTTGGATTTTAAGGATGTTGGAGGGTCAGCTTTTGAGATTTTTAACATTTTTTCGGAAACCTCGGGGTTTTTCCATCAAAATAAGGCATTTTTTTTGCACGGTAACCCCTACTTTTCTTTTGTCTAAGGTCTTCACCATACCATAAATATCTGTTTTGCAAATGTATTTGAAATTCTAATCACTTTTTCACAGGTTTAAACAGCTATATTTTCTTAATGTTAAAGATATGATAAAACCAGAGAAACTTTTTTCCCGCCAACTTTTGAACTCTCAGTAATATCTTTAAAACTAGTATGGTAACCTATCAATTTTTTAAGCTTATTTTGTATTTTAAATTATACTCTTATGATTTAAGGCATCAATTTCAAAACCTCATCACTTTCAAAGTCACCCTCGAACGTCTTTAAACCATTATAAAGTGAAACATTTATATTTTACCATCGGGGGCGGATCCAGAGGGGTCAGGGGTCAGGGGGCATAGACCTACTTTTCGACGTAAAAATTCGGTAAGGTGAAATCGTTGAATCATTCCAAATCGGAACCCCTTTTAAACAGTCAGTCCATCACCTTTTCAAAATTTCTAGATCCACAATTGACCCTGAAAATGTGTAAATAATATAATTTGTCAAAATATTGATATTATTTGTACATTTGATATATATTTCAATAGGTATATACCTATTGAGAAAGAAAAACATTGTTTTTGAGAGAGCCCGCCGGGATCAGTGAACAAGACATTTTGATTGGAAACTGTTGTACAACAGCACAACGTTTAGTTTTCGGTGTTCAAAATAAAATCTAGCTGATATTATCCATATTTTATTTGTAATTGAAGAGTTTTTATAATTGTGTGGAAAATATTATTATTTTTCTGGTAGTTGTTTTGATGTTTCTGCCACATATATTCCTTAAACGATCAGATCAAATGTACAGATGAAATGAGTTACGGGTTTTCTTAAGAAAGGATCCAGGAAAGAGAGCAACCATTTGATTTTTATTGAGCTATGGATATTTGCTTCGCCCTGCACTTTTATTTTCTGAAAAAGCCGAACGCATTTTCATTTTTATTTTTAAAGCTTCTATTCATTTTTCACCCAAAAATACCATCCTGCCTTTTTCAAATTCAAAGCAGTAGCCTGACTTTTTTCTTAATCTTTGCCATCCTGCCTTTTTCTTTCATATTTCACGATAGCGACATACCCCTCCAAATAAAAATCCAATGGTCGCTTCCTAACATAATCTACTATCATCTTAAAGAGAAAATGTAAATTATGAAGTAGGGATGCTTTAACCGAAAACATTTTATTTGATTTTTTTATACGAGGTTTAGTCTATTAAAGACTATTTTTTATTTTTATGATATGAACATGAACAATAACAAACAAGCACATAATACATGTAATAAGCTAGTTAAACAATTTCCCTTTAAAATACACCGATCACGAGAAAGATAGATAAATATCAAACATTAACGATAACAATTAGACAATACCAAAAGCATTTGAAACAAAAATAGATTGGCACGGACATTGCATGGTAAATAATTCATTGAAATGACATTTTTCAAACCATTCAGGAAATCACGCGTTTACAGCAAATCTTAGTGTCCGGTATTGTCTGCTCAGAAATTTAATGTTGAATTTAACATCTCACAATAACAAAACAATTTATCAAATATGAAAACCTACAACTGCGAACAAGAAAGTACAAGATAGGATAAGATGCGCGAATTGCCCCCTATTGTTTCATATTTTTCAAATTTGGAATATTCAATAGTTCTCAATGTGAATTGTGTTGTTAAAAAAACACTGTTGTTTGAACACACACGTGCAAAAATAATATTTGTTAAATTAGGCAAATAAAGGCTTTTATTGACTAACATAAAAATATTTGTCTAAATATGATGAAAACAGCCTATACTATATAAACACAAAACTACGCCAATATGTAATTTATCCGTCCAATATGGATATTGGACGGATACCGCCAGTCCAATATGGCATATTGGACTAGTCAACATGGCATGTCAGCCATATTGGTCAGGTTAGTCAATAAAGGTATAATTGCGTAAAGTTATCCATATTGGCTGAGTTATTGGTCCTCGGCTAGCCATATTGGACTTCGGCTTCGCCTCAGTCCAATATGGCTAGCCTTGGACCAATAACTAAGCCAATATGGAAAACTTTACGCAATAATACTATAGAATGTAACATTATTTTTGTGTGAAAATTGGATATTAGCGAATCTGTGACAAAATCATAACTTGATCAAAAGTAAGAAAAAGACGTCATTTCCGCAAGGCGGAGAAGAAACCAAATATAGTGTATGCTTTAAACATCATGATTTTTAGCTCACCTGACCCGGGTCATGTGAGCTATTGTCATCGTTTAGCGTCCGTCGTCCGTCGTCCGTCCGTCCGTCCGTTAACTTTTCTTCAAAGATCTTCTTCTCTGAAAACACTAAAGGGATTGCATTGAAACTTAATATACTTGATCTTTAGGATGTCCTCTACCAAGTTTGTGAATTATATACATGTCGACCAACCAACATGGCCGCCGTTGCTAAAAATAGAACAGGGGGGTCAGACCATTGTTTTTGGCTTATAACTCGAAAAGTATAAGAGATAGAGAAAATCCGAAGCAACCTTCTTGTTCAGCATCAAAAGCTCTACAAATCTCTCCATTGAGTCGAAGTTGTGAAACGACTCCTTGTAGGAGTTATTGCCCTTTAATCATCAAAATTGACCATTTTTTCAGTTTTTGGACTATATCTTGAAAACCGTTAGAGCTAGAGGAAAAGTTAGCATTGCAGAATTGTTAAGCTCATTGAGATCTACGAAAATGATTTCAGGGCATTGCCAAGAATTAGTCCGGTATACCGTTACGCATGCGCTAGAATCAACAATTTTATTGATAATTTTTTAACATAGAACTATAACGGGAAAATAACTTTAACCTAGAATATTAATTTTGTCTTTAAAGATATTTCTTAGTTGCTGATATAAGCAAAAACTTCAACGTTTCCTCTTTATGATGGTATGAGTTATTTTACAATAGTGTTTCATTTTCTTGCTTCCAATTTAATTTTTAAAAAGGTGGTGTTGCCCTGTACATAAACCTTATAAATTTACAATAAAAATCGGCAGAATTAGAGAATTGCCTCTTTTCTGGAAATTAATAAAAATACTTTTATTTAGAATATATTTTAGGTGCTGATATCGGAAGAAAGTAGAAAAGTTTATCTTTACAAAGATGTATTTTTGATAAAAATCGGTAAAGGTTTTCTTGCTTCCATTTTAGTTTAAAAATTGCCATTTTTAGGGAAAATGTCATTGAAATCTAAATGTTAAGATAAAATGTGGCCTATCTTATCACAAGCAGATTACCACCCGCTGAAGTGATAAATAATTTGTTTAAATAAGTGTTTTGGTTTAGTTTCTTTATTTAAACCTAGAAAGATTTATAACAATTATTAATTTGATAGCCTAATTATAAAATTTTATTATAAAAGGTAACGTGATGTCCAACATTGCATGCATGCAATACGCATCATGTTAAGATTGCACCGTATTTGCCATCTAGAGGTTATTTAGTAAGTCTTTCTTGTCAGAAAAGGTTTCACTATTTTAAATGTTACAATATTTGAAAAACAATAACTACACAAAGTTTCAAGCAATACTAGTTAACCTTTTCACGCCTGACACAGGTTTCGTTGTTTTTTTTTTAAATATAAAAAAAAAATCTTTAAGATGAAATATTGACTGAATATTCACGGAAACATCTTTAGGTATGACCATGGACTTATCATATTCTAGACTTTAAATACATAATAACTACATTGTATGATGTATCCTTTACTACCACTTCACCAAAGCGCACCACTGCCACGTGATATATTTCAAAATTACCATTTACCATTATGATTCAGCTGAGAAAATAATATCGAATTTGTCTCAGGATTCAGGCAATACATTTTGCTAAATTTTGCTACATTTCCGTTCGTTAGAAGCGATTTAACCTAAATGTTGAAAATGCCCATTGCTTTTCATGAAAATTAAGCATTAAATCATTTTCCTCTCAACGTTATTGAGTTAATTAGCAGTGGCGGATCCAGGGGGTGGTTCCGGGGGTCGGAACCCCCTCTTTTCCTCCGAAATGTTTAAATTTTTGTGTAGATTTTCAGCAAAATTGGTCTGGAACCCCCCTCCCTTTGGCCCACAGAACCCACTATGTGGAACCCCCCTTTTGAAAATTTCTGGATCCGCCCCTGATTATAGTAACCTTAACTTAGTCTATTTCCAAACGAATTTGGGTGACAAATACGTTAAGACGTGACACGTTTTTTTCCTGTCTTTTAAGCATTTTTCTTTAATATGTACACACTTTGGTTCTCAAAAACTCATGCAGACAATAACCACCCATAAATAGCGTTAAATAAAGTATAGCTATGAAAGTTACAAATTAAAGCTTCAACCGTCGAGAACCACCTTTAGTATTTCTGATTATCTGGTTATAAATTTATTTTTTAAGTTTATGATGGAACAATTCTTTATGAGATAGTCTTCATGAAAGCTTCTAGAACTCATGTCAATCACCGCGATCCACAAGACTGCAAAGTTGTTTAAAGTCAAAATAACCGACAAAAAAGCTCCAGCCGATAGACGTGCATGTTGTCTATTAGAAGCACTTTACATACTGTATCCAACACTAACTCGAATGATCCAAGTCCTATCCGTCTTCGCATACTTAGGCGGGATGTAACGACTGTAAGGAGTGAAATATAACGACTGTATTATTCGGGTTAATCCAACACGAAAAAAAATCCCAAAAAAACTTAACGTTAATTTTAGGACACAATTTTCCGATCATGTGAGAAAAAACTAATTTTGGGAAAATTGAATTTTTAAGTCAGCATGACGATTTAAATTCAACCATTGGTCTTGATTTTTTTTTTTGGTAACGATCTATACAAAAAAGGATTATTAAAAGATGATAATAATAAAAGAAAATATCCATTCATTTTAACACTATAAAGTTTTTGAAAAAAAACTTTATTAAATCTATTATATTCTTTAAGAAGTTGTGCGCTCATCACCCCTTTATTTGACAGATCAATAGATGATAAATCCTCGACCAAATTTAAAACGGACCCTAATATGAAATAGAATTATAAAAACCTATACACATTTTATCCCTTAAACAGGAAAATGTCTCTGATAAGAAATCTAACAAAAAGGTGTTAATTATTAATCTTGTGATTGAAACCACATGTTGAGAATGCCCGTTGAGATAGATAATGCAACAGTTTTCGTTCTTACATATCGCAATTAAGGGTTAGATTGAATTATCTCCCTTAAACCGGACTAATTCTTGGCAATGCAAAATTGTCAGATCAACCGTTTAAGAGTTATTCCCCTTTAACTGTTTTTTTTTCCATTAATTTACACTGATTTTCAAAAATCTTCTTCTCTGAAACCACTGAAGGGATTGCATTGATACTTGGTATACTTCATCTTTAGGATGTCCTCTACCAAGTTTGTGAATTATATACATGTTGACCAACCAACATGGCTGCTGTTGCTAAAAATAGAACAGGGGGGTCAGACCATTGTTTTTGGCATATAACTCGAAAAGTATAAGAGATAGAGAAAATCCGAAGCAACCTTCCTTGTTCAGCATCAAAAGCTCTACAAATCTCTCCATTGAGTCAAAATTGTGAAACGACTCCTTATAGGAGTAATTGCCTTTTAATCGTCAAAATTGACCATTTTTGCAGTTTTTGGACAATATCTTGAAAATTGTTAGAGCTAGAGGAAAAGTTAGCATTGCAGAATTGTTAAGCTCATTTAGATCTACAAAAATGATTTAGGGTCAAAATTGTAAGATCATCCGTTTAAGAGTTATCCCCCTTTAACTGATTTTTCTATCAATTTTAACTGATTTTTAAAAATCTTCTTCTCTGAAACCACTGGTGGGATTGCTTTGAAACTTTGTACACTTGATCTTTAGGATGTCCTTTACCAAGTTTGTGAAATTTGTGAACGTTGACCAACTAACATGGCCGCCGTAACTAAAAATAGAACAGGGGGGTCAGACCATAGTTTTTAGCTTATAGCTCAAAAAGTATAAGAGATAGAGAAAATCCAAAGCAACCTTCCTTCTTCAGCATCAAAAGATCTACAAAACTCTCCATTGAGTCAAAGTTGTGGGATGACTACTTACAGGAGTTATTTCCCCTTAATCATCAAAATTGACCATTTTCACAGTTTTTGGACGTAATCTTAAAAGCCATAAGAGTTAGAGGAATAGTTAGCATTGCAAAATTGTTCAGCTCATTGAGATCTACAAAAATGATTTCAGGGTCAAAATTGTCAGATCATCCTTTTAAGTGTTTTCAATCAATTTAAACTTAATATGTTTGTTTTTTGGTTTTATTTTTCAAATGGAAAGCTTTGTAACTTTGTATTCTTGGGCTTAAAAGTGTTTTCTATCCTAACTTGTCTCTTTAATGTTACTTACCAAGTACATGTAGACCATGTTGACACTAGGTAAGAGGCTTTAGCATAAGAGATCAGGTGAGCGATTCAGGCTCCTAGGAGCCTCTAGTTAACTTTCGTCATTACAATTACAGCTTTAGTCTATTAAAGACTTTCTTTTTATTTTCACAATATGAACATGAACAATAACAAACAAGCACATAATAAGCTAGTTAAACAATTTTGCTTTAAAATACACCTATCACGAGAAAGGAACCATATTCATATTTTCTCACACATTTTTGAGTAACAAATCAACATTTAAAATTTTTATCACTTGAAAAGGGGCAAAAAACGACTTTAATCATACATTGTCCTTCTTTCTAAACATATCACATCCGGGACGATTCTTTGCATTTTTTTTCGGAGATACTATTTGAAAGAGCAGATGAGACCGTCTGCTTTGAAACGGTATTCTCGTTAGCATTTCCTCTCTTGGTTGAAGTGGGTTTGAATTTACAGAAGCAGAGCTTTTCCTTGATGGAATTCCTTATGTGTTGAAGACCAATGACAAGAATAAAAGGATTAATGGCATAGATCAGAAACTCTCCCAAGGTCGCAATCATCCAAATTATGCCTGAATATTGTTCTAAACGAACATCACATGACAAAGTCAAAGCCATGTTAGCGACCCTCATAGGAAAATGAAAACAGACAAAACCAATCAGAGCCAAAGAGGCCGCACTTGATTGTCGCTTTTGAGAGGCTGTCCTGAAGGCCAAAGACTCTCTTGATTTTACCCTTGCGATTACATTAGCTGCTGTGTAAAATACAAGAACAGACATAATCATTATAATAAACTCGGCCAATTTGTACTTTAAGTAAGGGGTCCAACGAAGAAAGGAACCATATTCACATTTTCTCACCTTTAAGAGGTAAAATATTGTCTCCAGGACAACAGAAATCGACCACATCAATAATGAGATTATCCTGACCTTTGACACGGTTAAGTGAACTCTTGCTTTCAGGGGGTAGGAAATAATGAAAACCCTAATACCAGCAATCAAAGCCAAATGCGCAAGCGCAATTTGGTTAATGCAGATTCCAACATTGCTGTGCCATGCGCAAGTATCATCTTTGATTCTATGAACTCTAAAAGTTCCAAGAAGATCCGATGTTTGACATGCATTACTGTTGAAGAACAAGAAAAGCAAATACAAAATTGAAACAACTGACAAACTCCGTAACGCATAAAATGTTGGCGTTCTTAAGGACTTTTGAACCGTTATGACAAAAATAACCAGACCATTTCCGACAATGCAGAGGCATGTTAAAAACAAGGTAACCATGAAATACAGCCACTTGACCGAGACAATAGGCCATTGTGAGTCGCAAATATCAATCGAGTCGTCAATCGTTTGGACATCACCGTCAACTGTGTCGTACATCGTGTAGATTATTCGATCATTGATGTCGTAGTCATGGTAATCGTTTGCAGATGTTGTTGTGGTGGTTGTAAATGGAAGGCTTATATTTGTTGGCTGATCAGGATAAAATGTCCTGAAGCAGAGATCCATTTGGGTCCCGTAAAAATCGTCATCCTAAAATAAGAAATATGGACTTTTGCCATTGGAAAAAAGAAAGTAGTAGATCCCAGAAGCCTGAATCGCTCACATGAACTTTTATGCTTGTAAAACTTATATTCCCTAAATGTGAATAAGTATTTTACAAAATTTTGGTAGAGCTTTGAAGAAACAATTTGAAATATTTTCAATCTATAAAACAAAATGCATAAAAATGCTCATTTTTAAGTATTTTACATTTTGATAGAGCTTTGAAGAAACAATTTTCAATACTTTCAATCTATAAAACAAATGCATAAAAATGCTCATTTCTTAACTTTTAAGCGCCATTAAAAAGTCATCTGACAATTTTTGCCGAAGGGACACTGCTCAAGATATTTCTAATAGACATTCAATCAAGCAAAACACGTTTGTCAACCCCAAAAGGGGTCGTATCGTTACATCAACTCAATGGAAACTTTCGTAGAGCTTATTGAGCTAAAAATTTAAGCAAGCAACAGGTTTTCCTATAAAGATTGAACATTTAAGCAAGTAACAGCTTTTCTCTATCTACTAAAGTATTCATTCTATAGGCGTAGGCCAAAAACATGAAAAAAAAACGTTATTTTAGGGGCCATAACCCCTATAAGGGGTCATCTGACAACTTTGACCAAATGAAGACTTTTGTAGAGCTAAATAAACTGAACATTTAAGCAAGCAACAGCTTTTCTCTTTCTGCTATAGTTTTCATTCTTTAGCCCAAAAACATTAAAAAAACGTCATTTTAGGGGTTTGTTACCCCTATAAGGGGTTATCTGACAACTTCGATCCTATGGAGACTTTTATAGAGCTTTATGAGCTGAACATTTAAGCGAACAACAGCTTCTCCCTATCTGCTACAGTTTTCATTCCATAGGTCAAAAACATGAAAGAACGTTATTTTAGGGGCCGTAACCCCTAAAAGGGGACATCTGACAACTTCGACCCTATGGAGACTTTTGTAGAGCTAAATAAGCTAAACATTAAAGCAAGCAACAGCTTCTCTCTATCTGCTATAGTTTTCATTCCATAGGCCAAAAATATGAAAAAAAAACGTTATTTTATTGGCTGTAACCCCCATAAGGGGGGGGGGGGGATCTGACAACTTCGACCCTTTGGAGATTTTTGTACAATTATGCAAGCAACACCTTTTTTCTATCTGTAATAATTTTCATTCTATAAGCCAAAAACATGAAAAAATGCTATGTTTTACCTTAAAGGGGCCGTAACTCCTTATAAGAGGACATCTGACAACTTCGACTCAATGTAGACTTTTTAGAGCTTTTAATGCTGTAGCAAAAGCGTGGCATCAGATTTCATCTATCTCTTATACTTTTTTATTTAGAAGCCAAAAACAGTAGTCTGACCCCCTGGTCTATTTTTAGTAATGACGGCCATGTTGTTTGGACGGTGTTCACCATTTGTGCAATCTTGGTACAGGACATCCCTTAGATGAAGTGTGCAAAGTTTCAAAGCAATCTCTTCAGTCGTTTCGGAGGAGAAGGTTTTCAAAGAAAAGTTAACGACGACGACGACGGACGCCAAGTGATGGCAAGATGCATAAAAACGTTTGAGAACATTTGTTGACAGATTTTTAGTAAAAAATTATTTTAAATACAATGAAAACAAGTATTCCCCCTGCTTTTTTATTTCTGGATTTATGCCCTCATGCCTTCATAGCACGGAAACTAAAAAATGTCCCTGAACGACGACAACGACGCAGACATAGCCATACCATTATACGGTCACAAAAGTTTTACAGTGGTATAAAATTATACAGACTACTGTGATTTAAAGAAAATAGATGTTTCTTCTGTTCTTAATGTCCAGAATCTTTTATCCGCATTGGTACTTTGAGCTTTTAAGGTTTTTACGGTTGATGCACTGTTATCTTGGTTTCTAGTACATGTATATAGTTTCGGCGAAAGACTTATGAGACGTGCACTCTTAAAGGAAACGAAACCGTAGAAAAAAGCCTTAAAGATTACTATTGTACAATTTAGCTACCCTCTATGTTTTTTCTTGTTAACTTTTTTATCCGATTCATGTCTATGTATTATGTTATGTAAAGCTATACCCAATGTGGTTTACTGTGTGCTTTGATAAAATGAAATAAAATAAACAAATAAACCTACCCCATTCATGCCATTAGCTTGATCCATTCTGGTTCAGTAGTAATTCTTCCACATAAAAAAACCTAAACTCTTACTTTTGTTTTCTACAAGCAAATACACTTGGGTATAAAATATTTAGTGGGAAAAAGCTCATCGGAGATGCTATTGTTAAATATTGAGAAAGTAAGAAAAAAAAGAAAATACCACTCATTAAAAGCAATGAAATAAATCGAGAAATGATAGCAAAAGATTAACATGCTACTTTAGTGATTAACTTCCAATATCAACATTCCAGAATGTTATGACAATTGATTGTGATTATTTTTGTTCGATTTGTCAAATGATCTTTGACATTAAAAAAAAAAGAAAATGCCAATTCGCTGTTGAAGAAAAATGGAAAACGAAAAAATTCTTAATAGTAACAACAGTATAGATGTACTTACAATTAAGCAAATACGTCTGGAGATCCTCTAAGAACTGTCTCTTTTCTAAATAACTTTCCTTAAATATCATCTATTACAAAAATAAGCAAGAACATCTGTTCCTAAAGCAAATATTACCGTCTCTTCATAAATGATGAAAACTTTTCGATTCGGTATTTACAAAGTTTGAAATTATATTCCTTTGGTTTTCCTGGAGCATTTAATAAACAATTAAAATATTCTAAACACTTCATGTCTCAAATTTTAATTACGAAAATAATATTTTAATGACATTCTGATCGAGTGTGAAATCTGAAGACAAGCTAGTAAACAATTTTTGAAAATAATTGCGGTTATTTAAAAAAACACATTATCATTGCAAGAATTGATATCAATAACTAGTTGGTTTGATCTATGAAAACATCAGAATCCAATATCGAACTTCGGAAATTTAAAGTCTGACAAGACATTAAAACTACAGGAAATAATTACAGCAAGACAAATGAAAGAGCTTCAAATAATGTAAAAATGGATAAACAAAACCGGTGTCATCAAAAGAAGCACTCCAAAATTTGATTAAAAAATGAGTAGTCGCACAAGCCAGCTCCTCACGTTTATTGTATAAAGTGTCCTGATTTTAGTACAGATTTTGGTTACTCTCCAAGATATGTCCACTGACCAAATATCATACATCTACCAATAGCAATCGCTGAGATATGGACCTTAACCAAACTTGAACCTGATTATCAATAGTAGTGCAGTGACAATTTCAAAAAACGTGCTTATTTTCGGAGTTTAATCAACCGGGTGGACACACGGCTAATTTTTGTTTTATTGTTTAGAGTATACCTTAAGGCAACTTTTTTGCCTGGTCGTAAAGATTTCCCATGGTGCAGTTTTGTTTTTTATGAAGAAAAAGGGGGGCCTTCTGGTTTTGGAGAAATTTATGTGTTGACTTTGGTTTACAAGTACTTTAAGGGGGGCTAAACAGGGTTAAAACTTGATAGTGATTTAGGTAGACATATATTTCAGAATTCCAAAACTTCCTTAATGAGCGTTTTTATTGTAATGTTTTAAATATTTTTCAAATTTAAAAAAGCATAAACAATTGACAGAATTTAGGTGTATTTCAGTTGTAATAGCTCAATTAAAATAGGTTAATGTCTGTATTTTTTTGTATTTTACAATTAGAATATGATCATTGTAAAACATGAGGCTTATTTTTATCTGTTTGTGTGCTCTACTTTTAAAAATATGTTTGAAAGTTAACGATGGTTCAAATCTGTCAAAACTTGTTTCCGGATTTCAATAAGTTATCATGACCGGTACGATTCAGAAATTATAAATTTGTTTATTTTTTACACATTTAAATCGTCTTAAACCCACAGAAAATCCTCTTTGCTGACAGCAAATTATTATTTTGAGCAAAATGTAATAAAGCCAATTCTCTTAAAAATAGTTTTTGAAGCTAAATTATAATATTTTATAAGTTTTTCAAAATATCTAATGACCAAACTATTTAACAACAAACTGCAACGGTCCGATTGTGGCGCTATGAATGTCTTCAAAATTTTATTAGCTCGTCTTATAATATATTGAAAACGTTTTTACCCATTCTCTTGCAAGTTTTCGACTGAATGATGACACTTGATTAAATACGAAAGAATATGGAATATGTGCCAGAAAGACACGATCCACATATTGAATGTACAATGCTAAATTTCGCTGCGTGTGAAGCGCTTTTCTGGATTAACCTTCATCAGACACGCTAGGAGTAAAAATTGAAATTGATACTAGTAATAGAAGAAAATGAGATGTGGAATAAGAGTACGCGACACAACCTATTAATAAACGGCAACAGCATTGTTTTCCAAATTATTGCAATTTGATTCCAACAAAAAAATGTAAAAGTACATGTATTAAATTCTAAAAGACACACTGTTTATCTTCCGAAAAAGGTCATGACAGAAAAGTAATTCTTTGAAACGTGCATGAACATTGCATCCGTACCGTCTGTTATATAGTCAGACGGTCGCGGTTTCAAATCTGTCGTCTGGAACTGTGTTTTAGTTTTAAATCAAATGATAGTTTAGTAACACTGTTTAAAATATATTTCATTTCCACCAGACGTTTCCAACCTGTTCATAAAATTTAAGGAAGAAGTATTTTATTTCGGAAACAGTCATTTAGCAAAACACAGATATATCGTCTCTGTGTGTGTTCCAATCTGATACACCTCGAGTGTACAGTAAATGTATTTGTTAATATATTTAACAGAGTACCACTATGAAACAAGAAAAGTCGGCAAACTGTTTTTTGTAGTATACGAACCTTAAATCAAGGTTCGCAAGAAAAACCCTTAAAATTTGATTCCAAGTTTAAGATATATATTAGCACAAAGACTCTATTCGTTACAATGACAAGTTTGATGCCTCCCAACGACATTTCTAGCGAGAGGCATTAAGGTATGCTCATGTCCGTCCGTACGAATTTCTGTCAAGCTTTCCCCAGAAACCGTATTTGAAAATGATTTGAAATTTGGCAGGGTCACCGTTAAGTATGACAGACTGTATGCCTTAAGCGACTTTCAGACCTGACTACTTTCTTGTTGGGACTGGGTCGATATGAAAATTTATGTAAAATTTCCATCAAGCTTTTCCATAGACCGTACACGAGAATAATAATGAAACTTGATAGGACAGCTCAGTATCACAAACTACGTCCCAAGCGACTTTCGGCCGGACTTTTTCGACTTCTACTCCTCGTTTAGGGCCTTTAATTGGTTATATAAATAATAGTTATATCAACAACAGTTAAAAAAATCATAGATTAGTCAGTCAGTAAAGTGTGTTCAACGAGCAATCGTACACATAGACTATTGCTAACTGTCATGGCATGATCGTAAGACTGATAAATTAAGTCTTTCTGAACGCCTATTTCACCTTTTTATAATCTTCTATTGGTGCTTCTCACTAGCTGTCATACTGATCGAGCTTGTATCGATAGATCTAAACCAAGAGTTAATGGTCCTGTTTCAGGATCTAAGTCTTTAACGAAAATGGTATCCCCCAGTTTCAAATCCTAGCGTGTCCAGATCCGATCTTTTAGCACTTATTAGACTTATATGAGTAGCTGAACTTGTGGTTTTGGCAGTATCGTATGTTTTTGTTCCACACTTATGAAACCAGGCGACTTCGTTTAAGTTTGTTTGGTTTGGGTTTGTTTTGTTTGGTTAAGTGCTATAATAACTCAGCTCAAGTCCACTGCTTTTGAAAGAAACCGCATTTTCACAGGGTTGTGTCTTAGTTTTTGTTTGAATTGCCGGTGCATAAGATCTAAAAGCTACGAACCATCTATAGCTCATCGGTTGCTATCTTCACTCAAGAAATTTTACGGAAGACATGCATTTATAGACAAATATGGGATTTCGATCTCTCAGATGAGTGCAGATGTTGATTTGTCGTAGAGTTTAGTTTTGTCGTCCTTTACCGGATTTGACACGCTGAATTGACTGTTGCAACGCAACGGGTGTGCTATAGCAAGCAGGAACTGCTTACTCTTCAAGATCACCTGAATTCACTCTTATTTCATCTGGAGTTCGCGTTGTTGATTGATAGTCAGTTATTTTGTGTTTCCATGTTTTACATGTTGTCTGTTTTTGTCCCGTTCTTGTTGATATTTACTGGTTTTGTCTCTGCCCTTTCGGACTTTTGACATTCGGATGCCCCATTGGTACCTCTGCTTCTTTGATATGATCGGTCTTCAATTATGAATCTGCATGGGATAGTTGATCAAACCGTATACCCTTCACTGAAAAAAAATGGATCTAGTTCTCTTCTGCGTTGTACTTTTTTCAGAGCTGGTTTGGTTTGCGATTTCCTTTGGATGCTGATCATGTACGTGTTAACAGTGCTGGTGACAATTTTGTCATTTTGAAAAAAAAACTCCAATAACACTTACATTTTGTTATATTATACATATAATGGACACCACTGGTATATAGTAAAGTCGACCATTGTTTGATAGTGCAGTAATTTGGGGAGGAGTGTTTAATAACTTATGTGACTTTTATACTTGTCTACTTGTTTTAGTTAATATTATTCTTCTTAGATTTGACGTATTCTAAGTATAAGAAAAGACACAAAACGGTGATTGGTAAAGATGATAGAAATTTACATGCTGTCAGGCCATGGCATGGGTATTTTATAAATGTAATGGTCTTCATAGATTTTGATAAAATCCTTGTTATAAGTTGTCAAAAATATGTATACACTTTGAAAAATAGTTTGCAATTAGTAAATATGAAAAAAGTCGTATAATTATTCAGAAATTCCGGAATAAACATAGAAATTTGAAAAAACGCACCTAGAAGGAAAAGGGGCATAGTTCAAGCAGTAAAAGAGTTATGGCCCCTAATTATTTACTCTGTTCGTTTGGTATTTGCTCAAAGTATCTTAAAATTCAAAAGTTTAAACAAAATCACAAGCCTTTACTAAAATATGGACATAAACGTTGAAATTTTACGAAAATTAACATGCTGACAATTTGACCTTTGACCTCTGATCACTGACTTTTGCACCATTTGTAACCTTTACGACCACTCAAAATGAATGGGGTAAGAGTTAAGCTATCCAAAGAGGTATGATTCAGCCGTGTGTCAGGGTGGTTGATTAAAATTTGAAATTGACACTCTAAGTCACTGCACTATAGGGGGAGGTTGGGTAAAAAAAAGTGTTTATTTTTGCCTGTCCTACATATGTCCTAAGTCAGAAATCTCTGTAATTTTTTGGCTTCTTGTTCTGTGTCCAGACATATATCTTTCGATGATAATTTTGGGATTGCTTTTGAATCTTATTTGTATTGTATTTATCTTATTTTTATTACCATTTCTATTGCCATCACTTGGCGTCCGTCGTCGTCGTCGTCGTCCGTCGTTATTTTTTCTTTGAAAATCTTCTTCTCCAAAACGACTGAAGCGATTGCTTTGAAACTTTGCACACTTCATTTATTGGATGTCCTCTACCAAGATTGCACAAATGGTGACCGCCCTCCAAACAACATGGCCGCCGTTACTAAAAATAGACCAGGGGGTCAGACTACTGTCTTTGGCTTGTAAATCAAAAAGTATAAGAGATAGATGAAATCAGATGCCACGGTACTGCTTCAGCGTCAAAAGCTCTACAAAAGTCTCCATTGAGTCGAAGTTGTCAGATGACCCCTTATAGGAGTTTCGGCCTCTAAAAGGTGAAAATAGCTTTTTTCATGTTTTTGGCCCATAGAATGAAAACCATTACAGATAGAGAAAAGTTGTTGCTTGCTTAAATGTTCAGCTTATTTAGCTCTACAAAAGTCTCCATAGGGTCGAAGTTGTCAGATGACCCCTTATAGGGGTTAAAGCCCTTTAAATAACGTTTTTTTCATATTTTTGGCCTATGGAATGAAAACTATAGCAGATAGAGAGATGTTGTTGCTTGCTTAAATGTTTAGCTCATTTGGCTCTACAAAAGTCATCATAGGGTCAAAGTTATCAGATGATTCCTTATGGGGGTTACGGCCCCTAAAATAACGTTTTTTCATGTTTTTGGCTTAGTGAATGAAAGCTATAGTAGATAGAGAGAAGCTGTTGCTTGACTTAATGTTCAGCTCATAAAGCTCTACAAAAGTCTCCATAGGATCAAGTTGTCAGATGACCCCTTATAGGGGTAACGGCCCCTAAAATGAAGTTTTTTTCATGTTTTTGGCTTAGTGAATGAAAACTATAGCAGATAGAGAAAAGCTGTTGCTTACTTAAATGTTCAGTTCATTTAACTCTACAAAAGTTTTCATAGGGTCGAAGTTGTCGGATAACCCCTTATAGTGGTTATGGCCCCTAAAATGTATAGGGTTGACTCAAAACCAGGTGAGCGATTCAGGCTCCTGTGAGCCTCTTGTTGTATTTTGTCATCTGCCAATGCAAGACAGTGAGCAGCGACCTCTGGTTATGTTTAATACTGCTGGCTGTTTACTTTGTGCTTTTTTAAATTGCCGTTTCTTTATGTTGGTTGTGTCGCGTACACTTATTCCACATCACTTTATCGTCTATCATTCATGCAGAAAATGTAGGTCAATGAGAAATTATTCCGGTACGGATTTTGGTTGTTATCCAAGATGTAACCACTGCCCAAATATCTCCCGTTTACTTCTTACAGTTGCTTGATCTCGTGTTGGTTTCGGGTTCCGGACAGGCACGTAGCAGCGCTATCACAAGATTGTCAGTAAATGTCCAGTAAAGAACGCTTTTAAAAGCCCGCAAAGCGACTGGTTTGTGTACCCCAAGTGTTTGAATGGGACAACCCTGTCAAGTGTGTGTGTGTATATGTGTGAACGCGGTTGTAGTCGGTCCATAATGGAGAAAACCTGCTCGCTAATCATAGTAGGTAATCATATTGGCGAAAATATCAATTTCCTCATACTCGAAAGAACCCTGCTGCAGGTCTTGATATGAGTAGATTTATAACACCCTCATGCATAAGAATAAATTATGTTTCTCATTATTTCATTTTATCAACCCTTTCATGTTCCTATCCCTGATATAACCAGATTCGTGTTGATTTGAGTAAAGCAATAACTTACTTACTATAAAAATCTTTTACCTGAGTCATTCATGCGGAAATGTAGGAAAAGGTGACCTCATTTTGGTCCGGATGTTGGTTACTACCCAAGATAACACCACGTACTGACCAAATATCATACCTCTTTCATTTACAATTGCTGAGATATGAATCTCAACCCAGACATTGACCCGAGTCATTCTTTCTGAAAATGTAGGTCATGGTGACCTATTTTTTATTTTTATTTTTTGGGGGGCGTGGTTTGATGTTGCCACTGACCAAATAGCATAACTGTGAGGTTGCTATGTTTTTTTACACAAATGTAAACCATTACGTATGTACAAACGAAGGAACCAAACACTACACACCTCCTCAACTCTTTTAAGCTCAGGGATAATAACAAAAACAAAATGAAGATTCTTTTTTTCTATTGAAACATAGGGATTCTACCGATAACTAACCCCGCCTCGCTATGCAGCATAATCGTTAAGTGGAATTGGACTTGAAGCATTCTTCTATCTAAGTGACGGAAAATAAAGGTCACAGCCAGCCCCAAAACTGCATAGTTCATTGTGCCTAGCACCACAAAGTGCGCCTGCCATACCAATATTATTGATGTGGCAATTGTCAGTAAGTCGGAATGGACTTAAACCGTTTTTCTTGTAAGTGACCATCCATGCGAAAAATTTTGTAAAGCCAGCTCCAAAAGCATGAATTGTGCTTAGCATCACTAGGTGTAGCTACCATACCAGAATACCAATATGGTTGATGTGGCACTTGTCAGTAAACGGAAATGGACTTAAACCATTCTTCTGAAAGTGGTCATCCATGCGGAAATTGTAGGTCACACCCTGCATTCAATCATGCATTGTGCTAAGCATCACTAGGTACACTTGCAATACCAATATGGTTGATGTGGCACTTGTCAGTCAACAGGTGTCGACCTTAATCATTCTTCTGGAAGTGGATGCAGATACCAAGGCCGACGCTCGGGTTATCAGATTAAGCCCCCCCTCACTTCTTGAGGTAAGCTAAAAGGTAAGCCATGTTGAGCATCCGAAGTATGCATAAAAAGGTTGATGTCAGCATCCCCAGGTCACCTACCTTCCCAATTTAGTTGGTTTGGCTCTTGTCAATAATGAATCGACTTTAATAACTTTTCTTTTAGTGGACGCCGACAGAGAAGCTGACGCCGCCTAAAACATGTGAACATTTTTTAATGAGATGAGCTTGAATTGTTAGACGGTGTCTGTTCGTCTGTGTTTTTTAGAATGAATTAAACTTCATGACTCGTCTGCCATTTAGTACGATACTCATAGCGTGTAGTAATTTCATTCTATTTCAAAACGCAGGGCTGTGAATTTTTGTTATTTATATATCTTCTTACAAAATCTACCCCTTCTCTATAATAGAGGTTTCCGGATCCTGAAAATTACATCTGATTTCTGGAGCTTCTTGCCTATCTCAATAATGGTGTGCAACATAAAAGTCAGGACAGAAAACACCAGGAGCCTGATTCTCTCACCTGGTTCTCAAGACTAAAGGGAACGGGATTATTTGACAACTATATGTGGGCAAATGAAGACTTCTGTAGAACTTAATGAATAGAAGGATTAAGAAAGCAACACCTTTTCTCTATCTGCAATAGTATTCATTCTATAGGGTAAAAACACGAGAAAGGTTATTTAGTAAACTCTTTTTCTAAATTCTTCCACAAGTATCGATCTCTTATTGAAAAATTTAATTGTACAAGTCGTTTTCTGATAGTGAAAAGAATATCACATCCTGAATTTTATGGTTTTGTTTTTTATAAAGCTCACAAGTTTAAAAGCAATCCATTAGAAATGGAAAATTGGCTTCAAAATTTATTACGGAAAGGATATGAATTGAATATTTTGGTTAAATCTTTGAATTTAGTGTTTTTTGGCAGAAATATTGATAAATTGATACTTACTTTAAAACTTCCGTAAACGTTTTTACTATTGTAATTTTTAAGCATTATAGCGATCAAGCATGTCGATTTTGTGTGATGAAACTTCCCTAAATCATTCTTGTTTGAAGTGTTGTGTCGGATTTAAGATCGATATGTTTGATTTTTTACATCAGTCGATTGATGATTCTCAGGTAGCTGTCAGTAACAGAGAGTGTTCTATAGAGAGTTTCTACCGTCATTTTGTTTGTTCTTGTTGTTTTTTTTGTCTTAGGTTCTCTCTAGTGGAATTGGATCGATTTAATTTTTAGTGTGTTTATTTTTGTGCTTTGTCTAGGAAAATTGATAGGGGGGAGGTTGGGCCCAAAAAACTAGTTTAACCCCACCACATATTATATGTGCCTGTCCTAAGCCAGGAATCTTTGACAAAGCTTTTGTTTGTACTTGTCTTTTTGATGTTTTCTGCTCCTTGTTTAAGAAGGGGGTCTATCTGTGACTATTTCAGGACTGGATTTGAATTATATGCATTTAATTTAGACCATGGGCCAATTGCAGAACCGCGTGCAGTGCCAAATGGCCTCGTTGTAGGCTGCTGGCGGTTGTCCATTGTGGTTTTTCAGAATTGCCGCTTGGTTGTGGGCTGTGTCGCGTATACTTATTCCACATCTCATTATTTTCTATTATCACCTTTAAAACCCCTATAAGTAATCATTTGACATCTTCTAACCAATAGAGACTTTCATAGAGCACAATGAACTAAAGGTTTAAGCAAGCAACATTTTTTCCTTCTATTTGGCAAATACATGAACAAAAACCACTGCCATAACCCCTATGAGGGATCATCTGACAAACTCGAACTAATGAATAGAAGAAAATGAGATGTGGAATAAGTGTACGCGACACAACCTACATTATAAACGTATATTTTAAATATCCTCAATGGAAAACAGCCAGCAGCCCTCAATGTGACCAGCGGTCGCTGCTCGCACAGGCGTTTGGGTTCAGGATTTTTTTTATTCATAACGTGTATATAAAAATTTTCATACTCGTGTGGAAATAGTATATAGACGAGTATGAAAATTTTTATATACACGTTATGAATAAAAAAAAAATCCTGAACCCAAACGCCTGTGGCTGCTCGCTGTTTTTCAATTGGCCCCTGGATTGAAAATAAAATACATATGATTCAAGCCCAATCCCAAAGTGCTTTGAAAGACCCTCTTCTTGACAAAAAACAATTAACAAAAATTCGACTAAATACAAACATAAGCTTTGATAAAGATTCCTGGCTTAGGACAGGCACATTAAAATGTGGCGGGGTTAAACTAGTTTTTAGGCGCCAACCTTCCCCAATAACAAAGCACAAACTAACACACAGTAAAAATCAAATCGATAGAAGTTCAATTCAACAAGAGAGTATCTGAGACAAAAGGACAACAGGTAATTAACGGGACGTAAAGATACTCTCTTGAGAACACTCGAAGTTACTGACAGCTAGCTAAGAAGCATCCATCGACTGATGTAAAAAAATCAAGTATGTCGATTTTAAATCCGACACAACACGTCAAACACTTGATTTGATGATGCATCATCACACAAAACCGACACACTTGACCGCTGTAATGCTCAAAAATGACATAAGTATAAAAAGGCAATTAACATTTTAAAGTAAGTATCAAATTATCAATATTTTTACCAAAGAAGACTAAATTCAAAGATTTTACTAAAATATCCATTTCATAACCTTTATTTAATAAAGTTTTAAGCCAATTTTGCATTCCCAACGGATTGTTTTTGAATTTATTTGCTCTATAAACAACATTACCGTAGAAATCTGGATGGGATATTCCCTTTACAATCAAAAGTCGTCGTGTACAGTTAAATTTTCCAATAAGGTATAGATATTTATGATAAAACTTAGTAAACGACTTCACTAATTTGTGGTAACGATATCCTTGTTTTAGTAATTTTTTTGTAATACACTGGTTTTTATCATTAAAATCAGACACACCACTGCAGATCCGAGCATATCTTACCAACTGTGAAATATATACTCCGTAAGACGGAGCAAGTGGTACATCTCCCTCTAGAAAAGGAAAATGCACAATGGGAAATGAAAAGTCATCCCGTTCATCATATATTTTAGTGTGTAATTTTCCATTGATTATACTTAAATCTAGATCTAAAAATGGGCATCTATCACCAGTAAGGTTAGATTTATTCAAAGTTAATTCCTTGGGATAAATTTCCGTAATAAAATTAGAAAATGTCGGATTGTTTAGTGAAAGAATGTCGTCTAAATATCTGTATGTATAATTAAAAGTTTCAATGAGATGTTGTCTGTTGGGGTCTTTTTGAAGTTTTGCCATAAATTGGGATTCATAACAATACAAAAAAAGGTCAGCAATAAGTGGGGCACAATTAGTTCCCATAGGGATACCAATGACTTGGCGATAAATTGTTCTCCCAAAACGAATATAAATGTTGTCCAAAAGATAATTTAGAGTAGTTATCGTTTCTGCATCAGTCCAATTGACGTAACCTTTATGAGTCTCGTTGCTAAAAAACGATTTATTAAATAATTTAGAAACTTTAGAGCAGATATAGTCACTTTTAGATTTATCGAAACACCATTTAACCAGATATTCAAATTGTTTTTAATAAGACAGTGAGGAAGGTTAGTGTACAAAGTAGAAAAATCGTAGCTATCAACTGTATGGTAAGTACCTTCAAAAGCGCGAAGTTTGTCTAAAACATCGAGCGAATTTTTCACACTCCAAAAATGATTTATGCCACTGTTTTCAAATACCTTTTCGCAGTATCGAATAATACATTCTTTCATAGTAGTCAAAGCAAGTGATAAGATTTTAGAAATATTAGTGAGAGAACACTTACTTGAAGCAGATATGAAACGAGATTTATAAGGATTTGTGTAGTTTAGGGATCCAGTACATTGTAGGTAGTTTATTGTATGTAGGAGCGGCTCGTAGTGATGTGGTACTCAATAATACTACATTCTGTAGATTGTACGCGAATAAAAGTGTTGGAACTTTTAATTTCTTGCATCAACACTTCAAGGTAATATTTTCGTCATACAATAACGACATTATTGGCAGCTTTGTCTGCAGGAACGAAAACGTATTGTGAACCAAGTGAACGCATTTTTGTCTTAATTCTTTTTAGATATGTATTTGGCCGAAATTCTACAAAGGAGTTTTGAAAATGATTTATTCTGAGTTTAACAATTGACATGAAGTTATTTATAAAATTGTCAAGAGATTTAGTATCTGCTTCTTCTCTCTTGATCCAAGATTTACAGAAAGAGAGAAGTGCAGTTTTGATACAATCGAAGCAAGAATTCCAATTGATCTTTGAGGGGGGTCTAAATTTTGGGCCCTTTTTCAGAAAATTTATTACCTCTGGGTCCTTGACGATGGTAAGGTCACCGGTAACAACATGGTCACAAGGAACATATTTAAAATCAGAATTACTACAGTCGCATGACAAAGGAATATTCGTATCCAGTTCTTCATCAGTAGTGGTTGACGTATAATTAAAAATAATGTTTCGGGTAGGTTTTTTATATTTATAAGATACAATAGGAGGTTCAGTATTAGAAAAATAAGGTGGAATGAGATCTTTGATTTTTGGATCCGCAAATATGCTAGATATGTTTATAAAATCAAGTCCTCTATTAATATATGTTAATTTGATAAAATGTCGAATGTGGTCTAGAGGACTATCAATTTTTGGAAACAATTTAAAATAACAGAATGCATTTATGATAAGTGCACCTTCATATAAGGGACTGGCGTGAGATATAGTTTCACAGTCCAGTTTAATATTGTTTAGTTTAGAAATAGGTATAGAACACAGTTTACAAAGTAATTGATGTCTTCCGTTGTTTTTAAATATTTTAACAAGATCAGTAATGGTAATGTTTGAACGATGTTGTATTCTAGTATTACGATTTATTCGCCTACCATGCGACCGCTTGTTCCTTTTACGAGGAACCGTTAAATTCATGAAATTAAAGTTTGAAGATCTGGATATGTTACCTTGTCCCATGATGCTATCGTTAAGACCCAGAGGGTAAGCCGTTTGGAGTTTTTTAATCCACTCCAGTTCTGCAAGTCGTCTTGCCTTGCAAAACTGGCGTTTACTTAAATTGGAATCTCTTTTAATGATTTCAATGGGTTGAACCTTTATGTACTGAATGTCATGATTATGCTTATTTAAATGTTGATATAAAAGGCATTTATATTTTTTGAACCGACGAAAGCGATACAGATGTTCAGCTGTTCGTTTTGATAAATATCTGCCGGTCTCCCCAACATATTGAATGTTGCAACCAGGTTTTGATCATGTAATTAAATATATCAAATTGTTTGTACGTCAGCTGACATCTTCAGTGAGCTGAATAGAAAATTTTCGTCCATTTACAGAAGATTTGACAGTGGTGTCCCTGATTAATCTGTTTCATGTTTGTCATTTTGGAGCATTACATGAAGATGTTTTATTCTAAACAGCCTATGATCCTTCAGATTTTCCTATCTTATCTGCTATAGTTTCTGAGTTATAAGCATTTTTTATGAGATTTTACCCAATGTTCTATTTTTAGTAAATATTTTTATGAACGATAAAAAAACCACATCACTCCTAGACAGGATACCTTATCGAACATCCAGACGAGTTTTGGGTTTTCATATAAAGTGTTGTCGTTTCAGAGAAGATCTTTAAAATTATAACAGTAAATTCAATGAAAAAATGTTGAAATGGGCAATAACTCTTACATGGATCTTCTTACAGGAGATGTTAAAATAAATGTTTACGACCACAGACCAAAGTCATGGTAATATATGGCACTGTGGCGGATCCAGAAATTTTCAAACTGGGGGGGGGGGCGCAATTATAAAAAAAACCTTCTGGGACCTCTTGTTTCATACAGTTCCTAACCAAATTGTTTTGTCAAACGAGGGGTCGCGCGCCCGGTACGCCGGTCCTAGATCCGCCTCATGCAAGCTTTTTTCTATTTATTCAAAGTTATCCGAGATATCTCATATATTATTTAAGATATCTTATATAATCCAGTTTATAAACTTGTAAAGTATGTAAGATATCATAAAAAAATTATATGTGATATCTTATAAACCATATAAAATATCTTATAAATATATAGGATATCTTATAAAGTATGCAAGATATCTTATAAATTATATGAGATATCTTGAAGTTAGGAATAAATAGTCAAATGGCTTGCCATAGTAGTCCATAGCTTGAAATGGACCTTAACTGGGCTAAAAAAGTTAAAAGCGGATACTCAGTTTTGAAGATCTCAATGATTCAAACAATTTTACAATGCGTAATTTTTCTCTGGATACCCCTTTCCTTAGTGCCCTTAAGTTTTCAATATAAAGTATGAAAACTGTTCAGGTTTCCACTTTAAGTGTTAATAGTCAATTTTAGCGACAAAGGGGAAATAACTCCAATAAGGAGATGTCCAACAACCATGACAACTATCAACCCAATGAGAATGGTTTTCACCTTCCAAAATTTCCCTCCGGTGTTCCGAAATACTTCAACTTATCATAGATAGGGACAAATTTTTTTCAAAATATAAGAAAAAAGGAAATCCTGTCGACTATAAAAACTACTGTATTATGAGAAACAAAGTTCAAAGAGAAATTAAAAAAGCTAAAGAAACTTTTTTTGAGAACAAAATTGAAGAAAATAAAAACAATCCTAAAACATTATGGCAACATATGAAAAATTTAGTAACAAACCGAAAGAATCAAGTAAAATTGTTATTCAGGTGGATGGAGAAGTTTGTCATGATTCGAAAAAGGTAGTTGATTATTTCAATGATTTTTTTACAAGTGTAGCTGAGAAACTAGTAGCGAAATTACCTGAAGCAAGGAATATTTATCATTTTTCCTCAGAAATTTTTAGAAAGTATTATAAATCAGTTTTTTCAAAAAATTTGAAGTTTGAACTAGCTCCAGTAAGCGAAGACTTCGTCTATACACAGTTAGAAAATTTAAATGCTAGTAAAAGCACTGGTCTGGATGGTATTCCATCAAAATATCTAAAAGATGGAGCAAGTGTACTTACAAAACCTGTCACATATATTATAAATCTATCTATTGTAAGTGGTATCGTACCGGACGATATGAAAGAAGCAAGGGTTTGTCCAATTTTTAAAAAGAATAGTAGGTTAGAGGTCGGTAATTACAGACCGGTTAGTATCTTAGTTATAATCTCCAAAATTTTGGAAAGAGCAGTATATTGTCAATTAGAGTCATACTTAACTAAAAACAATCTATTATATGACTTGCAATCAGGGTTCAGAGGTAATTTTTCTACAGATACATGTTTAATTCATTTATTAGATCATGTAAGATCACAGACTGCAGTCGGACTGTACACTGGCATGATAATGCTTGACCTTCAAAAAGCATTTGATACAGTAGATCATTATATACTATGCAATAAACTTAAAGTTATGGGAGTTACATCTGTTAAGTGGTTTGAATCATATCTGACTGACAGGCAACAGCTTATTAGTGCTAATGGCACCCAGTCAAATTTCCGTAAAGTATCATGCGGTGTACCACAAGGTAGTATACTAGGTCCCCTTTTATTTTTATGCTACGTCAATGACATGTCTGCCAGTGTGGGGTCTGACTGCAAGCTGCTTCTATATGCTGATGACAGTGCCATCTTATATTCGCATAAGGATCTAAATGTAATATCTCAAAAACTGGGAAGGGAACTTCAATCATGCAGTAATTGGTTGGTTGACAATAAACTTTCACTTCACTTAGGTAAAACTGAGTGTATTTTATTCGGTTCTAAACGTAAACTACGAAAGGTCAGGGAATTTTCAGTGACCTGTAATGAACATACTATAAAATTGCAAAAAAGTGTAAAATACTTGGGCATAAATATTGACCAATTTCTCTCTGGTGATATCATTGTCAAAAACATTATACAAAAAGCCAATGCTAGATTGAAGTTTCTTTACAGGAATGCCAAAAGCTTATCTACAAATGCAAGAAAGTCACTTAGCATGGCACTTATACAATGTCATTTTGATTACGCATGTTCATCGTGGTATTGTGGTATTAATAAATCTTTACAAAAAGAGTTGCAAATAATGCAAAATAAGATCATAAGATTCATTAATGGTTTTGATAGTAGGAAAAGGGTTGATTATCCTGTTTTCTCTTCAACAGGTTTTTTGAATGTAGAATCAAGAGTTCAACAAATGCGTCTAAATCACGCACATAAAATTTTTTATAACAAGTGCCCTAGATATATGAAGAGTAATTTTGTGAAACTCTCAGATACCCATAATTATAATACAAGGACAAGTGAGTGTAATTTTTATACACCACAAGTTAATTCTCAATCATCAAATACCTTTTATTATAAGGCCATTAAGGACTGGAATAGTGTTCCGTTAGAACTCAAGAGAATCAAAAATGCCAATAGTTTTAAATCAAGTATAAAAAAATTCCTTTTTGAAAAGATGAAAGAAAATTTTGAAAGTGAATTTATTTATTAATAATTATTGAAATTATTTTTTTTACTTTTTATTAATTTCCAATTGCCTGCCTAAATCTTGCGTCGGCCAACTTGTTAGTTTTTGGTTTTTAGCCCTAATCAAGCAGGGTACATTAGAGGACCCCATTGGAAATAAGCTGTAAAGCTTTAATGGGCTTATCCCAGGCACAGGCGTTTGGGTTCAGGATTATTCTTTTATTAATAACGTGTATATAAAAATTTTCATACTCGTCTATATACTATTTCCACAAGGCAAGAATGTTTGACAGTTCTAAAAATAGAACAAAATTTACTCTTGGAAAACCCCCTATTTTCTCATAGAATTAAAGGTTTTGTGTAAAATATTGGTGATTTTTCTTAATCCTTTCAGTTTTATCTCGCAATAAATCACATATATATCGTGTAACAATGCACAATGACTTTAAATCTAACCTTTTTTTACTCGAAGTGAGCCACAAAACCACCAGGGACGGAAGTAGATAAGGGAGACAATATTCCGCCCCTTGTACCAATTTTATCATTGAATCTGAATAACCACATATATTTTATCCTGTAACGTCTTTTTGTAAAACTATGGTACACATAACAGGTCCTAATGTAAAAAATGTGCGTTTTTGCTACTATCCCCGTAGTTAAAAATAATTCAAATAAGATCGTGACCATATTTTTCTGCCAAAAGATTTTGTTCGAACTCACCTAGAATTTACCTTACTGTAGTGTCATTCGGAATTCCTTTTATTTGGCGGAATATTGTTTCCCTATCTACTTCCGTCCCTGGTGATATTTTTGGTCCGGTTCGGAGGAAAAAAGACTAGATTTGACGTTATTACACATTGATGCACTATAATTTTGAGCCCATAAGAGAGAGAAAACTAAAAAGAATGAGACAATTGCCAATTTCATTTCGATGGAAAACTACTTATATAAGAAATTCGTAGATTTCCCAAGGTTCTATTTTTAGAACTGTCAAACATTCTTGCCTTGTGGAAATAGTATATAGACGAGTATGAAAATTTTTATATACACGTTATTAATAAAAGAATAATCCTGAACCCAAACGCCTGTGATCCCAGGTTCAGACATAACCTACGTTTTTTACTTTTTTATGGCTACCAATTAAATTTTAACAATTTAGCCTAGATGCATTCATGGCAAGTTTTATTGCAACTACTATGTCATAAGAGTATGCTTCATATTGTATGACTGTATTTAATGTATGTTTTGCATTGTTGTAAAAATGTGGATTTATGTATGAATCTGAATAAAACTATCTATCTATCTATAAATTTAAGGTTCATCTGTACCTTTCTTTAAAACATGGCGTTATTTTTAATCTATTTTCAGTATATGCACAGCCAAAACTGCACATGAAATTGAAATATAAAGTGTAGCTGGACCTAGATATTACAAATTCTTACCTTTTCTCTATGAATTCTTCCCCAAAAAATCCTTTATTTTAGAGATCTCTTTTTTCTCCGCTTTTAAAAACACCCGTTTTAAGGTTAATATCACTTTCACCCTTTCTTGTGGCCTCAAATTTCATGCAACTTTCAATAAGGGATTTAACTAAAAGTGTTCACCTCGTTCATGTAAGAGGCACAATAGGGATAATTTGTCCTTTAACAATTTAAAATCTGAAAAGGAAAAAAAAGAGATCTTTAGTTTTAAGGAACTTAAAATGAAAAATAGAAAGAAATTGAATAAGAAATTAACTTATCTAGGTCCAGCTATGCTTTATTTTATTATTTTATTTGTAGTTTTTGTTCTGCATATACTAAAAAATAGGTAAAAAATTTCGCTATTTTTAACGAAAGGTACAGATGAACCTTAACAGTTATTATTCGGAACATCTCGGATATCATCGTTTTACTTCCGGCAACAAAATAACAAAAACAACGCGTTTTAAAGCCAAAAATCCTTGAAATGCCGCAATATTGTTGCGTGCCAGGTTGCACAGGGTTCGGGGGGATTAAATTCCCCACCGACAAAGATCTAAATATGAAGTGGAGGGTCGCCATAAAGAGAAGAGACCCTAAAACAAAGGGACTGTGGAAGCCAGGAAAATATGATGCAGTATGCCTAGCTCACTTCACAGAAACAGATTTTAGAGTGGCAAAGTCAGGTTAGATCATTACATAAAGATATCATGATGGTTTAATTTTAAAATATCATTCCTTTCACAAATAGATGTTGTGTAATAAACCATGAAACTTCCACAAAGTCAGGGGACACTTTTACCATGCATTAATTTTTGATGTCATATTGTATGAACATAGAACATATTTTATTTTCCAATCAAGGGCCCAACAAGGGGCAGCATGAGTATACATATAACATTTAAAGAGAAAAGAACAGTATGTGTCACTCACTCTTTGTACAACATATCCTGTTCTGTTCCAGATTAGTCTTTTTGAAAATGCAATTATCTTTTGTGATTGGAAAAAATATAAATTTTACATTTAAATAAAATTATTGATTGATTGTTTGTTGTGGAATCTACTTCTATACATACGTATGTCTGCAAGTGCAAACAAACATACGGCATGATGTAGGAATATATACATGTACATGTACATGTATGTATACATCACTGCGTAAAACAACAACAAACGATCAGTAATTATACAAGTTTTGTTAACATGTTTGACAGTGCACATGATGAGAAGAATTATGATCTGCCACCTTGTTTGCCCGTATAAAAATATTGGGAAGATATATTTTATAAAGAGTTTGTTAAATGTTGGACTTTCTGTTATTTAGGATATGATTAATTCTACATACATACTAACTTACATTTGTACTTAGGGTCAATCATTGAGGTGTCCTAATGTCTTATCTTGCATTGTCAATAATGTTTGGGTCTTTTATGTTTTTGTTTTTGGTTTTTTCATGTCTACATGTACATGTACTTGAATATCACAGAAGAAGAAAGTTAACTGAATAAATACTGTAAATTTTCTTGTAAACAAAGGATAGTAACAGAATTACGGAACAGGATTTGTTGGTTTTAATACCAAGAACTTAAATCCAATGTTCATGATGATGTACATGTAAATTCTGGAGAAAATAAATGATTTCAGATCTAGTTTAAGATCATTTATTGAGGCTATAATAAAATAATGTCCTAGATTCTCATCCAATTTTCTATAAAATATGGGATGGGAAAATTTGATATTTTATTTTTTTATCCATTTTGATAAAATATTCTGCCATTTTTATAGCAAAAAACTAACATAAATTGCCAAAAAATCCAAAAAAAAAATTTTTAAGGGGACTGGAATATTGGGGCGGGAGGGGATGAGAATCTAGAATATTTTTTTATATTGGCCTAATGATCAATGATGATTAATTTTATGCATGAGTTTTGACTTTGTTTGCTTTGTGGTTTGTTTATTGTTTCAGGTTGACTTGATGAAGCTCAAGTGTGTAAGTATATTTTATGAAACCTGTATCATGTACATTTTTGATTTGTAAATGTGTCAGTCCCATATATATATAGATGTACATAAAAAGTTTCATGAATTTCTTTGAGAACTTTGATACAATAGCTTCATGATCTTCATGCTTATGAGTGACCAAACTGCGAACACTGGAATAACATAAACATAAATTTATTTAATCATTAATGCATTCAGATACAATATACCATACTTACATATAGCTTAATATAACCATTAAAACACAGTCTAGTCATAATTTTACAAACAAAACCAGCACAACATATATTTTAAAAACTCAAAAATATCAAAAGTCAAACTGTGGATAAATTAATTTGTACACATAAATATTTTTATATAGTTTAATAAAGCTATACAGATGGTTTCTATTTAGGGAGGGACCATTTAACTTGAAGGGGGGCCTTGTTTTTTTGCTTTGGTCAAAATTTTTTTTTCCCACATAGAGCTTGAAAATATTTATTTTTTGAAGGGGTTGTAACAAAATATTTGTTTTCTTTCCTTATGTTTTCCCTACCCTCTGCTGCCAAAATATTTTATCTAAAAACATTTTATCAAAATATTTTTTAGGAAAAAATGAAGCCCTCCCTCCCTTCATGTTAAATGGTCTGTCCCAAACATAGAATAAGAAAAGAACATAATATTGCTTTAAATAATGGTACAATATATATATATATACATGTAGTAATGTACATGATGTATATATGAATTAATATACAGAAATGTGTAGATGAATTAATACAGAGATTGGAATTACTCTATTATTTTTATTATTCTTTTGGACTAATTATAAATGATGCATTCTTTTTACATGTTTTAGTTTCAAAGCAGTTTCGAGTTAGTTTTAATGATTAAGTTTAACTACAGTATGAAAAGCAATTTTTTTAGGGAAATATTTGATGCAGACAGAGCAAAGCAATTGATTTTTCTTAAATGTACATGTATGCAATATATTATGATATACATGTATCATTAAAAAGAGAAAAAATGAAAGGGGTAATTCTGTACAAAAACTTCATTTTTTTTATAGGTGCAAGAAAACGCATTAAGAAAAATGTTGTGCCATCTGTTTTCCAATTTAAAGAGGAGTCTGCTACCCCCAGGTCTTCTAAGTATCTGAGAAGCAAAAATGCAAATGCCAGTGACCATGAGATGGCCTTGGATGATTTGGACCTGCCATTTGCATCAGAGGTCACCGTAGGAGAGAGTAAGAGCGAAGAAGAGCCAGACATGTTTTATGCTGTCCCATTAGACAAAGATGCAGCAGTACAGTGTACCCTATTGGGAAAGTTTTCCGTATATAATTATGCTGACAATCCTAAAGTCATTCAATATTATACATCTTTTGATGACTTAACTCACTTTATGCTTTTTTTCAATTGTCTTGGTCCTGCTGTGTTTGATTTAAATTTTAAATGTTCTGTTTTGAAACCAGAGGACCAACTTTTTATGACTTTAATTAAGTTAAGACAAGCTAAGGAAGATGTAGAGCTCAGCTTCATGTTTGAAGTTTCTGAATCTACTGTTTCCAAAGTTATTTTAACATGGATTAATTTTATGTATTTCCAGTTAAAAGAATTAAACCTCTGGCCTTCAAGAGAAGTTATTGATGAGTACATGCCTGAAGACTTTCATCACAAGTTTCCAAGAACTAGGGTAATTTTAGATGCCACAGAGACCCCTATTCAGAAACCCTCTAATGTAGAGGCCCAAAGTATTACATGGTCTAGTTATAAACATAAGAATACATTAAAAACTATGGTTGGTTGTACACCTAGAGGTGTAGTGTCTTATGTAAGTGACTCCTATGGAGGATCTGCTAGTGATCGCCAGATTATAGAAAAATCTGAGCTATTAGATAAGAACAAAGAAATGTTTAATAAGAGAGATGCCATAATGGCTGATAGAGGTATTATGGTCCAAGATCTTTTTGCATGTCAAGATGTCTTTGTAAATACACCAACTATGTTAAAAGGTAAATCACAACTAGAGCCAGCAGAAGTAGTTAAAGACAGGCGTGTTGCATCTAAGCGGATTCATGTAGAAAGAGTTATCGGTCTAGCCAAAAGGTTCAAAATATTGAAACAGGAACTGCCTTCAAGTAAACTAAGTCTTGTGCTTGGCTCTAGAATAGTGTTTGTATGTTTTAGTATAGTTAATTTCAGAAAATGCATTGTCAGTAAAACTGCTTAGCACTGAGAAAGGAATTAAAAATAATTTTAAGATCATGACTGGCATTTATTTATAGCATTTATGACATATTTAAGGTTTGAGAACCTCCCCATACATCATGTACATGCCATATAAATTCACTGTCCAAATCTTAACTTATGTTTTTACAACTTTATTCATATTTATGCTCAGTCGTGTACTTAGGGAAACTTTTTGACAATGCATTTTTTGAAAGTCCTGCATATATATCATGTGTATATTGATTTTTTTTTAATTTCTTGATTCTTTTTAATGCAATTAATTCAGATAATTCCATTGACATTGCATACATGGTTTTTGTTGTAAATGCTTAATTTTTTTGAAGTGTGCTAAAACATTTTCAATCATTTTAAAAATTGTTATTGCAATGTTTTATTGAAAAGTAAATGTATTCAGGGTGTAGGTAATGGCACTTGTCTCTATTTATCTAGAATAAATGATAAAGTCCTTTCAAAAACACTTTTCATATTCCTTTGATCTTATATATATATTTTAGAAAATAATAGGCAATTGATGTGGAATTCCCTGATTGGTTTGCTATGTCATAAGGTCTCTTCAAAAACATTTTTTCTGGAATCTGATTATTTTGATAATACTGTTTTATTGATATAAAATATTAAAATGTCTTTGCTGTCACAAAGGTCATTTGGAAGCAGGTTTAAAAAAAATTATGACAAAAACTATACAATATGAGCCTGTCAATTATTATTAGTATAGTACTTTCAAAAAAGGAGATAAAAGAAAATACAAGTATCTTAAATCCAAATTTAAAATGAAAGAAAAAGAATCTGATTCCAAGTTTTTGAAAAGACCTTCAATGTATAAGGGTCTCTAGTGGCATTTTCTTGGAAACTTGTGATGAAAACTTTTACGTTTCATTAGCCATGTTAGCTGCCTGCATTATTTCAGAATAACATAAAGGGGTCAATAACACAATAAAGGTACATGTAATAACAAAACTTTCCAACATGGACGATAAATCAAAAGAATTTCATTGAATCTCATACAAAATACATTTTATTGTTATAGAAAACATGACTGGATCTTCTTCATTTTTTTCTCTCCAACAAACAAGAATATGTCCAAAAGACAATGCCCCATCTCTCAATTTTTGTATTATGCATATTTCATATATTTACTCATTTCCCCCTTTTTAATCAATGAACATCATTATGTTGAGTTCTCAGAAATATTAAGTGCCAAAGAAAGTGTTGCTAAGCATCCCTCCCTTTGACTTTTTTAAGAAAACAGGAAGTAGATGACTGACTGGTTGGGAAAAGGGAGCAAGTGTACCACTCATTACTAAGATGTATAATTCCAATTAAAATCAATCACTTCAGCAGAAACTTAGAAACCTATTGAAAATTGCAAGTAGGGACAACATGATTGCAATATCGCACTTTTGACGATGAAGACTATTAAACTTTTTGTGCAATAAAGCAAAAATATAGTTTAACCCTCTGCTCTACTTGTAAGATTAGTGACTAGGTCAGTTGGTCAAAGTATATTTAAATAAAAAGCTACGTCGAGCGCAGCATGATACGACCGCAACAAGTTGAACCCTGTACATTGGAGGCCCAATATGGATAGTCTATTGCTTTGGTCACATGCAGCCCATGGTGGACTTACAAAGCTTTTATACACATGCAACCTATGGTGGACTTTAAAATGCATATTTGACACATATATATTTACAATAACATTTAATAGAAAAAAAAATTCTATATTCATTGACATTTTTGACACGATTAAGTCCCTTTTGGCCCTTTTTAAAAAAAAGGTTAGGACCACAAAATGCAATAAAAAGCTTCCTTCAGTGTATATAATCATCATATTTAAACTTCATAACAATTGGTTTAGCTAAATTTCTTGTGTAAAACCGTTTGCCTTGACTAACTTTTAAAAATGACGTTTTTTGCCCCTTCGACCCCTTATATCTCAAAAACAATAAGAGATATTTCAAATCTGATTGAAAAATGCAGGCAGGGATTTTCACAAGGATTCCAATCCAATGAATTTTTTTTTTTGAAAATCGGACCACAAATAAAAAAGTTGATTTTTTGGGTGTGGTCCGTCTTTGGCCCCCTGTAGCAATGTAACGGTTCAATATACATTAAAACCATTGACACATTTTGTTGACAGAATTTAATGAGGAATTCAATAAAAAAAGAATTTTCAAAATCAAATGAATAATAAACATTCTACAACAGTTTTGTCAATACACCCCTATTAGCCCCTTTTGGCCCTTTTTTCCAAAACGGTAAGGGCCACCAACCCAAAATACAATAGGAACCTTCCTTTAGTGGTTACAAACATCATATAAAAATTTCATAACAATTTGTCAATATTTACTCAAGTTATCGCACGGAAACCAAATGTCCCCAGACGACGACAACGACAACGACAACGACGACGACGACGACAACGACGATAGCATCATATCAATATACGTCCGCAAATTTTTTGCGGTCGTATAAAAAATGGAACCCATGTACAACAGAAAAAACTGTTGAAGTAAAAAACGGCTGGATTTCGCTTTAAAAACAAGAAGTAGGTGAGCGACAAATCTTTACTAAACTCATGCTTTTGGCCCCAATGCTGCTGTTTTATACCACATATCAAGGGACTATGATAAACAGTTGTTGAGAGGATTTAACTGTCACGGTGAGTGTCACCCATTATTTATCATTTAGTAATGTACATTTTTTGCTGCAACAGAAAGATACCAGTCACACTTGGAAACTTGCTACAGTGTATTAAAAAATAGTGAAAAATCTTACTACAATATGTGTTGGTGTTTAAAGCCATTTATTGACGCACCTGGGCCATGTTGGGCAGTGAGTCATTTTTAATGGGTAAGCAGGTACCTTGAGCAGGTAACTGAAAAACTCATCACCTCTTACTATAGTAAACTAGAACAAGATATTGTGAACACTTAAAGATAACAGACAACAATGCAGACGACGACAGCATCATACCATTATACGTCTGCAATTTTTGTGGTCTAAAAAGGAGCATAATTAAAACTAGAAAATGTGTCTATGAGCCACAGGATGGCCCTCCCGTTCTTGAAATATCATTGACCCTCAATGTGAATTACCTGGGATATGAACCTTTACCATGAAATTGATCAAAAGTATTCATGTGTAAAATATAGGTCGCTGTGACCTTATTTCTGGTGGGTGGTGCCATGTTACCAAGACTTATCTAGTGGTGAAATATTATTGACCCCCTAACATGTAGTATTCAAGATATGGACCTTAACCAAGAACTTAAGCAAAGTCATTCATGCGTAAAATATAGGTCATAGTGACATCATTTCTAGTGGATGGTGTCACCTTACCCAAGACACATCTAGTGGTGAAATATCATTGACCCCCAACATCTAGTATCCAATTTATGGACCTTAACCAAGAACTTAACCGAAGTCTTTCATGCATAAAATATAGATCACAGTGACCTAATTTTTTAGCTCACCTGGACCGAAGGTCCATGTGAGCTATTACCATCACTTGGCGTCCGTCGTCGTCGTCTGTCGTCGTCTGTCGTCGTCGTCTGTCGTCTGTTAACAATTTTTCAAAAATCTTCTCCTCTGAAACTACCAAACAGAATTTAATGAAACTTGGTATAAATGATCCTTAGGGTGTCCTGCACCAAACTTGTGTTTTGATTTTTGATCCGTTAAAAAACATGGCCGCCGTTACTAAAAATAGACTAGGGGGGTCAGACTACTGTTTTTGGCTTATAAATCAAAAAGTATAAGAGATAGAGAAAATCTGAGGCCACGCTACTGATTCAGCATCAAAAGCTCTACAAAAGTCTCCATTTGGTCAAAGTTGTCAGATGACCCCTTATAGGGGTTACGGCCCCTTAAAGGTGAAAAATAGCATTTTTTCATGTTTTTGGCCTACAGAATGAAAACTATTGCAGATAGAGATTAGCTGTTGCTTGCTTAAATGTTCAGCTCATTTAACTCTACAAAAGTCTCCATAGGGTCGAAGTTGTCAGATGACCCCTTATAGGGGTGACGGCCCCTTAAAGGTGAAAAATAGCAATTTTTCATGTTTTTGGCCTACAGAATGAAAACTATTAAACATAGAGATTAGCTGTTGCTTGCTTAAATGTTAAGCTCATTTAGCTCTACGAAAGTCTCCATAGGATCAAAGTTGTCAGATAACCCCTTTTAGGGGTTACGGCCCCTGAAAAATGGCATTTTTTTATGTTTTTGGCCTACAGAATGAAAACTATTGCAGATAGAGATTAGCTGTTGCTTGCTTAAATGTTCAGCTCATTGAGCTCTACAAAATTCTCCATAGGGTCGAAGTTGTCAGATGATCCCTTATAGGGTTACGGCCCATGAAAAATAGCGATTTTTCATGTTTTTGTCCTACAGAATGAAAACTATTGCAGATAGAGATTAGCTGTTGCTTGCTTAAATGTTCAGCTCATTTAGCTCTACAAAATTCTCCATAGGGTCGAAGTTGTCAGATGACTCCTTATAGGGGTTACGGCCCATGAAAAATAGCGATTTTTCATGTTTTTGTCCTACAGAATGAAAACTATTGCAGATAGAGATTAGCTGTTGCTTGCTTAAATGTTCAGCTCATTTAGCTCTACAAAATTCTCCATAGGGTCGAAGTTGTCAGATGACCCCTTATAGGGGTTATGGCCCCTGAAAAAAGCGATTTTTCATGTTTTTGGCCTACAGAATGAAAACTATTGCAGATAGAGATTAGCTGTTGCTTGCTTAAATGTTCAGCTCATTTAGCTCTACAAAAGTCTCCATAGGGTTGAAGTTGTCAGATGACTCCTTATAGGGGTTATGGCCCCTTATAGGTGAAAAATGGTGTTTTTGGCCTATAGAATGAAAATATTGCAGGTAGAGAAAAGCTGTTGCTTGCTTAAATGTTCAGCTCATTTAGCTCTACAAAAGTACAGGGTCAACATCAAGACCAGGTGAGCGATTCAGGCTCCTGGGAGCCTCTTGTATTGGGTGGTGTCATGTTACCCAAGACACATCTAGTGGTGAAATCCCATTGACCATCAACATGTAGTATCTGAGATATGGATCTAACCAAGAACTTAACCGACGTCGTTCATGCATAAAATATAGGTCACAGTGACCTAATTTCTAAAGGGTGGTGTAGCCCTACCCAAGACCCATCTGGTGGTGAAATATCATTGACCATCAACATGTACTATCTGAGATATGGACCTTAACCAAGAACTTAACCAAAGTCATTCATGCGTAAAATATAGGTCACAGTGACTTAATTTCTAGTGGTTGGTTTCACCTTACCTAAGACACATCTAGTAGTGAAATATCATTGACCCCCAACATCTAGTATCCAAGTTATGGACCTTAACCAAGAACTTAACCGACGTCGTTCATGCATAAAATATAGGTCACAGTGACCTAATTTCTAAAGGGTGGTGTAGACCTACCCAAGACCCATCTGGTGGTGAAATATCATTGACCCTCAACATCTAGTATCCGAGTAATGGACCTTTACCAAGAACTTAACCAAAGTGTTACGGACGGACGGACGTATGTCCGTACGGACGGACGGACGGACAAGGGTAAAACTATATGTCCGATCCACATACGTGGTCGGGCCATAAAAATTGTAATATGATTTAAGCAAGACAGTCAAGTTTAATAGAATCAATACAAACATATAACAATTCTTTGATATTATAGTTTGTTGTTCGACATTTTCAAAATCCTTATTACAGTATTAAGAAGTAATGTACCCGGAGACGCAAATAATCATATTTTACTTAAATAAATTATTAAAGTTTTAATTTTCTTTTAAGGAAAAAGAGATAATTAGCAGTAATTAGATTTCATTGATTTCTAACTGATTTATTCTAAATTACTCCAACAAGGATCATAGAACATACAAGTTATGTGGTTTGATGTAAAAATACTTGTCGATGAGTTTTGACAGATTTCATGGATTTTCTTTTGTATGTGATGTTATTTGCAACAGTATAGCTAGTTTGGAAGTGTTTTCCTAAAGTAGGGAGTAAAAGAAGTAAAAGGAGGTGGAATATTTTGTCTTGTGAAATTTCAGAGAAAGCCATTAAGCAGTCTAAGAGGGGTTGTGCTCACAATGTGTTACTGCACAAGTTGGTAACGTTCCACAACTCCAACAAGAGGCTCCCATGAGCCTGAATCGCTCACCTGGTCTTGATGTCAACCCTATGAAGAACTTTGTAGAGCTGAATAAGCTGAACATTTAAGCAAGCAACAGCTTTTCTCTTTCAGCAATAGTTTTCATTCTATAGGCCAAAAAGGTGCAAAATGTTATTTTAATGGCCGTCTGAAAACTGACTCTATAGAGACTTTTGTTAAGATCCTCATGAACTGAACATTTAAGCAAGCAACCACTTTTCTTTATCTGCTATAGTTGTGGCTGAAACCCCTATAAGGGGTCATCTGACAACTTCGACCCTATGAAGACTTTTGTAGAGGTATATGAGCTGAACATTTAAGCAAGCAACAGTTTTTCTCTATCTGCAATAGTTTTCATTCTATAGGCCAAAAACACCATTTTTCACCTTTAAGGGGCTGTAACCCCTTAAAGGGGTCATCTGAAAACTTTGACCCTATGACAACTTTTGTAGAGCTAAATTAGCTGAACATTTAAGCAAGCAACAGCTTTTCTCTATCTGCAAAAATTTTCATTCTATAGGCCAAAAACGCTATTTTTTGCCTTTAAGGGGCTGTAACCCCTATAAGGGGTCATTTGACAACTTCAAACCTATGATGACTTTTGTAGAGCTAAATGAGCTGAACAATTAAGCAAGCAACAGCTTTTCTCCATCTGCAATAGTTTTCATTCTATAGGCCAAAAACACAAAAATCACTATTTTTCACCTTTAAAGGGCCATAACCCCTATTAGGGTTCTTCTGACAACATTGACCCAATAGAGACATTTGTAACGTTCAATGAACTGAAGGTTTAAGCAAGCAACAGCTTTTCTCTAACTGAAATCATTTTCAATCTTAAGGCCAAAAACACAAAAAATCAGTATTTTTTTACCTTTAAAGGGCAATAACCCCTCTAAGGGGTCATCTGACAACTTCGACCCAATGGAGACTTTTGTAGAGCTTTTGATTCTGAAGAGCCTACTATCCTTTAGATTTTTTCTATCTGTTCTAGTTTTCAAGTTATAAGCCTTTAAATGTGATTTTACCCCATGTTCTATTTTTAGTAACAGCTGTTGATTTGTTGACAAATCAAAAAACCGAACACAATTTTTAAACATCATGCCCTGATAAATACTTTGACCAAGTTTTGAAAAATTCCCTTCAGTAGTTTCAGAGAAGAAGATTTTGGACAAGAGGCTCCCAAGAGCCTGAATCGCTCACCTGAACTACACAGGTACATATATTTGTAGATATTATTGTGCTTAACAACATGCGATTTAAATTTCTGAAATATCTTGATTAGTTTTCCAGATATTGGGCTTAATAAGTGTAAATTTGGCAAAAATTAGGAAAAAGAACAATAACTCCCACTACAGCAGTGAGATCTTTTCCAAAATTTCAGGACAGGTAGGTCTTAATATGCTGATCACTTTTGATTCTTGCACAATTTTGATATCTGAAACCATATTTGAGTTACTAGCAAAAAAATACAATTTACCCCTTTGTTCTATTTCTAGCCATGACGGCCATGTTTTTTACAAATGAAAAATCTGAATGATATAAGCTATTAAACAAGTGTGACATGTTAAGATGCAGTTGGTTTTACCTTGTCAAACAAGTTAATCTTTGAAATTCAGGGGAAAAGTAATGAAAAATGGTAAATTTTGTTGTTTAAAGGGCCATAATTCCTAAAAGAAATGGTTCTACAGCTTTGACCTTATTTCATGAAATGTAGATCTTGATGTGCTCAATCATATGCAATTCAAATTTTTGAAATATCTTGTATAGTTTTCAAGATACAGGGCTAAATAAGTGAAAAAAATTGAAAAAATCCAGAAAAAGGGCAATAACTCCTATGTCGATTGTTGGATCTTCTTGAATATTTCATAGCAGGTAGATCTTGAGATGCTGATCACTTTTGTCTCCCATCAGAATTTTGATATCTGTAACTATTTTTGAGTAATTAGCAAAAAACTGCAATTAACCATATGTTCTATTTTTAGCCATGGCGGCCATATTTTTTGACGAATCAAAAATCCGAACGAAATAATTGTAGTGTTTATGCTATTCAACAACTGTGCCAAGTTTGGTTGAAGTTGGATGTATGGTGTCAGACAAGTTAATCTATGAAACTCAGGAGAAAAGTAATGAAAAATGGTAAATTTTGATGCTTTAAGGGCCATAACTCCTAAAAGAAATGGTTCTACAGCTTTGACCTTATTACATGAAATGTAGATCTTGATGTGCTTAATCATATGCAATTTGAATTTTTAAAATATCTTGTATAGTTTTCAAGATATAGGGCTAAATAAGTGCAAAATTTTGAAAAAATCCAGAAAAAGGGCTATAACTCCTACATCGGTTGTTGAATCTTCTTGAAAATTTCTGGGCAGGTAGATCTTGATGTGCTGATTACTTTTACCCTTGCCAGAATTTTGATATCTAATACTGTTTTTGAGTTATTAGCAAAAAACTACAATTTACCACTTTCTTCTATTTTTAGCCATGGCAGCCATGTTTTTTTACGAATTAAAAATCCGAACGATAGTTTTGTACACATAATGCTACTAAACAACTGTACCAAGTTTGGTTGCAATTGGACTTATGGTGTCTGACAAGTTAACGTTTGAAAAAATGTTAACAGACGACGACGAGGACGACGGACACCAAGTGATGGTATAAGCTCCCATGGACCTTCGGTCCAGGTGAGCTGAAAAAGTAACGGACGGACGATGGACGACAGACGACGGACGGACGCATGGCGATGACAATAGCTCACTTGACCCTTCGGGTCAGGTGAGCTAATAAAACTTGTCAATTCAAAATGGAATTGCAATTTTATCAACATTGTGGTGAAAACTATCCTAAAAAATCAGAAAAATCTGATCAGCATTCTCATAGAAATTTCACCCACAAAGTGTTCCTTTGACCTAAAATGCACACACTCCTATAAATCCCATACCCTTATATAATTTGTTATATTACAATGGAGGAGTGTCGAATGGAAACCAATGCCACACATCCCAAGCAGGAAGTAGGAGTCAAACAGGTGTGAAAATCATAAGAAAGTCTGTCAGTCAAATATGGCAGGATTTAGTTAAACAGGAAGTAGGTGAGCGACAGACCTGGAATTGAATCCAATGTTATTGGACCCCATCCTGAAGCTGTATACCAAATATCCTGACCATGTATATCAAATATCAAGTGGCTGTGATTAGTAGTTGTTGAGAATCCATTTAGCAGTTTCAGAAGGGTTGCACTCACTTACATGACTTACTGTTGCTATGACCTATAATGCACAAAATTGATAGCTACACAACTGGAAATTTGTCAAATCTAAATTGTGTTGCAATGTGATCAAGAACATATGGTGACAAACTATCCAAAAACCAAATTAATATTCTCCGAGTAATTTCATCCACAAAGTGGATATAAAATCCCATAGTTTAAAAAAATTAATTCAAATCAAATGATCAATAAAATATATATAGTGACAAACTATTCTACATAATTTCATCAAAAATGGTTTAACAGCAGTTTTAGAGTTTTGTCCACATACATACAGTGGACAAAGGTAGAAACAAAGACCATTTCTAAGTCCATCCATTGCAGTGTGGTGGGGAATAACAAAATGCTGTATAGCGGGTTATTTTACAAGGGGGAATTTTGCCAGTTTTTATGTAATAAGGTAAGTGAAAAAAATTTGCGTGTTTTATTTTTGCAGTTTGTGAATGTGTTGGCAGATGATTTCTATTTGTTTCTATTTCTATCTGTTTTAGTTTACCTGGATTTATTTTTGAGATTTCCCTGGACCTGGGAAAATAACGTGCTATATGGTATACAAAGGTTTTAAACCTCACTTTTTACTTATCAATAGTACAAAAAAGAGATACATCTTTCAGAAATGTTTTAATGGCAGAAGCATGTTGACTTTTAACAAAACTATTATTTAACAAAAATGAAAATTATGACATTTTAAACAGGAAATATGTTTATCAACAATCAGTGTTCTGGTAGTTACATTACAGAATTACATGAATAAGTAGTTCCACAGTGAAGAAATACATGCAATGAATCACCAAATATTGTACAATTTACAAGTACTGATGATTATAGAAATCTTGAAACTTGTGTGTGAGGATGGAATTATAAATTTACAAATGAACTTGTATAAACAAAGAAAGTCAGTTGAGATATAATGAACTAGGAATACTATGAGCAAATGAATATCCCCAAGTGTTCTAGGATATTTTTTTTTATCTGACTAACCTGTATTTAAAATTGCTTAGTATTCACTTACCCTCAATAGAAATTATTGCAAAAAACTTTCAAAATCCACTTACCCTGGGTTTCATTTCACTTACCCAAGGTAAAGGGTAATGGGAATCCTATAACATGGATCCCTCTTACTTCATTTTGGGAAAAAATATGATTAATCATCTCCAATGAATGATATTTTGTAGCAATGAAATACTTCTTCATGTCGAAGTTTCATCAAAATTCATCAAGCCCTTAATCAGGAAATGCACCAACTAGATATGTGAACTTAAGGACACACAGACAGACAGAGCGATTCCTATATACATGTATATGCCCCAAACTTTGTTTCTCATTAAATGCCTATTAAAGAAAGAAAACACCTTTTCAAACTAAAAAAAATATGACATGATAAAAGAAAAAGATGTAAAGCATTTAATAAACATGATTCAAACTCCAATATTTCTTTTCTAACCAAAACTTGATAACCTAGTAATAATATGTGCAACAGTTTTTAAATCATTGTCTATACTCTATAGCATTCACATCATATCATGTATTTCAACTCAGTTTACTGCTTTCTATTGTTATCCAAAAGTTATCATCATTATATAATCACTTTAGAATAATTTCATCACTTTCACAACTCTCATGATTTCTTCATACTAGCTTTTAATTCATCAAAGCATGATCTGAGGAAGATGTGTGGCTTCTTCTGAGGATCAAATCCTTCATGGCCCTACAAAGAAAACAAATATTTGAAAATTCATGAGGCAACAATAAAATAATTCCTGGATTCTTATTCAAATTTCTTGAAAATATTGGGTGGACTGGCAAATCTTATTTTTTAAAATTTTTTTATTCATTTTGATAAAATTTCCTGTCATTCGCCAAAAAATGAACATAATTTGCCAAAAAACTCAAAATCATTATTTTTAGGCGGCTGAAATTATCAGGAAGGGAAGGGATGAGAATCTAGGATATTTTTTTTTACATTTAGCCTTAACAATATTTTTGCAAACAGAATTAATGAGTTAGTTGAAAAGAAATTATTTAATTAGATCAAACTACTATTACCCATACAATAATTTTATGAATATGAAAAATTAGGATCTATGACTGATGGATAAACAGACAAACTGCAAAACAATATGTCCCCTATTCTGGTTGATGGGCAATAAGAAATATCATTTTTTGGGGGGTAGGGTGTAAAATTGTGGGTAACATTGTTATCTTTTCTGTCTAAGCACAAAATGTCTAGCAAAAACAAAAAAAATACTTAAAAGAAGTACAAACCTTTGACCAATCATAACTTGTAGAATAGGCAAATACTGTGCCCTGTGAGTTAAAATGACAGGCTGTGATTGGCTGATCAAACTGTTCTGAAGTCTTCAGTTTTGTCCGAGCATCTTTGTCCCAGAAACTGAACTTGCAGTCAGACCCAACAGTTGCCAGAGTGCCATGGACAGGATGGAAAGATATATCATTGACCTAAGAAAATCAAACAAATGTCACAATACACAAAAATAAATTCTACTTAATGTCATACTGTAATTCTTTGAATGATTTTTATTTCACTGAAATTGAAATTGCTTCAATGTTTTCAATACTGATTCTGCATAAAATAGCAAAATTTTACATACCTCACCTGCTTTACTGTAAAACACAAGAAAGTATCTGGCAAAGTATCCAAATATTCCTTACATTTACTTCAATAGGAATCATGTCATATTGTTTATAATATCCCCCCAAAAAACAATATTTAACAGGTATTAACATAATGCATAGTTTTACTGAAAAAGCACCCTTATCCCATAAGGGCTATTCCAGAAAAAAAATATCTCCTGGAGGCAGAACGCCCATCAAATTTAGGGGTACCAACCAATACATTTAATTTTATGTATTGCAATGCATTGTATCTAGAATTTTTGTATCAGACCCTCCACCAACAGAATTTTAATTCAAGTGCGTTCTGCCCCAGGATATATTTTTTTCTGGAATAGCCTTAATTGAAGCTGAGAACTGAAGATGAAATTGGATATAATTAATTCATTTATAGCTTTTCAAAGATGTTTAGTCAATAAACAGGGTTCCCATTATTTTTTGGACACAAAATTCAAGGGTTTTTCAAGGACTTTTCAAGGGTTTTGAGGTCATTTTCAAGGATTAAAATAGTCCGCAAAAAATAAAAAATCCAATATTTTTCAGCCTTTTTTCATCAAATGGTCAACAAATCTGCATATTACAAAATTCCAGGGTTTTTAAAGGATATTTGATCAAATTCAAGGATTTTTCCAGGTTTTTTAACATTGAAATGAAAATCAAGGACTTTTTCAGGTTTCCTTGAATTCAAGGATGGCGTGGGAACCCTGAATAAAACATACACTTTTATACATGTATGAATATATCTATTTTTTACACATGTATGAATATATCTATTTTAGAAAAGAATTAAGAACTGTCTGGTCAGGCTTGTCATGTAAGTAGCAAGTAAAAATTATTGACCTTATCATATATTTTAAGCTTGTTTCCCGACCTTATCACATATTTTCAACTCGAAAAATGGTACATTGTACCTATTCCAACAGCATGTCCTAGTACCTTCTATATAGGAAGTGCCCCCCTCCCCAAGACCTCATAATTAATCTGATTATCATTTCAACCTATTGACATATCCTTTATGAACACAATTTATCTTAGCTGTTTTTATTTGTTTACTGAATTGGCTATTTTTGTTCACTTTATATCATAAAATTTTCATTTTTCAGAGACAAATATAATGGTGTCATGCAATTCACATCTTATTCTTATCGAACAAGATAAAACTTACAGCATAAATATCTTGCATCCCATTGGTGACTCCATTAGATCTGTGACACTTGAACGTGAAGTTGTCTTTAGGATTAGTTGGATTGACATAATGTATTGCCACACGACCTTCAATACTTCCAAGAGCAAACCCTGTGGGAGAGTTGATTTTTTTGTCCAGGAATATACTGACACAACGGTGCTGAAAAAGTCAAAGTGGAAAAGTTAGTACATGTAGTAAGTTGAACAAGTTCAGTATCAAACTACATTAAACTTCTATGTGTACAAACAGTCTATGATTATCCGACAGCCCACCATTTATTCAAGAAAATACATAGATTATACTGAAATATAAGTACAATAAAACAAATCCTTATCACTGAGGCATGAAGATGGATATCAGAGGTCCTGTTATGGAAGATATTGCCAAATTTTTAAGATTTTACTTTTTCTGTTTTTAAATGTATTCACAAAGTTTAAGTTTGAATAAATAGGGTTACTAATTCTGGGAATAAGAAACCAGTTGGCCATTTTTAGACCTTTAGAAGGTATTTAACTGTCAAATGTACAAATTGTAACTGCAGCTACTGTACACATGCCAGAAACTATTTTTGTAATTTTTCATACACGTTATGGGTCATACCTGAAATTTGAGAGGAGATTCTATTCTGCTGAATTCCTGGGGTCTGTTTTCCAGTTGATATATGATGAGTTCCCTACCAGCAGTACCAACAACAGCCATTGGGTATCGCTGAAAAATTAAAACAGTTTTATCACATAAAAGTTAACATTTCTACCAAAACAAGCCAAATTTTAACAGATTTGTCTGATGTCTGACGAACCAGACCTTTGGAATGACTGCATTATAAAGTTTAAAACACCATCAAATATGTACCATTTTATCAAATAAAATGCATTTTTATTGTAAGAAGATAAGGCCAAAATAAAATTGTCCATAGACTCTCATCCAGGTTTCTTGAAAATATGGGGTTGGCAGGCGTATTATATCTTTTAATTATTTTTATCAATTTTGATAAAATTTTCTGTCATTTTGAAGGAAACTGACCAAAATGAAAATATTCTGCCAAAAAATCTATACATTTTTTTTCATGCCACTGAAAAATTCAGGGCAGGAGGGGATGAGAATCTAGGATGGTTTTTTATTATATTAGCCTAATAAACAAGAAGAAAATATTGAGAAGCGTTTGAATTATTTGAAACAAAATATAAAATGTTTCAACTTAGCAAAATTAGTTTGCTTGCCATTTCAATTTATTTGATTTATGCAATATAAAATGCACTTTACATTCTTCTAAAACTAAACATGTATGTATAATTCTGTCCATTTCAAACCCAATGGCTTTAAACCTTTGGCTAAAGTTCAAAGCTGATGAAAAGGGAACTGGAACACTAATAATGCCCAGAATCTTTTAATGTGTTAAACATTCAAGACACTTTGATACAATTTTAATGTGACAATGACTTTTAGGTATTGATTTGAAGGTAAGATAAATAATATGTAGCACTAATATCAATAAGGGTAATTACAAAATTACCGCACTTGGAGTATCAATCTCAATGTCCAAGAGAAGAGACAAAACAAGGAAGACACTCCAGAAAAAATTGAAGATTGCAATGGTCTTCAATCAAATCAATTCTACACATTCAAATGTACTACAAATTCATTTATATGGAAATCTGACAAATCCATATACATGATATTGGCATTTAGCAATCTCAGTCATATGTTACACTTCTGCTGAGATTTACTAGGGTGTACTTACAACATCTGCACAATAACATCTCTCTGGTAACTGTATTGTATCCATAGGAGTGGGTGATCTGGTGTCCCAGAACTAGAAATTATGTAATTACATGTTTAAGTCAACAAGAAATAATATAATTGACAAGAAATAATATAATTATCATGATTATTACAACCAAGTCAACAAGAAATAATATAATTATCATGATTATTACAACCAAGTCAACAAGAAATAATATAATTATTACAACTAAGTCAACGAAAAATAATATAATCGTCACAATTTACATGATTTAGTTGAAGTTTAGTTGTTTTACCATGTGTATTGATATGTTGTGAATTTTTTGTGGTGGTGTCTTAAGTGTCAATTGATTTTCAACAAAAAATATGCCCAAAAAACATAAAGCCCCATCTTGCAACATTTGGGACAGACCATACCATGTGTATTGATATGTTGTGCATTTTTTGTGGTGGTGTCTTTAGTGTCAATTGATTTTCAACAAAAAATATGCCCAAAAAACATAAAGCCCCATCTTGCAACATTTGGGACGGACGAACAGATGAACAGGAGATGGGACATAAAAATTAAGAAACAAATTTGTTCATACTACAGAAATAAGACAATGTAAGATATGTACAAGTTTTAACAATATTTCTTTATCTGTAAGTGTCATAACCTTTTGACAAAGTTCTATTCTCATGTTATGTTATGATGCCGACTGCATCTAGTCCGCAATTTGACAGCAAATTTCATTGATTTTTAAATATTTTCCTTTGATCTTTCAATTTTGGGCAAATTTCACCTGAGCAGCTTAAACTTAAAAGCCCTGTATGATGGCACTCGCATGTAAAGTTAAAACAAATGACAAGTTACATGTACATCCATGATTTTATCTTAAGCATTATAAAAGATTTACATTCTGACAAAATGGTTTAGATTTGTCCAAATTTTGTTCCTCTTTGGGAATTTTTTCCATCATTTTTACTACCTTTAGCATTTTGTCCCATCCACCTGTCATGATACAGGAATAGTTTGGGGCTTTAATCCAGTGCACTGTCTTGATTGGAGCATCATGCTGTAAAAGAAGCATTTTACATAAACTGTCAGTTTTAAAAGCACAAAATAGTATTTAGGAATAATTTTTACCATGGTTTGGCAAAGGTTAAAAGTAATTCAACCCAGTCACATTATACCTGGTGTAAGATCAGTAAATCTTTATAAATCTAAATCTTTATCGAAGCTGATATTTGTACTTATGTCTTAATGTTAGTTGTTTTATGTCAAGTATTCAAGGGCTCCTTTTTTGTCAATGTTAAGGTTTTGCTTAATACATGTAATATGCATTATATTTTCAATCCAAATGCAAAACAGTTAGCAGCGACCACTGGTCCCATTTTCAGGCAGATGGCTGTTTTCCATTGTGGATTTTTAAACTGTTGCTGATATATGAAGACTTTCACATAAACCTATACCACATCACATTATCTTTTATAGATTTATGAAAATTAAAATGAGCATGTCTGGAGTTTCTATAATGTACCAATCATGATTATGTTCTGAGCAAAAAAACAAACAAACATGTTTTTATTATACATGTTATAAAATATATTCATATTTGAAATTTTCATTCCAATATAATGAGTTGGAATATAGTAAATTGTAATTGCAAATACAATAAATTCTAAGGGCTATTCCAGAAAAAAAATAGATACCGGGGAAAGAATGCACTTGAATTAAAATTCTGTTGGTGAGGGTCAGATACAAAAATTCTTAATACAATGCAATGCAAAACATTGAATTAAATGTATTGGTGGCATCCCTAAATTTAATGGGCGTTCTGCCCCAAGGAGATATTTTTTTCTGGAAAAGCCCTAATCAAAAACCAAGTTTTGACTTAATTAAAATTAAAATATCGTTTAGCGACTTTGAGATGCAGAACAGCAATAAAAGCCTAGTTCTATTGCTATGTTAAATTATGTGTCTATTTTCATAAATTTGTAGATCAGCCCGATCCCAAACAGGAAGTACAAATCTGATGGGTGTAAAAGTCGCTTAGGACGTACAGTATGTCATACTGAACCATCCTACCAAGTTTCAAATCATTCCCATGTATGGTTCCTGAGTTAAGCTTGACCGAATCTAATATGGTCAGATGGACATGTGTAAAATTTAATGGCCCCCAACATGTGGTCGCGAGGGCATAAAAACATAACTACATATATACTACATGTATCTTGGGTACAGAAATCATTCAATCCACTCTATACTAAAGGTGAACCTACATATCCCTTCTTGGATAATTCTCACCTGTGCTACTTGAACAGCCTGGTTGCTATTCAGATCCCACATCTTGACTGTTTTGTCTACTGATGAGGTAAATACTTTTGTTCCATCCTGTAAATAGAAAAGTATCAATAGAACACCCAAAATGGCCTAAACAAGAGCATGTCTCATGGTCACTCTTCTAACCTTAACCTTTGAATAATTGACCCCAAATTCTGTTCCTTTAAGCATCAAGTGTGTGTGTAGTTTTTATCAAATTCTTTTAATATGTGTTCAAAACTTTGACTATGATGCTACACAAAAAATAATTTATGTTTTTTTTTATTTTCATTATATCCACTTTTTAGCATTTATAACTTGTGGACAGAGAAACAAAAAGAAACACAAAGAACATAATAAAGGCCAAAACCATTCTTTTATATTGATACTCACCTCACTCCAGTCACAATCTAAAACAGGCCCAGTATGTGTTTGTTGTGCTCTAGGAATAGTCTGACCTTGTTGTGTAACCTCCCAACAACGAACCTGAAAATTAAAATATAATTTGATAAAATGGTATAGGGGGAAACGATTCACTGTATTTACCAAAATTGTAGTATTTTGATCCACAGTTCAATTCTCGATACAGTCAAGCTGCTAACTATACCAACAATATTGTCCTCGTGTTAAACTTTATCCAAATCAAACATTTCTGCTTTAAATATCTCATTGTTACTCTTTTAGTTCATGACAGTCGATGTATTTTGCTAAATATTTAAAAAATTAAAACCCAGGTTTTTTAGTGCCAAGGAATGGAACTGTGACCAACAAAATTTGCTGCACATGCGCAAATGAGTTAAAATTTGGAACAATTATTATATATATAGACTTTCGGAATTTACAGTCAAAGATATTTTTACTTTGATGAAGTTTTTGTATTGTGATATTTATTGAAATGCAAGAAGTATATATCGCAATACATATTGTTTGTCAAAGAAGTGTATCGTTACATCACTAAAATGGTACATGTAATTGGTCTACAACATAACTTGATCATGCTGATGTTCAATATTACTGAACATTAGCATGATCAATAAATATTGTTAAGACTTTTGTTATATCAGACGTATTATTTTTGTAATATCTACTAAAAACTTTTTTTTGATGTACTGTAGAAGCAGAAATATTCGTGGGGGATTAAATTTCGTTTATTTTGTGGGTAAGAAATATCCACGAAATTAAATCCCCACGAATTTTGAACAGTGTATATCAAAATAAAAAATCCTCGAAAATTTGTCCCCACCAATTCACTTTTGGGTATTTAACCACGAAATTTTATCCCTACTAAATAAATGATTATACAGTATGTCTTGATTGGTATTTGTAATTAAACTAACTCAGTGACAGTGAAGATATAAATTATGGAGAAATCATTGAATACTGTGGTTTCGATATTTGTGGGGTGTCAAATTTCATGATTTTCGTTTCAGTTAATGAATGTTTTTTTCTCTCTCTAAAAACCTCTATATTGTGCAAGTTTAAATTATGTCTCCCCCCACTTTTGTGGGGAAACATATTGTTTTTGTCGTGTCCGTCCGTCACAAAGTTTGTCAGCGCAACTCCTCTGAAACTACTGAACCTAATTCAACGAAACTTGGTATAAAGGAAGGACATCATATGTAGTTGTGCATATTACCAGGAAATTTTGATCCTCAAATTTTTGTTGGAGTGATGGCCCTTTGAACTTAGAAATTTGCTGAAAATCCTCATTTATCATCTTGTCAGCGCAACTCCTCTGAAACTACTGAACCGAATTCAACCAAACTTGGTATATAGGAAGGACACCATATGTAGTTGTGCATATTACCAGGAAATTTTGATCCTCAAATTTTTGTGGGAGTTATGGCCCTTTGAACTTGTAATTTTGCTGAAAATCCTCATTTAGCAACTCCTCTGAAACTACTGAACTGAATTCAATGAAACTTGGTATATAGGAAGGACACCATATGTAGTTGTGCATATTACCATGAAAATTTGATCATCAAATTTTTTTGGGAGTAAGGGCCTTTTGAACTTGGAACTTTTTGGGGAAACAGGGGGAGACATCGTTTTTGTAGGCAAAAACAAACTTTAATTAAAGTTTGTTTTTGCCTACAAAAACGACGTCTCCCCCCGTTTTCCCTTAAAGTTCTAAGTTCAAAGGACCATAACTCCAACAAAAATTTAAGGATCGAAATTTCCTGGTAATGTGCACATCTACATATGGTGTCCTTCCTATATACAAAGTTTCATTGAATTAGGTTCAGTAGTTTCAGAGGAGTTGCGCTGACAAGATGATAAATGAGGATTTTCAGCAAATTCATAAGTTCAAAGGGCCATAACTACAACAATTATTTGAGGATCAACATTTCCTCGTAACCTGAGTAACTACATATGGTGTCCTTCCTATATACAAAGTTTGATTAAATTCGGTTAAGTAGTTTCAGAGGAGTTGCACTGACAAGATGATAAATATGGATTTTCAGCAATTTTCTAAGTTCAAAGGGCCATTTCTCCCTAAAAAATTTGAGGATCAAAATTTCCTGGTAACATGCACAACTACATACTGTGTCCTTCCTATATACCAAGATTTGTTGAATTCAGTTCAGTAGTTTCAGAGGAGTTGCACTGACAAGATGATACATGAGGATTTTCAGCAATTTTCTAAGTTCAAAGGGCCATTACTCCCACAAAAATTTGAGGCACAAAATTTCCTGGTAATATGCACAACTACATATGGTGTCCTTCCTATATACCAAGTTTGGTTGAATTCGGTTCAGTAGTTTCAGAGGATTTGCGCTGACAAACTTTGTGACAGACGGACGGCAGACATGACAAAAACAATATGTCTCCCCACAAAAACGGGGGGAGACATAATTGACTTGAATTCTATGTAGCTAGCTTATGAAGCACAATTACATGCATAAACTCACATTATTGTCCCAGCTTCCAGCAATGAGAAAACTGGAGTTATTTGTGGAGGTTGGACTAAACTTTAAACAGCTGACACTATCATCTGGAGGACTCTGTACCTAAAATATTGTAAAAAATACATTGAAATACAACATATACATGTACATAAAAACTTATGCATGCAGCAGTATACAAACATGACAAAGTAAATGTTGAATGACGGTAAAAATTCAATGTTTAACTTGACACTACACTGTCATATCTGGGTTTTTTCTATGTGGTAATTACTGGCATTTGTATTTCAAGAGAATTTCTGTGTACATGATAAACTCAATAACATCCCTTTGTAGACCGATGTACATGTAAGTTCATACTCAAATTTTTATATTGTAAAAATGGGCTAGTCCATTTTACCCACAATTTTTGTCTTATTTGTAAAAGCTCATGATCAACATTCATGACATTTGCTTAAATTTCTCATAGAATTTGCTCCAAATGGGTTTGTTTGCCATAATCTTCATGCATAGTGTACAAAGTTTCACAGAGATCTGACTAATGACTATGAGGAATCAACTTAAACTTCATGCAGAAGTAGACTTTATAAGAGTAACTCAGTTTTATAAATGCATCATCCAAAAACCTTCTATGATGCATATATTTTATTTTACCACATTCAATATACCTTCTATAATGCATAAATTATATTTTATTACCACATTTATTAATATACCTCAACATCTTTCATAGCATTAGCATTGGTACTTCCTGAACTGTTGCTGAAAGCTGATGAACTTGTACCAAAGAGACTCATCCCAATAATCTAAAAAAAAAAAAAGATTTAACAAATTTATCAATATACATGTAGTTAATACCATTTGCCATGTTTGGTATGCAAAATTTATTTTAAAAATCAAATAGTTTGGTGTGGTTTCCATCACCTGACTGACCATTATTTTTCATTAAGATTCTAGATGTTTTATTAAATGCCAATTTTAATCAGGTACATTGTAGATAACTAATTATGCAATACATGCTTGACTTTATTCAATAATGTTCATTATTTCCAAATAAGTTTATTATTTCTTTTCTTTATCTATTGCTATTTTGGGGGCATTGATCAGTCTGAACAAAAACAGAGCACAATTATTGTTTTTTTATACTTGAGAGCAGCTTAAAAGACTTTGTCTTTGGTGATTTGCAATAAAAAATATATGCTGGAAACTGTCATGACTGTTTTCAAATGACAATGGTATTTACAACAAGATAATGCTGATGAGTACCTAGTCCCCATATGAACCAAGATGGCAAGTATTGGCAACATTACAATTGGAAAGGCTCAGCTATGCAAGGATTTTATGTTTAGAAATTAAATTACAAAGTGAAAATTAGTGAAAATATCAATGAATATTGCTGCAAATTTTTTTTTTAAATTTGAAACAGTTTCATACACATGTACATGACTCTACCACTGGGAGACAAAATCTCCTGACTTTTTGACTTATTATGCTTAATTGTGTAATCTCCCACTTTTTCAAGACATGACAAAATATGTTTTTTATAGCCATTCTTAATTTATTGTTCATGAAACATTTCCAATGGTTTAGGGCTTCGTCAATTAGTCAGGCATTAATTTCACTGTACAGTATGTACTTATAGTTGTATAAACAGTTGAGGACTATAATCAGTGAAGCCAGGCATATTTGGCACATGCTAGTGCCCTCAATTGACATTGAAAAACAATATAAAATGCATTAAAAATCGCCTGCTCTTATGTCCAATCTCCAGCTAAAAAAATCAATATCACAAGCTTTGAAGGACCCGTAACATGTATGCAGTTTAAAACAAATTCCTTGTTTTAACTTTTTGAAAAATGAAAAAAATTATGCTCTTGTTTTCTCTTATCTATATATATATATATGGAGCACCATTATTCATTGCACACTGCTGAATGTTTATTTTCACCCCATCATATATACTGGTATCTTGTATTATCGAGGTACATAGCTTCATGCACAGAGAAACGGTGACGTCACAGTGGAATATTTAGTTGAAATGAACATTAATACCACGGAGAAATGGGAAGGGGGTATACAGGTAGTCCAAATAATAAGGACGTCTTGTAAGGTTTTTTATGATTTTAGTTGTTTCGCCTCCCTGCAACTTTACAGGAAGGCGTCCAAGAAAAAATCCAAAATTAGCCTTCCCCGTAACGGCTAATTATATGGACTGGTATATAGGTTGAAATCAATTTCATAATATTTATCAAAGGCTATATTCTGATGCCCATCATGCATACTTTAAATAAAATACAAAATCACAAATACCCTAGAATGATGCCAGGACTGCTGGGACTATTTTTAGGAAAAGTTACTTTCAGTTTCAACTTTTATCTGCCAATATATATTTTTCTTTTATTGTGTAAGAGCAGATTGAAAGGGGCGGTTTTCCATAAAAAGCATTGTGAAGGAAATTGTGATATGTCTGAAATAGAGCTATACAGCTACATATTTGGCCAAAATACATGCCAGTAATTTCAAAACTTCGTACCAATTTTTTGCCGGAAGTAAATATTAAAACGGAAGTTAGCCTTTTCCTGAACCCAAACCGTGTTTGAGTTTTATCAGACCCATTTATTCTATCGGAACTTCTCTCAATCTATCACCAGAGGGAGCATCTACCAACAATGACCTATCACCAGAGGGAGCGTCTATCGTCTTTCAACAATGACATTGTTGACAGACGCACCTATCACCAGAGGGAGCGTCTATGATATCAACAATGACATTAGACACGGCCACCAATCGCGCAAACTCATATCCAAATGCTATGAAAGAATTTACGTTAGCGGGACATCCGGATATGAGTGAGCGGAACTTTTTCCTTTCGACTGGAATGTAAGTAACCTTTATTCAAAGTCATTAGAGGGCTCCCTCTGGTGAAAGATTGGAACTTCTCTCGGCCACCCCCCCCCCCCCCCCCCAAAAAAAATTAAATAAATAAATAAATAAAAAATAATTCTGTTGTTGGGTTTTTATGTAATTTAACTGTAAAAGGACAAAAAATTTCGGAACCATTATTGTTTTTTAATTTAGGAATAAAATTATATTCATAGCCGTCTCTGTAAGAATCATGCAAAATGCAAAAATAGTGGCAGATGCATATTTTTGAAAACTGGTTCTTTTTATCGGAATTTGATCTTTATGATGAGAAATGAATGTAAATTAAATTTTAGCCCAATCGGTTCATTAGATCTCGTTTAATACACAATAAAAATTTGGTTACATTGTGTATGAAAATAAGTACGGAAAAAAGTCCCGCCAATTTTTTTTTCTTAACAAACCAACCAAAAATATCACTTTAAGTATCCGACTGATATTTTTGTTGAAATTCAACTATAATGGCCTACTTTTTCAGAAAATATCAACAATTTTTACAGACCCTTCCGAACTTTTGAGTAAAGAGGCCAAGAAAATTGGTTAGGTTGTGTATGAAAAAAGTTTGGGAAATTTTCCCGCCAAAATTTTTAATGTCAATTTGCAGATAGTCTAATGGACCAATTTCACTTAAGTTGATATTTTTCGCTAAAGTGGTCCAAGATGAATAACTAGCCAAAAAATTGTTAAAACCTAAGATTATAAGTAAATCACCTTTTGCATGATTTTTACTGAGACAGGTTCATAATTAAAAATCCCCGTCAAGATAGACTTTGCAAATCTTGTAAGTGTATTGAAGATGGGTATCATTTTATTTTAAATTGTGAAATTAACAGTAAGTTAAATCCATCTCTAGAGGGAGAATGCTATCTTTCGGAACCATTATTTTCAATAAGGAATAAAATAATATTCACTAAAATGCGTATCAGTGACCACAGCCTTGAAATAGAAAAAGGCCGTTATTAAAAAATTCCCCGTCAAGATAGACTTTGCAAATCTTGTAAGTGTATTGAAGATGAGTATCATTTTATTTTGAATTGTGAAATTAATAGTAAGTTGAGAGAAAATCTTTACAACTCTATTAAAGCTGATAATAGAGAATTTTTCAATATGACAGAAGAAGAAAAACTGGTCTATTTGCTTAACCAAAAACTTCTAAACATATAAGGTTGATTGGATTCTTTTTAAAACAGTCATTAGAACTGAGGACGGAAGTTTCATAAGTCATTTAATATGATATTTGACTTCATTACTTATACAATACACAGGCGTTTGGGTCCAGGATTTTATTTTATTATAAATAATGTGTATATAAAAATTTTCATCTCGTCTCTATGCTATTTCCACGTGGAAATAGTATAGAGACGAGATGAAAATTTTTATATACACATTATTTATTATAAAATAAAATCCTGGACCCAAACGCCTGTGGTCGGAATCATCTGGAAGACGGACTAGCTGTTGTAGTTTTCAGTACATTATTAGAAGTAGTTAATCAAAATATAATTTTAAATGGTGAGAAGGACAGTGGTACGTCATGTGACTTGCCCAAAACAAAATAATTTGGCAAAAATCATGAAAAAAATCATCAATTTTGCCTCCTATTTTAGCTTGTTCCTAAGAAAATCATATCATTTAATTATTGTCTCAGCTTGTATAACTGTTGTACGTAAAAATCAAGGGAAGAAACCCCAATTTGAATTGATTTAAGATGATGAATTGTTGCAAGATCTATAGGATGTCAAAAAATGAGGGAAATTTATTGACAGGGGAAAAAGTAATGGAAGTTTTGTGTGTTTATGGCTTTTCCTAAATTAATAGTAAAATATTGATATAACTCGAAAAGAAGGGAAGAAACCCATGAATTTTGAATCAAATTATGAAAGAGTACATCATTTTTGAAATTTATGTCAATTTTGAAGAAAATCTATTGACAAATTAATTTGGGGTCCAAGTGCCACGTTCTACCAAGTTATATTAAATTTCGTCAGCATTATTGGTGAAATGCACTATAGATTTGGGGCATTGTAAAAAGAAAACAAGTCCGGAGTCGGATCAAATTTCATGAAACAGGCTATAGATTTCCGTAGATCGATAACGTCGCCATTTTGATAAGTCTTCGATACCTGGCTGCCGGAAAAGCTAGAGTTTTCCACTCTAAAGTCTTTTCATGTTAAATGCTGGACCTGGTTTAGATTTACAGATATTTAATTCATCTATCTACGTTAGCTGAAAGGTGACATTTGTGTTGTGACCATCGATATTTAACGTTTTCAATGTATCACGAAGCAATCATTTTGTATTCATTATATGCACATTTGACAAGTTCTGTCAAATGAAAATTATCAAATCTAATTAAACAATGATCCTTTTCAATCAACTTTGCATGTAAAGATTCGAATTTACTCTTATAGTCGATTTTCTTTAATGAAAATGCTGCACATGTACAAACGAATTAACAATATTATTAATAAATGGGTGGGGCACCTGCATGACATGACACTGCAGACTGGAGTCATTGTCATTGACTTCTTCTAATTCAAAGCGCACAGTACTGCTTCGGTGTGAACAGTAAGAAATAGTTATGAACTAGTTCTGGTAAGAACGTAAAAAAAGAATGAAATTATAAACATTAATAACAGGCCTGTCAAGTCTCACGCATTTTGGTACCAAATCGGCGGCATTTTTCTTTGATCTTTTATTTCTGCCTTTGATCATTGTATTTTTACCAGATCTCATGCATGTTCATCTCAAAAACTTGACAGCCCTGTAATAAATATAATAGACCAACCGAGGAGAGACAGAAATAAAAGATAAGATAAATTCCAATTGCATCTTAGCCCCTCAGACTAGACCAAACTGGCTCCCCTAGCGGACCCTAGGCATGAATGATACTAGTCCTCATACTTACAATTTCATCAATTCGTTACTCATATTCACGATAATAGCAATCTATCACCAGAGGGAGCGTCTATCAACACTGACCTCTATACTATCGCGCTAAGGATCATGGGAAATATTTTAATGATATTCAATCCCCAAATTCAAGGATATTACCCACAATCCTTAGTGCGATAGTATAGAGGTTAGTGTTGATAGACGCTCCCTCTGGTAATAGATTGACGATAATAGAGCAAATTGAAGTTTAATGTCTTACCTGAGGCAGCTGCTCTACAATGTAAACTGGAATCCCATTTAAACCCTCACAAGTAAACGAGCATTAAACATGTTATAGGGTTTTATTATGAGAACTAAATTAAATAATGTACCCACATTCTGTAATATATAAGGCAAATCTCCCAAACAGCTGGTTAGAGGGCGATTTACATACATGTAAGCATAAATTTTGTTTCCCAATCCAGGATACATAAAGGACATGGTACGGTAAGAGCCATATTTGGCCCTCTATCTGCCAATAGGCAATTTTCGAGTTCATTGCTTTTCCGGAAAAATCCCTCAATTAGATAGAATTTATCACGTAATACTTCAATAAATTGGGCAAGTTTTCTTACCTGTGTAGAAAAAAAATCTAAAATCTCAGATTCCATCGGTAATAAATAACAAAGCATATTTAGTTTTACCCTTTGCTCATTCGTGCACTGGAAGTTGACATGCTTTAAAAAAAATCTAATAAAAGAATCACCCCCGGGAAAACTAGCCATTCCGTCCTATCTCGAAAATATCGTATTTGACAGAAATCTTTCATATTTGTTTTGTTTTGACATCCTATTTTTCACCAATGTCAGATGCTACACTTAAAAAATTACTAGAACAAGTTTTGTTCATTTACTTGAACTTCTAAACATGCTAAATAGCATAAGAAATCTTTTCCATATCAATTTTGTAATTTTGAATTATAGAGGGGACCAAATATGGGCCTTAGTGTACCTTGTCCTTTGTTTAGATAGAAAGATAATTTGTCAATATATCTGCAGTCTTAATGGTTAACTTTTTGAAAATGTTGAAGCACAAGCCCGAAAATTTCAATTTTTAGAATTTTTCTTTACATATAATTGGCTTGTAATTCCATATTTTAAAGAAAATTTACTGGTCCGAAAGCTATTTTACTTGCCAGGGCTGTCGGACTTGTGGCTAAATTCGAAGACTGAATATCTGAGCAACAATTTAATAGTGTAAATGTAGACCAGATATTAACCATTAACTGCATCACAGGCTGATATGGCTGGTCATCTGATGAGTGATGACTTAAGGGGAGGTATTACACTAATCTTCTTGGAACCAGACTTCCTCTTTCATTCAGATGTATCTTCAGTAAGAGTCTGAATTGACACTACATTGTAGGTGACACGCTATTGAGAATTTTACAATAAAAACCTTCAGTAAATGTACATGTACATGTTAAAAAAATCAAACCAATGAAAACAGCTGAAACAAATATTAATTGGTGACATGCTCCAATAGATGCAATCTCATCAATTTTTTCAGTAAAAAAAATATCATGTATCATGCATGTGTAATAAAAAATATTCTACATTAGGAAAACCAATATTGAATCTGTTAATTTCATGTACATGTAGTTGGTTAAGCTCTTTTGCAAGTACATTGTACTTCACTTATGCAATTAACATTTAAATTTTGTTTATCGAATGCGTTTACAGACATGTACATGTTCATGTTCACATATACATGTATGCAATTTTAATTATTCATCTTATTCATGTTATTTGTAGTTGACCATGTTGACATGTACAGTATAATTCATATCATAGAATATTTTTCAGATAAGTTTCACAAAGATCTTTTAGAAGAGGGTGCCTTTGGCCTGTCTAAAGTACCTGTAAGTACATTGTACATGTTCTAATAATAGAATAGTTATAAAATGATAAAATTATTGAAAATTTTCACCACATTTAAAAAAACCTCAATGTACATCATGTACATATATAAATACATTTTTTGACATGACAAAATACATGTAAAACATATGAGTTGTATCTTTCTCTTTTTCATATGCATGTATGTAGTATATATTCATGATATTGTACTTGTTGTGTTAGTACAATGTACATGTACATAATCATGTACAATCTGCTTTCAAGTTTTCATACTAAACAATGTTGATTTACTAAAACAACATGTACATGTTATAACCCTACGTTTTCGAATGCCTGCATCTTGTGCATGGTGGCATGATTTTGTGTATGACCTGCCTTTGATGGCTCAAGAAGTTTTTTTGAATTAGTATGCATTGCTATTTATGTTGACAAACTTCAATAATGAACTTCAAGATCAAAAATACAAAATCTCTTTAATAACAAGCTAAAAGCTTTATTTTTTCTGAATTGTATTAAATGTATGCATGTGTAGACATAACTTTCCTTTTTGTTCCGATAACTTTCTTTTTTTATTGTTGTTGTTGTTGAATGCTTAGATGTTTTCATTTATCATGTTTATGTAGTATATATTGTACTTGTTGTGTTAGTACAATGTACATGTACGTCATATACATGTACAATTATATCTGTCACACACCTGAGAAACTTGAAAGTTTATTGAACTTCACTTAAGCGGTGTCATACATGTTATTATATAATTACTTATCTTTAAATAGAAAATGTTGAATGTCACTCCAGTATTTAATAAAAATAAAACGCAATATACATATGCGTAACACGCATAATACACATATTTGTAGGTTGCTAAAAATGCAAAAATGTGTTTTAGATTACATTTTACAAAGCTATTTTCATTGAACCAACTCTTCATTGATACATTATTCATGTAAAACAGGACAGATTTTTTTTAGCTATTGAGTTTCTCAGGCATGTGTATACCTGTATGCATGTAGCAGATTGTGGTTATAAACGTACATGTACATGTGATGTAATATAGTGTGATTTCTTACCCTGTGATTCTAAATTTAATCAGTGATTCTAAAAGTCAGTTTGATCACATGCTACCAAAATATACATGTTTAAATCCACTTTTATGAACACGGACTATTTTGGCCATGGTCATGATGGTACTATGTATACTGTGGATTAATTTCTCTTCATGGGTACCAATTTTGTGGATTGCCAAAAAATTCAGTTCAACTTCATGGGTTCTAAAATCAGTGGTTCTGAAATTTATAGTACATGTATATACATGTATGCAATGCTATGTAAAATTTAATTTTCATTGGGAACAAAATTTAGTGGATTAACCACACAGGAAACCACGAAAAATTATACTCCATGACAGCACAGTAATCAAGAATTTTTACAATTGAAATGTCTACTAGTACCATGTTTAGCAAAGTCCTGCTAGACAATTACTTCTTGTACATGTTTCAATCTTACAATTTCTTTTTAGAATCACTGAAAACTTTAGTTTGAATCCTATTTTTAGCTCACCTTGCCGAAGGCAATGTGAGCTTTTGCAATCACTTGTCGTCCGTCGTCTGTCGTCCGTCGTTCAACTTTTCAAAAATCTTCTTCTCTGAAACCGCTTGGCCAAATGTAATGAAACTTGGTAGGATTGTTCTGTAGTATGTCCTCTACAAAATTATCGTTCGAAATTTTGATTCGACAAAAAACATGGCCGCCATGGCTAAAAATAGAACATAGGGGTAAATTGCAGTTTTTTGCAAATTACTCAAAAACGGTAACAGATATCAAAATTCTGGCATAGGGTTTAAGTGATCAGCACCTCAAGATCTACCTGCCCAGAAATTTTCAAGTAGATCCAACAACCGATGTAGGAGTTATTGCCCTTTTTCTGGATTTTTTTCAAAAATTTTACTTATTTAGCCCTATATCTTGAAAACTATACAAGATATTTCAAAAATCTAAATTGCATATGACTAAGCACATCAAGATCTACAAAAGTTGTAACAGAGTCAAAGTTGTAGGATCATTCCTTTAGGAGTTATACCCCTTGGATTGTAAAAATTGACCATTTTCACAGTGTTTTGTTCAACTTTTCAAAAATCTTCTTCTCTGAAACTGCTTAGTCAAATGAAATGAAACTTAGTGGGGTAGTTCTGTAGTATGTGGTCTACAAAATCATCGTTCGAAATTTTGATTCGACAAAAAAAATGGCTGCCATGGCTAAAAATAGAACATATGGGTAAATTGCAGTTTTTTGCAAATTACTCAAATATGGGAACAGATATTAAAATTCTATTTGGGTAATAATGGTCAGCACATAAAGATCTACCTGTTCAGAAGTTTTGAAGAAGATCTGACAATGGTTATAGGAGTTATTGCCCTTTTTCTTGTTTTTTCTTCTTCAAATTTTGCTTTTTTAAGACTAATATCTTGGAAACAATACAAGATATTTGAAAATTTTTAATTACATATGGTTAAGCACACAAAGATCTAAAAATTATGTAATGGGGTCAAAGTTGTAAGACCTTTCTTGATAGGAGTTGTTTCCCTTAGAACAATAAAATTGATAATTCACCAGAGGGGTAGCAGTCCTTTGTTAAAATATCCAGCTTATAAGTATCATCGAATACAAGGTGAGCGATTCAGGCTCCTGGGAGCCTCTAGTTTTGTTTATTTAGTTTGCATGATATGTTGTACTTTTTTTTGCATACATAGGTTGTGGTACTGTGACATCATTTAAGAATGCCTTTACAAGCAAGGAATGATCAAGTCATAAAGCTGAAAAATCAGAAAGAACAAATGACACTCCATCTGAAACTTGATAGAACAAAGATGTCTAAAACATTGCCTGAAATGATTCATTTTTGTAAGCAAAGAATGGACGACGATCCACTCATTCATCCAGTCAAAGACAATCCCTTTAAAGAAAAGGGAAAATGTGCAATTCTATAAAAAATGTTAGTGACACAGTTTATCTACATGTACATTTACACTTAGTGTGAAAGTGTTGTAAAACTTACAGATCTGATTCTCAGATTAAACAAATTCTTGTACTAAATAGATATGATAGATGATTTGATACATATATACATGTACTGTACATGTACATACAATGTACATTGTATAGCATGATTGTTCATTTTTCATATGAAATTAAATTAAAAAAAATCACACTATAATTGAATAGATGAGATGGTTTTTTTTTACAAAGAGGGTGCTAACTTTTAATTTATTAATTTTTGAGTTAAATATTCAAATTTGATAGGAAAATAGCATTATATGCTTTGTATTGATGTCAGAATAAAATAGACTGAAGTCTTCCTTTTTGAGTTGAATATTCAAATTTGATAGGAAAAATAATATTATATGCCCATTGTTTATGTCAGAATAAAATAAACAACAGTTTAATAGCTACAAGTCCAAGATATTTTACATGTATGTTTGCATGTTTCCTTTGGTACATGAACATTCAGAATTTTTGTTAACTCTCTTGAGTCTAGATTATTGCTCAATGCTAAAAATCAGGTAATTTTCATTTTGATAGGGTACTTTGCATTAGATTTTTTTTAAATACATGTGGCATTGAGTCCGACCTGAAGAAAGGGAGACTCTAAAAATGTACATGAAAAATTTTCCATTCAGAATATTGTTTATGGTGCCAAAATAGGGATGTGTTAAGTTCCAGATTAATTTATTTAAAATTATGTACATGTATATACATGTAAGTAGGGTACTTAATTTACTGGCCGACTTGTATGTTCTTGTTTCAATAAAAAGTCAATGTTAACATTCCAAAATTTTATTGTTTATTATTTATTTCTTCCGTATATAGTTCAGGTTATTATTTATGTCTTTTTTTGTTATTGGTTGATAATTTATTTGCTTGCATATCAGAATTTAAATTCTATTATGTCTAAAGATTTTATTATTTAACAAAAAGAAAAGGTAAAGTGCTAAACAAGAGGCATTGTTTGGAAAATTAAATGCATTCATATAACAAATTTCTAGAGAATATATGTATTTTTACATAAGTACATGTAGGATAATATATGCTTTGTGTATTTTTGATAAATCTGTACCTTGCAACATGTACATGTTGTGTAACATACCCATAGCCAGAATTTTTCAACAGGGGGTTCGAAAATGTGAAGAGGGGGGTTCGATTTCCCAATTTTTTCTGACTTTAATAGTGCTTAACCCATTTTTCACCTGATTTTTCCCTATTTTGATCAATTTTTTTGTTCAAGGGGGGGTTCCTCCGAACCCCTCGAACTCCCCTGGCTACGGGTATGTGTAATGAAGCTACACCCTCAAAGAAAAGAAAGAGAAACATAAGCGGATCCGGAGGGCCTGGGTCCCCCCTTTTGATGGAAAAATTTTGTTGAATATATAGGAAATCAGTGAAGCGTGACCAAAGCGGGCCCCCTCTTAGGCCAGTCGGTGGGCCCCCTCTTTTCAGAATTTCTGGATCCGCCACTGAGAAATGAGATACATGGTCATACATGTAAACTTTCTGTTTTCTTTTTCTTACATCAATAATGTTTTCGGAGGGACTTTAAAAACACCTTTAACTGCCAGAAATTCTTAAATACTTGTTTTATTTACTCGATTTATGTGATAGCAGCTTCTCTAAAATCAATAATTTCTACAAGATGTTTTTATTTTATAGAAAATTATATAATTGTGAAGCGCAATTTATTTCCCAAGGTGTACAATTATTAAAATTCATTGCAAAATTCTTAACATGGAGTTGCTGAAACATGACAAAAATAATTTAAATTTATTTTATACACGAAACTATCTATAACATTCTAACTTTATGTCAAGGTCCATTGCCTGTCCCTCATACTTTTACATCATGTTGAATTGAAAATTGATATTTTTGTCTGTATTTTTAAACTTAAGTTATTTTTGTTGTGGTTTAATTTAAATCAACACATGATGATTCACAGTTTGGCATCGGTTCCCTCTGGCATTAATCAAGAGTTATTCAGATAAACAAGTTTATAAATCTTTTGTTTTGATATTCATGCAGTTTTGTTATTTGTCATGTTTGTATATTTGAATGCGATTTTGTAATAAATGCATGATTTAGTGTTGTTTCATTTTACCTTTGTTTTATGTTTTTTGTCTTGTGTTTTATCCTTTAGTGTGCATTTTCTTTAGATTTGAACCTCTGCTTGTAGTGATCCTATATCCTTTATGTGTATATGTCGTGTACATGTTATTATTTTGTACAAGTTATAACCTGTATGAAAAATTTGTACAAGTTATTACTTGTATGATGACATCGTACAAGTTATAACCTGTACAAGTTCAGTTGTACAAGTAATAACTTGTACGGGAATTTTTGAAGAAAAAATAATAACTTGTACAATTGTACAATGACTTTAATTGTAATGAGTAGGTCAGTTTGATTTAGTTTGCTTCTATTCCAAGAACTTTTTTACGTTCAATTTGGTATTTTTTTATCATGGATTTTTAATTTGTGCCGCATAAACATATTCCACATCTCATTATTTTCTATTTTGTAAAGAGGTGTCTCCCTTTTCAGCTGATATCTTATCAAATAGCTATATCCTGATTATTTCTTGAGTTATGTATTTGTCAGAAAATTTGCTATATTCAAGCCAAAAAGATATAGAGTTTTGGAACAAATTTGTGAAAAATTCATTTTTTTTATCAATTTATCCATAATAGCTATACGAAGATACCTTCTGAAATGCAAAGTCCTAAAACAATATCCAGATGAGAAATTAAAATTGACTAAGCTGCAACATTTATACAGTCATAGAACAATATATTTACAAACGAATCTTGAAATATAAATTACAACAAAGTTCCAGACAATAAATTTTGCTAAGCCTGACGCGCGTTTCGTCTATTCAAGGCTCCTCAGAGGCGCTCTACCAAAAAGTTGAAAATGCCAAACACTATATGACTATGGAGAGCATAGAATAATAACTTCTATGAATAGTCCCTGAACGTTTTGAGTACTTTTAAGTAAATGGTGTACCTTTTTACAGTGGGTTAACAGTTTTTAGAATAAATGCCAGAAGCTAAATTGACTTCAAATATATTTTTCTTTATTTTGTCAGACTTAAAATAACTCAAGAACGTTGTACTTACCACTAAATATTTATTCACAATAGATGATTTATTCTCAGTGCCAAGTCAACATTTTAATCTATAAACTGTTCTTAAAAAAACCTTTTTATTTTCCAACAGTTTATTAATAAATACAATTAAACCATATTGTAAGGTTACTTTCTAGCTTTTGAACATATTTCTTATATTATTTTACAATTAAACCCTTGTACAAGTTATTATTTTTTCATGAAAAATTTCCGTACAAGTTATTACTTGTACAACTGCGCTTGTACAGGTTATAACTTGTATGATGCCCCCATACAAGTAATAACTTGTACGATTTTTTCATACAAGTTATAACTTGTACAAAATAATAACATGTACACGACATATACATGGTATAGTCATGATAGTTGCAACTGTAAAATTTATTTCAAGTTTACCTGCTTGCCCTATTAAATGACATGGATTCATTTGAAAAAAACAAATTTTATTAAGGGACCCTTTCCCAGTCTTTTAGTTATGCAGTCTGTATGAAAATTGAAAGGGGTCATGTCATGCCTTATTAGTCAATATAAAATTTGGAATGAGAAGGGATTTTTTCTAATTTGAATGGGTATTTGGTCTAATTTCTCTGCTTTTTCAATTCTTGTTATTAACAACACATTCAGTTGAAAAAAAGACACCAAATGATTTCGATTATCTAAGGCAGAGGGAAATAGAATTTTTCTTTTTAAGCTTTTGTACTCCTATATCATGACATCTAAAGGGAGCTTCATAAAAATGCGCTTGCCCGGTGTGCTTGTGGTTACTGGTACAATTGATAAACTTTAAATATGAATTATGTCTCCCCCCACTTTTGTGGGGAGACATATTGTTTTTGTCGTGTCCGTCCGTCTGTCCGTCACAAAGTTTGTCAGCGCAACTCCTCTGAAACTACTGAACCGAATTCAACGAAACTTGGTATATAGGAAGGACACCATATGTAGTTGTGCATATTACCAGGAAATTTTGATCCTCAAATTTTTGTGGGAGTTATGGCCCTTTGAACTTAAAAAATTGCTGAAAATCCTCAAATATCATCTTGTCAGCGCAACTCCTCTGAATCTACTGAACCGAATTCAACGAAACTTGGTATATAGGAAGGACACCATATGTAGTTGTGCATATTACCAGGAAATTTTGATCCTCAAATTTTTGTAGGAGTTACGGCCCTTTGAACTTAGAAAATTGCTGAAAATCCTAAAATATCATCTTGTCAGCGCAACTCCTGAAACTACTGAACTGAATTCAATGAAACTTGGTATATAGGAAGGACACCATATGTAGTTGTGCATGTTACCAGGAAATTTCGATCCTCAAATTTTTGTAGGAGTTATGTCCCTTTGAACTTAGAAAATTGCTGAAAATCCTTATTTATCATCTTGTCAGCGCAACTCCTCTGAAACTACTGAACCGAATTCAACGAAACTTGGTATATAGGAAGGACACCATATGTAGTTGTGCATATTACCAGGAAATTTTAATCCTCAAATTTTTGTAGGAGTTACGGCCAGGGTTGGGGTCAATTACTTTGAAATGTATTTAAATACTTTCAATTACATTGCATATTATGCCAAATACATTACAATTGCAAATACAGGGTTTTTAGAAATGTATTTGATTGATTGCAAATACTTTAGAAAAGTAATTGATTGATTGCAAATACATTTTAATACCATAAAGAAAAATAACATATATACATTGTACATTCACTAGAACTAGGAGAACAATTTGATCAGGCCAAACTGAAGCATAGAGATTCACAGATCTCAAAAGTTACTTAATTAGCTAGAATTAAATGTGTCATTTGTTTTGATCATCATCAAGTTTTCGAAAGTTGAGTCTAACATGGTTAGAGAATGACAAGTTATTTTGTCAATGGAAATTACTATTAAATCTTTGAACAGTTTTTGCATTGAAATTAATTCACGTAATTAGTAACACAGGTTGATCAGGTGAATATTGTGACAAGGTGTTTTTACAGTCTAACCATACATGTCATGCCTCAAGGCAGGGGATTAAGTCTTTTGTCTAATTTGTTTGATAACTGTGATGATTAAATAAGCATTGAATTGATATGTCTCCAAATGTTTGTCAAACAATCATTAAAACTAACTACACGTACTTTAATACACAAATTTAATAATTTGCATTATAATTTTGCTTGTACATTAATAGGCTTGTACAGTATCATATAATAACTATACATTTTCTGTTTCATGGAAAAAAAATGTTTAAAACATGTAGATATCATATAATATTATGTCTCATGGTTAAAGTGTCTAAAAATGAAATGTATTTTGAATGTATTTGAAAAGTATTTGCAATTACACCCTTTTTTGAAAAAGTATTTAAATACTTTCAAATACATGTATTTGAAAAAAGGTCCAATTGCAAATACTTTCAATTTTTTCAAAAAATGTAATTGATTGCAATCAATTGCAATTACTGATTGCAATTACCTCATCCCTGGTTACGGCCCTTTGAACTTAGAAAATTGCTGAAAATCCTCATTTATCATCTTGTCAGCGCAACTCCTCTGAAACTACTGAACCGAATTCAATGAAACTTGGTATATAGGAAGAACATCATATGTAGTTGTGCATGTTACCAGGAAATTTTGATTCTCAAATGTTTGTGGGAGTTATGGTTCTTTGAACTTGGAACTTTTGGGGGAAACGGGGGGAGACATCGTTTTTGTAGGCAAAAACAAACTTTAATTTTATTTGCCAAAAAAGCAATAAAAAATTCTGGATCGCTGCATGGTTGACAGAATGTTTGTAGCAGAGGGGCATATAGAGTTTGGTCTCTTGATCTGTTGGTCTGTCACAAATCAGTAACCATTAAGAAAGAATGGTACACATGTATCATCTAGAAACTTTATAACTTGTACCATGTACACATCAAGATATGAGCAAAAAAAAACAAAAAAAGCCCATAAAAATGTACAGTTCTTATCTACTTAATGGTTTACTTAAAGATTTAGGTATATTTCTTTGAAACAAGTGTGATATCATTGTTAAACTTAATGTGTTATGTATCAGGATAAAAATATGGCCATACAATAGTGGACTTGCAGAAATAGTATGAATTTCTTATTTCATGCAGCATTAGTTCACAATTGACATCGAAAATGATATCAAGTTAATAAAAAAAAACATGTTATTGAAAGAATTTCTCAGATAAATGTATCTTTTCTATTTATGAAGAAATGGCATTTTCAAATTTTCAAAAGCAAAATATGGAAAGTGCTGATTTAAATTAAATTTATAACCTTAATGATACCCCCACTTAGAAGAAGATGGGGTATACTGGTTTACCTCTGTCCGTCCTTCCGTCCGCAACATAACTTTCGTAACAGTTTTCTCATGATCAGCAACTACATATCACAGTGACTTGTAATTTGGTACAAATGTATATGGCTTCAGTATGACGTCCTTTATCGCGAGTATCGAAACTAGGTCTGTCAGATATCTACTTCGTGTTTACCGACTGTGTCTATTTTCAACATTACTGTCAACTGTTGAAAATTTCCATAACATTTTTCTCAGCAACTACATATCACACACAGGCACTTGTATACAGGATAACCCATATGGTGCCCCACCCCCTTTTTTTCAAAACCGATTATTTTTTCATTTTTTCTGTTACATTTCTCATTTTCACTCATGAGGGTACCCATCTCTTATCCGCAACTCCTCCTAAACCCCTTGATGGATTTTCATGAAACTTACACACAATCTTTGTGACATAATGTAGATGTGCACTTACTATTTTAAAATTTGATCAGAATGGTTTTTGGGGTTTCCCATAGCAAAACATGGTCTTAGCCATTTTGACTACATGGGGGTACCCATCTCTTATCCACAACTCATCCTAAACCCCTTGATGGATTTTCATGAAACTTACACACAATCTTTGTGACAAAATGTAGATGTGCATCTACTATTTATACCCCCCGCAAACAAAGTTTGGGGGGGTATATAGGAATCACCCTGTCTGTCTGTCTGTCCGTCTGTCTGTCCGTCCGTCTGTCCACATACCTCGTAAGCGCAACTCCTCCTAAACCCCTTGATGGATTTTGATGAAACTATACACAAAGGATGTACACCATATGGAGATGTGCATGAAGAATTTTGGTTGCTATCAGATATCATTCAAGGGAGATAATTGGACTTAGACTTTTTAAACTTGGTGTTCAATGGGAGACCTCGTAAGCGCAACTCCTCCTAAACCGCTTGATGGATTTTGATGACACTTTACATGAAGGATGTACACTATATGGAGATGTGCATGAAGAATTTTGGTTTGGTTGCTGTCGGATATCATTCAAGGGAGATAATTGGACTTAGACTTTTTAAACTTGGTGTTCAATGGGAGACCTTGTAAGCGCAACTTCTCCTAAACCGCTTGATGGATTTTGATGAAACTTTACACAAATGATGTACACCATATGGAGATGTGCATGAAGAATTTTGGTTGCTGTCAGATATCATTCAAGGGAGATAATCCGACTTAGACTTTTTAAACTTGGTGTTCAATGGGAGACCTCGTAAGCGCAACTCCTCCTAAACGGCTTGATGGATTTTGATGGCATTTTACATGAAGGATGTACAATATATGGAGATGTGCATGAAGAATTTTGGTTGCTGTCGGATATCATTCAAGGGAGATAATTGGACTTAGAATTGTTAAAGCGGGGGGTATCCTCCGTGAGCTCGCTCACAGTATTCCTTGTTTAAAATTTGATCAGAATGATTTTTGGGGTTTCCCATAGCAAAACACGGACTTAGCCATTCAACTACATGGGGGTACCCATCTCTTGTCCACAACTCATCCTAAACCCCTTGATGGATTGTCATGGAACTTTTAAACAATCTGTGTAACATAATATAGATGTGCACCTACTATTTGAAAGTTTGATCAGAATGATTTTGGGGTTTCCCATAGCAATACATGGACTCAGCTATTCGACTACGTGGGGGTGCCCATCTCTTATCTGCAACTCCTCCTTAACCCCTTGATGGATTTTCATGAATCCTACACACAATCTTTGTGACATAATGTAGATGTGCATCTCCTATTCTAAATTTTATCTGATTATTTTTTTGGGGGGTGGGGGGGTTTTATTTGTGAGCTGCGGCTCGCAGTTTTTCTAGTTTCATTCTAGCTCCATTATATCATTCTATAATAAACATTGGAGACATGTGTAAAATATGTTTAAAAAAAAAAAACAATTTTACAACTATTTGAATGAATCAGCCTCTTAGCAGTTGGTACACAAATACTGACCATGTGTACCAACGTTTTTTTTCCCCATTATATTCTTTGTAATTTCAATCCATATAACTCTACCTCAACAATGGATTGGGATATCTTTTTGAAATTTTCGCAGATTCTGATTTATGGCTATACCATTCGTGCCATTAGGTGCTGAATATTACAAAACATTATTGAATACAAAACAAAACAAAACTAGAAAATGTCCTTGAGCCACAGAATGGCCCTCCCGTTCTTCAAATATTGACCACCAACATGTATCACCTGGAATATTTTTACCTAGAAATTAATTAAAATCGTTCATGCATGGAATATAGGTCCAGTGGGTGGTGTCATCTTCTAGTGGTGAAATATCATTGACCCCTAACATGTATTATCAGAGATATTGACTTGGCCGAAGTCATTCATGCGTTAAATATAGGTCACAGTGACCTAATTTTAGTGGGCGGTGTATCGCTACCCAAGACGCATCTAGTGGTGAATTATCATTGCCGCCCAACATCTAGTATCAAAGTTATGGACCTTAACCAAAGTGTTACGGACGTGCAGACGGACAAGGGTAAAACTATATGTCCACACGTGAACTTTAAATAGTGTTTTCTACAAGTGATATATTATACAACTGGCATCAACTTCATGGTTCACTGATTGAAGATGGAATAACATGTTACAGAACGGGGACTCGTGTCTTTTGGATACATTCATGCATTCTTGTTAATTAAAAAAAACCTGGTTTAACCCAACATTTATTTTGAAATGCGTGTACTAAGTTAAGACCATTGTGTCTTCAATTTTAATGCCCAACGAAAGTAGAGGGGCATATAGTATTCGGGAGTATTCGTCTGTCCGTCCCAAATCCCAATTTTTCCAATTCCCACTTACTGACAAGTGCCACATCAATCATATTGGTATGGTAGGTGCACCTAGTGATGATAAGCACAATACATGCTAAAGATGCTGGATGTGACCTATATTTTCAGCATGGACGACCACTTACTGAAAGAGGGTTAAGTTCATTCCTTCTAACTGACAAGTGCTATAGCAACCATATTGGTATGGTAGGTGCGCCGCCTAGTGATGCTAAGCACAATGAATGACTTCTTGCAGAAGAATGGTTAACTTCCATTCTTGCTTACTACTAAAATATTTCAAAATCATGGATTTGGTTCTATAGATCAAAAATCCTAAATTTCATGACTGGTCTCTTAGCTACAGGCCCCGTGCGGGTTCTGGTGGGGGCCCCATGCGGGTTCTGGTAGGCGAATAGGTCCGAAGCAGCGCTAAGCTTTTCGGTAAATGTCCACTAAAGAGCGCTCAGAAACATGACATCGGGTCAAGCCCCTTTGCCGGGCCCACAAAGCAACTGGGGTGTGTGCCTCAGGTGGTTGAATGGGGCAGGCCTGTCATAATGAATGCCGAGGTCGCAGGCTATACTAGTAATGCTGAGAACATGACCGCAAACCATAGTGGTGTACCGTGTTGGGGCAAATGCCACGTTACTTGCATGTTAAATAAACCTGCTGCAGATCGGTAAGAGTAGGACCCGTAGGATCCCCATACAGGAGGCTGAATTGCCCGTCCCTACCAATCATTCCTTTTACCAGTGGCAGTTAAAACTCCACCCCGTTTTGCCTTGAGTCTCAATTTTTGTCCCCCGCCGCAACGCGAGGGAGGGACCTAGTAATGGTCTTCGTCCGTCCGTCACACTTTTGTGAGCGCAAATCCTCCGAGACCGCTCAACAGATTTTGATGAAATTTTGTAGGATTGTTTGTGATGATATGTAGATGATTATATCGTACCACCATTGTGATTCAACTAATTTTATAGGAGTTATGGGACTTTATCGACTTTGCTCATATTAGGTCATAGGAACACTTTGTGAGCGCAACTCCTCTGAGACCGCTCAACGGATTTTGTAGGATTGTTTGTTATGATATGTAGTTGATCATATCGCACCACCATTTTGATTCGACAAATTTTATAGAAGTTCTGGGACTTTATCGATTTGGTTCATTTTAGGTCATAGGAGCACTTTGAAAGCACATATTTTGATGAAAGTTTGTAGAATTGTTTGTCATGATATGTAGGTAATCATATCGCAAAGAAATTTTTATTCTTCAAATTTTAGAACATTTTTAACTTTAATAATGCGGCGGGGGACATTGGCTAAGTGTATCAATCTTGTCTCACATTTGATATCATTTCATGTTCATTGTTGTATCACCTCTTACATGTTAATCTCCCGGATATAACCGAAATCGCTCTGCTTGGGAGTAAAGCAATAACCATCTAACTTACTAAATCTAAGTTATATAGTTACTAGCAGCAGGATTTACATCTCCATTATTTGATCATTCCTGTCCCGCATTTTTCATAGAGGTTCGCCCACATTCTATTCATATTTTAAATACCTCGTTCCGAAGAAAAAGGGGTAAGTTCTTTTACTCTTGATCGTCCGTCACCATTGTCTCGGCTGATATCGCATCGGTAAGAACTGTCATCCATCAAGAGTTGGCATGGACTCGAAATGCGTGGAAAATTATGTACAATCTGTCAAAAAAATATCGACAACCAGCATAATCGCATATTGCCTTCATATCAGTATAGCTATCTATGCCCCTAGCTATGCCACTTCTTGTTAGCGGTCGGATTATCATATGTATATAGTTTACTGATGAAACCTACACAAATTTTGTTGCAGCTTTTCTAAGCAACTAAAAATGTGCAAAAGCATGTTTTGATTTGATATATATATATATATAAATTACATATTGCGATTTCCTTAGGAAAGTCTAGCACGGGGTAAATGACAATAATTGGGCAATGTTCGATGGGGGATTACTCAGTTTAAATCTATTTAATATCACGCCATTCCTATTGAACCTCTAGACAACCGGTATTAAACACCGGGTGAGGGACATGAGACTTTGACTATGAATGATTTTTAGTTCGCCTGCAACGTGATGCAAAGCGACATATACGTATGATATAGGGGGAAAGTATCACTCGGGCTCTTTCCAGTGTATTGCGGCGTAAAAAATGTCCTCCACTGCAGTTTGGTGTTAAGAAATTTTGTGTCCGTAACTCATATTCTACTCCCTGGTAACCGAATATTTCATGACGCAGGCGACATCCGTCTTCCATGGAAGCCTGTCATTCTTGTTGAATATATTGAAATAGACTGAAGCGTGAGGAAGCCTGGACCAATCCTCTGAGACCGCTTTGGTTAAACAATGCCCCCTCCCCAAACCACTCAAAGCTTAGATTCGTTCAAGGGTAACGTTAATGATATACATAAATCTGTACTTTATGAATACGATCTTCGATTTACAGGTAAAAAATCCAAAAGAACCTTTGCTTAATGATCAACCTGTTTGTATTGCTAAACTGTTTTTTGTAGCTCATATATTTTTTTTCCATAACAACAAAAAGAAATCGATAGTGTTATTTACCGAAACTGATAATTAGCAAGTAATCATAAACTTAATATGGTTTATTTGTCCATATTTAAGCTGATTTTTAGCTAATGACTTTCTAGAAAAGAATATAAGTAGCTTTTGTCTAAATGATATGATCTTTAAGAATTTAAAAGGTGAGTCTTTTGGGCAAATTTTATTAATATCTAATTTATGGTCATTGTGCATATTTTGGGTCAAACTACATGTATCATCAACTAATTTTCTCAGATATTATCACTATGCTATTAAAAAAAATCACTTATAGGTCCTAAATTGGTGTTTACTAGTATTCCAATCATGAAATACATGCATTGTACGGAATTGCGACCAAACATCATCACATGTTTCAAATTGTAGAAGAATCTCGGTCCGTTATAAGGCAACTTGTTTAACTGTTTTTGATTGATTTTTAGCTCACCTGAACCAAAGGTCCTTGCGAGTTGGCGTCTGTCGTCGTCTTTTAACGATTTTTCAAAAATCCTCTCCTCTGAAACTACTGATCAGAATTTAATGAAACTTTTTATGATTGATTCTTAGGGTGTCCTGTAGGAGGTTATGGCCCTTTGTACGTATTTTTTCATGTTTTTGGTCTTTAGAATGAAAACTATTGCAGATAGAGAAAGGCTCTTGCTTGCTTAAAACATCAGCTTATTAAGCTGTACAAAAGTCAGATGTCAGATGACCCCTTATAGGGGTTATGTCCCTTTAAATGTAAAAAATAGTGTCTGTCCATGTTTTTCCACTACAGAATAAAAACTATTGCAGATAGAGAAATGCTGTTGCTTGCTTTAACCTTCAGCTGATTCAGGTATGCAAAAGTCTCCATTTGGTCGAAGATGTCAGATGACCTCTAATAGGGGTTATGGCCCTTCAAATGTCAAAAATAGTTTTTTTTTCATGTTTTTGCCCTACAGAATGAAAACTATTGCAGTTATAGAAAAGCTGTACAAAAATCTCTGTTGGGTTAAATTGTCAGAAGAATCCCTTTTTAGGAACAGGTGAGCGATTCAGCTTCCTGGGAGCCTCTTGTTTTTTTAAAAATCCCGAATATTGCATTCAACCAGCATGAGAACAGTTTTAGATGAAACTGAAGAAAAACAATAACTTACAACAGGCAAAAACGGGTTCGACATCTCTTTAAAAATGACTTATTTATTGAAATATTCCGTAAAAGCTGATAATTTACTGGTCTTTGCAATTGGGTTCCAGAAAATGAAAATTTGGGTTGTAATCATGGTAATCTTGGGATTTTCGGGCATAACATTTGCCATGCAGCATCAGCATTTGTTTTTGATATGTCGCTCATCTTCTAGCCGGACTTCATTTGTAACGAAATGCTGCCATATATGTCTTTAGCCGAATATCTATTTCAAAATCTTTATTTCAGATAGGAGAAAATGAATAAGTTCCAAGAGGGCCTTCAGCAACAGCGGAAGTTAGTGGAACAACTTCGACAGGAAGCAGCCATTCAGAGAATACGTGTATCCGAAGGTATCGAAGAAATCATGAAATTCTGTGAGCACCACTCAGAAACAGACGTTCTTATCAAAGGCTTCCCAAGACCAGGAGACAATCCCTTCAAAGAAAAGGGCAACTGTTCAATCTTATAGTGGCTTATTGACGAATCATTCTTTTTTTTTCAATTTGTCAAATTCATGTCATCTCGATTGTTTCCATTTTTTATGTAAATCTTGGCACGTGGTCAAAAATATTGTTCATTTTTGCATTGACTGAGTGAACATTGAAAGACTTGTGGCTAGACTGTATATCACACTGTTGTACCTTGATATGGTGTTATTTATTATTTTTGTAAACCACTGCAATATCTTTTGTAAATTATATACTTAGTATTAAAATATCTGCAGGAACCCAGTTCCTCAGATTGCTCGCAAATGACATGGGGTACTATAGTATACTTATTGTAAAGAAAGATTCATATATAATAAGTGTCTTTCTGTCCTTAAGAATAAGGTTTTTTGGTTGTGGCTTTTTGCAATTGTTATATAATAGATATTGTTCTTGTCTGGCTTACATGGGGGAACATATTCAAACAGTACTTAATGCGCTTTTGTTAATACCTTTTTTTTGTTTGTTAAGAACCTGTTTATCAAATAGTTAGTATTACTATTATCATGGTTATACAAAAGATATCTATCTATTGCAAACTATGTAAATATATCAAATCCAAGCGATTGCATAGAGAATCATGATTTTGAAATCAATTTATACAAGGAATCATGTCTCCGCGTCCTTTTGATATAGAAAAAAAATGGTAATATACAATGTACTTGTATATTTTATTTATCACAATGTTCCTATAGCAAAAAATCTAAAATCTTTTGTGTCTCATCGTGTAATCATATATAATTTTGTATAGTAGTGATTGTTTATTTGTGTTTTAGTGTATTTTCTTCCAGGTCCCCTGTTAAACTATACCCAAGTCCGAAAGGCTAACTCTTACCAAACAGTACAAAGACTTTTCGTCAAACTATCAAACACAATTAGATCATGATTTTTTTTTTAATTCTATGTCAAAAATGTAAAGATACTTAGTCAAAAAAACTTATTTATGCTGCACTTTTATTTTATTTGTCTTTCAGTTTTGATAAAAAAAAGTCCCATTCTACTTGATTTTGAATATGTTAAACGCTTCCTGTATATTTTATGTATGAACATTTGTTGTGAAATAAAAGATCTGACTCTTGGTTTGTTGACATCTTCAGACACACAGCTTGCCATTCACACGCCGATCTTGAAGATATGTTAAACGTTGGGTTGGTAGTAAAAACTGGGGAGATTACAAAGTCAGATGGAGTAGTGCTATAAGCTACAACAAGCTAAGAAAGATTATATATATTTTTTTGATCTACAGGTTGGGCCTGTAAAAATACTAGTAGTTTAACCCTGGCATATATGTGACTGGCCTAAGGCAGCAATGTTCTACTAGGCTTATGTTTTAACCTCTCGTCGAGGTGCTTAACTGTTCTAGTTACGTCCAGAAAGGAGTTTATTGTTGATAATTTTAGAATCGACATTGAATTTTGTTTAGTATCCTTTTAGACTGACTAAGGTTAATGCAAGATGGTGAGCAGCGATCACTGGCCATATTGAAGGCAACTGGCTGTTTTTCATTGTTGATTTTTTATACGACTGCAAATTTTTTGCAATCGTATAATATTATGGCGTTGTCGTCGTTGTCGTCGTCTGTAGACATTTGGTTTCCGTGCGATAACTTAAATAAATATTGACCAATTGTTATGAAATTTTGATATGCTGTTTGTAACCATTAGAGGAAGGTTCCTATTGTATTTTAGGTTGGTGGCCCTTACCGTTTTAGAAAGAAGGGCCAAAAGGGGCTAAAACGGGTGTATTGACAAAACTGTTGTAGAATGTTTATTATTCATTCAATTTTGAAAATTCTTTTTTTTATTGAATTCCTCATTAAATTCTATCAACTAAATGTGTCAATGGTTTTGATGTTAATTGTACCGGTACATTGCTACAGGGGGCCAAAGACGGACCGCGCCCAAAAAATTAACTTTTTTATTTGTGGTCCGATTTTCAAAATCTTTTTTTTTTTTCATTGAAATCCTTGTGAAAATCCCTGCCTGCCTTTTTCTATCAGATTTGCAATATCTTCTACTGTTTTTGAGATATTAGGGGTCGAAGGGGCAAAAAATATGCCATTTTTAAAAGTTGGTCAAGGCAAATGGTTTTACTAAAGAAATGTAGCTGTAGTGGGCCAGCCAATTGTTATGAAGTTAAAATATGATGATTATATTCACTATAGGAAGCTTTTAATTGCATTTCGGGTTTGTGGTCCTTACCATTTTTGAAAAAAGGCCAAAAGGGGCTAAAGTGTGTAAAAATGTCAATGAATATAGAAATAAGATTTTTTTTCTATTAACTATTAATGTATATGTGTGTCTAATATGCATTTTAAAGTCCACCACAGGATCATGTGTCAAAAAGCTTTGTAAGTCCATCATTGGCTGCATGTGACCAAAGCAATAGACTATCCATATTGGGCCTCCAATATACAGTGTTCAACTTGTTGCGGTCGTGGCGTAGCTTTTTATTACCGGTATATTGATCATGCTTATTTATGTAGGTTGTATTGCGTACACCTATTCAAAACCTCATTATTGTCTATTAAAGATGAACCAAGTTGAACATTTTTATCTGCTTGATGTCATTTGGTAGTGTCAGTAAAATGATACTTGAATGCGCATGGTAACGTTAGCGAAAATGAAAGTATGGAACTAGGATGACAATCTCATAGAGATTTAAAAAGGCCAATAGATAATTATTCACACACACAAAAAACAACCCAGAAGTTTTTTCTATTATCTACCCTAGTCAAAACTTATTAAACATTTTGTCAAGCAAAAATAATACATGTATTGATTTTGGTCACGCTGTCAACCATCAAACTTCACTGAGGTTTCACATCAAGAAAATGGGATAAACTGCAGCGTTACCAGTGTACTTTCTTAGTAAAATGTCATATACAACGTAAAAACAAACTCGTCTTGTCCACTTGAAAATCCTTTCTTAAGCTCTGATTAGGCAGACTCCAAGTTCGTCGCCGTCCACTTGATATTCTTTTCCTAAGCTCTGATAAAGCAGACTCCAAGCTCGTCGTCGTCCCCTTGATAACTTTTTCCTAAGCTCTGATTAGGCAGACTCCAAGTTCGTCGTCGTCCCCATGACAACTTTTTCCTAAGCTCTGATTAAGCAGACTCCAAGCTCGTCGTCGCCCCCATGATAACTTTTTCCTAAGCTTTGATTAAGCAGACTCCAAGCTCGTCGTCGTCCCCATGATAACTTTTTCCTAAGCTTTGATTAAGCAGACTCCAAGCTCGTTGTCGTCCCCTTGATAACTTTTTTCTAAGCTCTGATTAGGCAGAATCCACAGAGGACCCATCCCTGTTACGCGTTTTGGAAGATGAAAGTCTAAAAGTTTATAATATTGCGATGTTTACTTTTGCATATTTAAAGACAATTTTCTAAGGGCCGTGTTCCAATATTCCTCACAGAACTGTACACCTTTAAAAAAAACACCAACCATTTTGGAGTATAATGGTACCTAATTAAAACCACGAAGAGCATCCCAGTTTATATTATATAAGTGATGTAGGAGTTTTTTTCAAATATGTCTAGCTGTTCGCCCGCCTGAAGTAACACTTTAAGAATATTTACAGGCAAGTTCTAAAATTTTGTACATTTCTACAGTATCGTTTTTAGAGAAGATATTTATTCAGTATTTACTGAGACATGCAAATTAAATTTATTTTGCAAAAAAAAAAATAAATAGAAGAAAATCAGTGATTTTAAAAATTGACATTGAGAACACTTAAGCTTAAAATTTGAACAATACTTTTAAGTTCAAGTTCTGGTTTGAGATTTTATCACAGCATATTGAAATTTTGTTGATGTCGACATGTATACTAAAATACACCAAATACTAAATAGTACATTTGTGTATTGTACCGTCTTGGTCAGCATTCTGAAATAATAGCTGATTATACTTGTTAATTCAGCCAAAATGTACGATGTGTAGAAATGAACATGATGAAAGGGCATGTAACATTGCCTGACCTTTTCCTATAACACATTGACCCTAAAATCTTAATCTCCCTCATCTTTGTAAGTTTCATAAGTTCTATCAAGTCGTTCACCAGTTAAGCCCGAAAACCTAATTCGGACGGAAAGTTGATTTTTATACATTTCCACAATTTAGTGAAAAGCGTTGAACAAAAAGGTATATACCTTCTGAGTGCTCAACATCTGTATGAAACGCGAAATTAATTCGCTTAAAGGATAAAATTTATATTTTGAATTATCAGATATACTAGCATTTTGCATGAGAGCAGTTTTTATAACTTATATAAGGAGCATCCATTTGATTTTTAAGGGTGATTGTCAAAAATGGAAAAAATTAACGGATTTCTCAGATAGGATTTCAATATTTAGTATGCAGCTTCAGGTAGCCCGTAGGCGTCTCATTTGGTGGGATCCATTTCCAAGTCTGTTTAGCAAGCAAACGTAAAATTGTTGGCACTCGGTGGGGGAATGGGGGCAGGAATTCCGTTTTTGTTAAATTTACCATATTTTTTCAGCACCAAACCGCATCCTGCCTTTCTTTTTTATAATTTCTTAGCACTGTTCTGCCTTTTATTTCCAGTTTTTTGCCATCCTGCCTTTTATTTCCAGTTTTTTGCCATCCTGCCTTTTATTTCCAGTTTTTTGCCATCCTGCCTTTTATTTACAGTTTTTTGCCATCCTGCCTTTTCATTTCAAATTTCACCATAGCCCCCTCCCTCTAAAAATCAAATAAGCGCTCCCTTAGTCTGGTTCTATCTGTTGTCTCCGTTTTTTTTTTTTTTCTTCAACAAAGAATTTTTATTGTGTGTTAAAGCTAAGTTTATATACATGCAACACTTATACAATTTCTGTAGGACAAACGTCCTATCAAGATTGTGGTTTCCGTCTTTAAATGTGATGATAAACATAAAAATTTCCTGTTTAATTTCTGTCAGTTACATAAGCACCCAAATTATGATTCATTATGTTATGACGAGACACATTCCATTTGGTAGGTTGAAACAGCATCCCCTTATGTTTATTTGCTCTTGAAATACTGTTTTATCCCCCATACAACCACTGCCCCATACCCCCACTTGGCATTTAGCGATCATACCATCGAAGCTTTTTAAATTGTGAATGATTTCAGTGGCAAAAACAAGCGTTGAAGTTGATCACATTTTGCAGTCACATCCCAAAAGTCTTAATGGAATCGGCTTCTGAGAATTATTAATCTAACCTTCACATCACCTGCATTAATCTTCGTGCATGTCAGTAAACAAAAATATAATGAGGGAAACGCTAGTGTTGTTTTTCGTCTTAGTTTTGGCGATAGCAATTGGTTTAAGCGATGGATGGAGGAGAAAGAATGATAGACCTATGGGATTTAGACGGCGTTTTATAAACGAGGAGGATTCGGATGAAGATTTTGATTCCGGTGAATACCAGAGCCGAAATTCTGGTCACCGTAACCGTCACAGGAAGGGAAACAGAGGTAAGGACAAAACTGAACCAGGATTCAGACGTCGCGTTGTGAATGATGATGGCGATAATGACGATTCTGATGAAGATTTCACTGAACTAGCACGGAGCTATGTTGAAGACTCGTACCCCCGTAAACGGCATAATAAAAAGGGAAAGAGGAGAAAGGGCAAAGCAGTACCAGGGTTCAGACGTCGTGTTGTAAACGACGAAGAACAAGATGACGATTCTATTGAAGATGTTCAGGACATAAACAGTCGCTATTTTGTACAAAGGGCCCGAGACAGGGCATTTCGGCGACATTTTACGTAAGTGTTGATCGTTTATATATAGATATAACTTTTAGTATCAATTTTACTGGTGCATATATATCTGCACTGGTTTAATGCCTGGCGAAACGAAAGGTAAAAATAAGGCCGTATATAAAGACTTCGAAATTAAGCAATCAGAATATTTCAATTATATTTTATTGGTAAAACGTAAATTTCGTACATGTAAGACCTGTTTTTTATTTGACTTGCCCACGATATTTTATTGGTGAAGTATACAGCTGAAACGCATGTATTATTTGTTTTTGACTTGATTTGTCCGCAAAGTTTTATTGGTAAAGTTCATGTCAGACTTGTTTTTACATTTTTGTTTAGACATAAGTGTTGAAAGTGAAACAAAATTATCATTTTAGAAATGTTATGACTAGACTAATACAGACATATGATAGAACAATAAATATTTTTTATGTTTTAGCCCATGGAGAAGTAGATTCACGTTTGGATTATTTGGCAATAGAGGGAATTGGTTCGATCTAAATTTTGGGTTTGAACTGAAGAAACCATGGCATCAAGGGTAAGCTTAAATCATAATACTTTCTCAATACTATGCAGTATGCTAATGCAGTTTCGAGATAATATGCGAATATGTGTAGATCTTGTTTACAACAAAGTTCATGTAATTGAATTTGCTACACACGACGCGAAAATACGTTTATTCCTTACCAGAGTCGCTCTACCCCCTCCTCTCTCTAAAAAAGGTAAAAAAAAAAAAAAAAAACAAACGAAAAACAAACACAAACAAACAAACAAACGAACAAACATATGAATATGAAGAGCATAATACAATCAAACCAAATTATTGCGATCTAGAAACCAAAACTATGACTAAGATCAAATCATGCTTTGGTAAGGAAGATCCACGGAAAAAAAACTGTGTAGCTGCAGCAATTGATGTGTGCAACCAAACTTCAATCAGATTATGATACTAATACTAATACTGTTACGAACAGAAACAATATATTGTTCTATAAAGAAAAACAAAAGAAAACATTTGTTCTTAGTGTGTTCAGCTATCTTTATCAATTGTCTTTGGTATTATCTTTTTTGCAGCCCAAATGTCTGTACCCACAGACATGTTATAAAAAATGAAACGGACGGATCTGAAATAAGCAGCCACAGTCAAATCAAGACCCAGTTTTGTGATGACAAAGGGACGTCCTACAAGTGTACCGACAGGTAAATTAGGGGGAATCTGAGAAATGCAAGTGGCGTTTTTAAAAGTATCAAATATTGAAAGAAGAAAAAAAAAGACTATATAAACATATGTTACTTTGATAAGTTTAATAAGAACATTTTAATATCACCTAGAGGAAACTGAGATAGTAGCTTTAGAAAATGCAAGTGGCGTTTAAAAGTTGGAAACACAGAAAATCAAAAATTCAAAGAAAAATAATTATATTATACATATGTTACTTGGAAGAGTTAAATAAGTCAACTTTAATATCACCTATGAGAAATGAGTTATTAGTTTTAGAAAATGCAAGTGGCGTCTTTTAAAGTCGGAAACACAGAAAATCATCATTTGAAAAAAGAAAAAAAAAGACTATATATATGTTGCTTTCCAAAGTTTAATAAAGACAATTTTAATGTCTCCTACATGTATGCAAGCCAGTAACGTGTATAAACAGGAAAAAAACCCAATAACCTCAAGAACGGAATACAGTGGACTGCTTTACGGTATGCTTACTAACGGTCTCATGTAAAGACTAAAAAAAACCACACACACACAAAAAAAAACCCACACACACACAACCTTAATTCGCCACTATCATCTTTCTTTCGAGTTCCCTATGAGGGCTTATTTAGCATGATGTTGAAAACTGTGATTTGTTCTTATTTAATAGGCAACGTCGAGCTTACAGTTGAAAATTTAACAAACTTAAATTAAACCCCTTTCATGCGTTCCATGTATCGTTCAAATCTGCATGCAATTTTACGCAGTCTGTATTTGTGCTTTTGCAGCATTATCGCACGTGGCAAAGAGCAGACGATTGTTACTATCAAAGAATGTTGCCAAAGATTCACGAGACACGAGAATCAATATGGATGTCCTGAAGGTAAACTTTTTCTTATCGTACAGGAGATATGTATAATTATTTCATAATTCTTAAATCTAATAAGTTAGAATTATTCAACCAGATTATATTAAGAACCTGTAAGTTTGTTAACGATATTTTTTTTTCTCCAGAAAGTACATTGACTTAATTAGCCTCCTTATTGATTTTGAAAGAGTAAAATATTTACATTGTAGAATTTATGACTAAAAAGGGCAAGTCTTTGAAATAGATAAATATCAAACATATGAAAAGAGGAAATCATTAAAGAACCATTGACTAATTTAAACACATACAAAAGTAACAGGCATATATTGAGTGAGCAGTAACTCAACGCTCGTTGTAATTATTTGCAGAGCTGAAAACCAAAAATTTAATTGAGACGGCAAAAGAATTGAAACTGAATAAATTCCTTGAAGCAGTTAATTTAGCCGGTCTTGAAGCAGAACTGAGGATTGGAAATATAACCTTGTTTGTCCCAGTCGATGATGCTTATGAAGATCTGTCTCAAGCTTTAGCACCAAAATACCAAAGCAGTCAAGTAAATTCAATCAAGAATAACTAATTTATTTTTATACCCCCCGCAAACAAAGTTTGGGGGGTATATAGGAAACACCCTGTCTGTCTGTCCGTCTGTCTGTCTGTCCGTCTGTCCGTCTGTCCGTCCGTCTGTACACATAACTCGTAAGCGCTTCTCCTCCTAAACCGCTTGAAGGATTTTGATGAAACTTTACCTAAAGGAAGTACATCATATGTAGATGTGCATGAAGAATTTTCATTGCTCTTGGATATCATTCAGGGGAGATAATTGGACTTAGACTTTTTAAATACATTATTCAATGGGAGACCTCGTAAGCGCAACTCCTCCTAAACCGCTCAAAGGATTTTGATGAAACTTGACATGAAGGCAGTACATCATATGTAGATGTGCATGAAGAATTTTCATCGCAATCAGACATCATTCAGGGGAGATAATTGGACTTAGACCTTTTAAATACATTATACAATGGGAAACCTCGTAAGCGCTTCTCCTCCTAAAACGCTTGAAGGATTTTGATGAAACTTTAGCTAAAGGAAGAACATCATATGTAGATGTGCATGAAGAATTTTCATCACAATCAGACATCATTCAGGGGAGATAATTGGACTTAGACTTAGACTTTTTAAATACATTATTCAATGGGAAACCTCGTAAGCGCTTCTCCTCCTAAAACGCTTGAAGGATTTTGATGAAACTTAAACTAAAGGAAGAACATCATATGTAGATGTGCATGAAGAATTTTCATCGCAATCAGACATCATTCAGGGGAGATAATTGGACTTAGACTGTTTAATTACATTATTCAATGGGAAACCTCGTAAGCGCAACTCGTCTTAAAATGTTGGATGGATTTTGTTGAAACTTTAAATGAAGATAGTACATCATCTGTAGATGTGCATGAAGAATTTGTATTGCTCTCGGTTATCATCGAGGGAAGATAACTGGCCAATATGAAGCGGGGGGTATCCTTTTGTGAGCTTGCTCACAGTATTACTTGTTTTAGCAATCTTAATTAATAAATAAATACACGACTTAAAGCTTAAAAGATATAAAGGTCGCAAAAGAAGCAAAAAAAAAAATGAATGATGCTTATAAAGATCTGTCTCAAGCTGTGGCACCAAATACCAAAGAATTCAAACTACTTCAATCAAGAATATCTAATTTATATTTTTTGCACATGATGCATCCATGATCCCAAACAGAAAAGTAAAAGTCCAACAGGTCTGAATATCGCATATGACGTACAGTTTGTCATACTGTTCGCCATTACATAATTTCAAATTGATTCTAATATTCAGTTCCTTAGAAAAGGTGGACGTATTATTTTACGTAAATTTTCATATCAGCCCACTCTCAAGCGTAAAGTAGAAGTCCGAAAGCTCTGAAAGTCCCCTACGACGTACAGTTTACTAAACTGATAGAAGAAAATGAGACGTGGAATAAGTGTACGCGACACAAATTACAATATAAACGTAAATTTAAAACATCATCAATATGCCACACCAAATTTCAAATCATTCTAAGTACGGTTTCTGAGAAAAGTTTGACGTAAAATCAAACGTACGGACGGACAGGTGCAAAACCTAATGCCCCCCTCCGACATGTCATCGAGGGACATAAATAAAAATAGAAGGAAAAAAAACAACGATCATCTGTTTAAAGTTACAACAAAAAATATAAGTATGATACTTTAGCCTTTTTTTTCAAAGAATATCTCTACGGAGAATCATACGGATAGAACACACAGATAAATTGCAGCCTGCTTGCATTTTAACAATTTGGTCGCTTGGTATGATGTTGTTCAATAGTTTAAATCAATCATGCTCTTTTTTTCAGAATTCTGATGTTCTGATGGTCTCACAACCTTTGATGGACACTGTTGTTGCTGATCTCAAAGCCATTTTGCTTGGTCATGTTGTTCCACATATCTACACTAGTAACAGATTGAGCGACGAGCAACTAATTGAAACTGAGAGTCCACATAAAGGCAAAATAAGAATTAACTTCTACGATAGTGGGGTATGTACAGAAATTCATCACATTAGGTCTTATTGTTTTAAGGTGGATGGGATGTTACAAACTTGTCCATTGAATTTTCTTAAATTTCGGTGACAGTTGGCCTAGATTGGTACTTTAAATCTCATTAATAAAATTGAAAGTTGACCGTAATTTTCTTGTAGAATTGGCTTTTCAAAATTGATGTTATTTGTACTTTTGATTTAGTCTAAGAGTTAAACATGTTAAATGTGATAACGCACAAAATTTGGAGCCTTCTATTTAAAAAAGTCTTATTAATAGATTTTTTCTTAATAATTGTAAAAATCTTTCTTCTTCAGACTGAATCATTTAGTATACTAAATTAAAAAGAGGTCCACCATCAAAAGTTTTGAAAAAAGTGAAAAACATTGTTTTTCCCTATTATTTCTATATAATAATCGATCGATAAGTTACAAGAAAAGTTATTATAAAAATGCATACTTTATTTTTGTCTAGTGACAACTTGTAAGTCCGAAGTAAAGTAGAAAATAAAATACTTAGATTTAAAACTTTAAGTGTGATATAGGGTGCAATTTAACAGGCTGTTTTAACACTCTTGTGTTGAAGAACACAATACAGCTATTCCATAATTTTGGTAAATTTGAAAATTGCCAAACCTCTGAGCATCTTACTACCCCAGTCTTAGGTCGATCTCCGTTAAAATTTTGGCTCCAATTCGGTATATTTTGGTATTATTGATGTATGCTTATCCATATAGTGTGGTATTAGTCTTAAATAGATGAAACACGCGTTAGGAGTAGCAAAATTGATTACATGGAACCTTGTTATATTTCAGATTTCGGAAGCAAATATTATTTTTTCTGTATCTTCTGTGTAATAAATGAACACATAACGTAAAAAAAGTCTTGTTTGGATGGCTTGTGTATTGTGTTCAAAAATCTTTGTTTGTTCTAATGGATGATCACCAATCTTTGTTTTGGTGACTTACTTGTATCTTGTGTTCACCAATCTCTTTTAGATAACTTAATTTTGTATTGTTTATACCAATCCTTGGTTAGATGACCTGTGTATTGTTTTCACTAATCTTTGTTTTGATGACTTATTTGTGTATTGTAATCACTATTCTTTGTGTAGGTGATTTTCGTATTGTGCTAACCAATCTTTTACCTCTCGTTTCAGTTGATGACAGCAAACTGTATCAAGGTGACCTCTAGAGACAATGTTGCTACCAATGGGGTTATCCACGTTGTTGAGAAGACAATCCAACCAACAACAAAGTCACTGATGGACATCATTTCCACCGACCAAGAAATGAGTCTACTGAAAACAGGTTCGAAGATTTATCAATAAAATGCACTTATTCATTTTGGGCATTTGATATCTAGAAAAATCGACTAAAAGTGTTCGAGTTTTTTTTTCAGTAGATGAAAATAACCGAAGATAAAGCCCTATGGTTTGTATCATTTACATTTTTTTCATTTGTGTTCATCAATAACAACGGGTCTAATTTTTAAAAATATATAATGTACATGTTCAGAATTTGATTCCTCAAAACACGTTAAACTTACTTTCAATCCGAGGATTTCTTCTTATGGGTGCTTTTTATATTCCTTTATACAGCCATTGGCAAAAGTGGACTAAGGAAACGATTGCTTGATGAAGGACAGCTAACGTTGTTTGCACCCACTGATACTGCGTTTAGAAAATTAGAGCCAGCATTACTGTCCAGAATTCTAGAGGGAGATCAAGAATGCATAATCAGTAATTTTATACATTTACCTTCAAAGGAAACTTTGTCTTTTATCAGGTTGAATAATGACAACAAAGTTTTCTCTAAAGAAGATCACAAACCTTATTTGGTCAAATATTGAAATACATGTAATACGCACATCTATAAAAATCATCTTTGTGACATGTGTGATGAATATTATTTCAATATGACTTATGATTACTTTAATTTTTTTTTACAAACCTTATGTCATCTTGAAAAAAAGAATTTGCTAATGGCAACTATAATAACTGTCGATCACTTTTGAACAGGATAACCAACAACTATTTCCAATCTGGACAAATCTTTAAGCAAGAGTATTATGTTAAGTCATAATATAATTTCAAAAGTTAAAGAAAGGTACACTTTTTTGTATTTTTCTTTAAGACTATCTTCTTTTTCAGACTGATATGTTCAAACAAAAGAACCGAATAATAATGATTTATAGCAAATGTACAATAACAAAAGACAAAACGTAAGTTAAAAGGAATTATGGAAAAAAGTATCCAAAGTACCCCTCAGTTATTCAGTGTATTTTTTGTACTTTTTCACTTAAGAACTTCTACAGAATCACATCTTACCTCACGTGATTTGTTCGGAGGCAATAAAGGGTAGAGCGAAGTCTAAGAACCTGTTGAACCATATGCTTAATCTAACCAAGGACAGCGATGACAAACTGTTTGTGAACGGTGCACAAGCTGTTAGAAAGGATATGATGTCATCAAATGGTGTGATGTACGTCATTGACGAAGTGTTAGTCCCGGATGAAGGTATTATATTTTAAATTTTACAATGGTTTGTTCTCATTCTGGTTTGTTTACTTCATTGGCAAAAGAAAAACCAATCATCGGTCAGTTAACCGATTAAATAGTTAAACATTCCTTTTTGGTAGCTTCAGCAAAGAAAAAGGCACGATTCTTACTTGGTTTTTGAAACAAATGTTCAGGAAAATTACCAATTTCAAAGGACAATTATAAGTGTGTATAACAATGTTGCCCTTCAAATTTCGTTATTTTTTTATATTATACTGTGCTTATATTTTGCATTCGAATAGTAAAAGGGAAAAGGATCTTAGGCCACGAAAAATTAATCTTTTTTCACAGTATACGTTTTCTTTTACTTTTCCAAAAGGAATGGATAAATTAACACGAAAAATACAATTCAGTCAATTGTATTGTAACAAAAGAAATTCTATGTTACTTTACATACTTTTAGCCCTTGATGTTCTTCAAATCGCAAAGAAATCTGGTGCAGCAACCATGGCGAAACTTATAGAAACTACAGGACTAGCAAAAACGCTGCAATCTCTTCAAAATCTTACACTTTTTATACCAAGTGATGAAGCCATGAAGGTATGTAGTCTATGTACAATACATAGTCATTGTCGACAAATATTGAATTTATTTTATCTAACAATTAATTCCTCAAATTTTCCTGAAAATTAATAAAATGACATTTTAGCTTAATTAAATTTTTCTGGAAAACGTCTGCATTACGTTTTGCTCAAAGAATCCTTGAACTATTGAAATGTAACTTTTCCGGCTCAATCATATCAATGTCGGTTGTTTCTGGATACTTTGGATAGTTAAAGTAGGGCATTAGTCTTTTCGACCAATCGTGGCCCTCGATCCCTCTGAGATGACTAACACTTTTACAAATACCTAAACAGGTATAACACAGTGAATTACGTTATGCTGTATTTGCATATTTCAATTTAAGGAGTAACCTCTCAGTTTTAGAAATGGACACTCAGACGTTTATATGAGAAACTTATTTATCAACTTGTAAAGAAATAATAAAATTCATCAAATATTAAAGATACATATAATGCTTAGTTTTCATACTTATTTCAGAACATAGAACAACTACCAACAGACCCAGCAGAGTTAATGGAAGTTCTAACATATCACGTTGTTCCGTCAGAGTTAGAGACCTGTCACATGTGGAACAATGACATGTTGGACACATTAAATGGGAAGAAACTACGCTTTCAGGAATATGCAAGGGCAAGTTTATTGTAAGAAGCAGTGGGGCATTCGAATATTGTTACTCCAAGAAGAACAGACAAAATATCAACAAATATAAAAAGACAATACAAAAAAAAACCCGAAAGCCTATCACAATAAGAAAAAAAACACACGCCTACTTAACTGCTCTGGGCAACGCAATCTCAAGTTAAAACGAGAGTGAACCCAGGTGTTTGAAAGGATGAACAGTTCCTGGTTGTTATTGTGTTCAAACTCTTTTCAAATACAGCATTCCAGGTCAAAGTTTGGAACTTTTTTTGGAAAACCAAAACTCTTGACCTAATTTCATTTTCTTTCACGGACACAATTTTGCTTTGATTGAATGCTCAGAGGTTTCTTGTGAAACTATTGAATTATTTAGAAAAAAAAATAATTATCATGGAAATGGTTCTATGAATCTACTGATATATCAATTTATTTGACCAATTTTGCATCTAAATGCACCTCAGTTTTTAAATAACACTTATTAATCTTATTTTCGAAAATACATCCGCAAGCATCTTAAATTTATCCTATAGGCATTTTTAGTACAAGATACACGTAATTACTGGAAATGGAACCAGGATGTTCAATGTGCAGCCTTAAAGAAACCTAACATTAGAGCATGTAATGGTGTAATACATGTAATTGACAAAGTAAGTCAGTATCAACCATAATTAATAAAGAGTAACTTTAAATGGCTGTACATGTCAGAACCATTGCGCTCTTCCATTTCTCTGGCATTTCTTTGCCTTGTTTTGTCTTTTCTTGTTGGAAATTTGAGATCGATTATTCAAGTCTGGTAATTTTGTTAATATCTGTATTAACTTAGTTTTTATACGACCTCAACTTTTTTTGCGATCGTATAATATCATAAATTAGTCTTAACCTTTCTTCGGATTTTGAATTTCAGTAGAATTCTAAATAAATTTATGTCTTGTTATTTTATAATTTTGACTCGCATCATTATTTCCGTGACAAGATTAATGGGAAAACACCAGGTACATTTGAAATCTGGCATTAGTGAGCCATTAGTATAAATCACAATTTTGTATCAAAGAAGCAGAGGTACCAATGGGGCATCAGAATGTCAAAAGTCCGAAAGGACAGAGACAAAACAAGAACGGGTCAAAAACAGACAGCATGTAAAACAAGGAAACACAAAAATAACTGAATATCAATCAACAACACGAACTCCAGTCGAAAAGTAAACTTAGGTGCTCCGGAAGAGTAAGCAGTTTAGCTTAATTGTGATGTTTTCGAATGATCAACTCGCGTTCCAAATTAATATTCAAGGCGGTGTTGTGTTTTATGTTTCTATCGTGTCCTGCCACGAAGCTGCTTGTTCGACACATCATTTCTATTGAAATGCCACTGCACAGGGGGTCCAATGTAATTGGTAAGTGCGCAGCATAATTTGGTAAGTGACTATAAAGATGGCGGAAAAACCTCGCTTCGATCGACAACGGTCAGTTTTCTCTTCGTGTTTACAAAAGTTATACACATCTTATGAATAAAACCATGTTGCCTTTCGGCAATTATGAGTTATGAGAAATAGTAAATAACAAAAATTTAATGCTTGATTTGCTTATTAAAAAGCTATTGAAGAAAAACCGGCCACTTGACAGCAATTTTTTTGTCATGCCGAAAAAAACAGGCTTTCAGGTACTCTGATCACAAACGTTAGGTTTTATGGTGTTTTGTCGTTCTTCAACAAGCATGGATATTCCCAAATATTTGTTTCTGTAAAAGAAACATGTATTTGTTGACATATTTACAATTATTTTATTGTTTGGTAAGTGCAAGTTAGTGTACTAAAAAAATTGGTAATGTATATTATTACAGTGCAAAAAGTTTTGAAAGCACTTCTTTTAAATACTTTGCATAATATTTTTTTTGTTATCGATTTTTTTTAGGGGGGGTATTCTAATCTTGATGTGTCCGATTGCTTTCTTATTAAGAATGATAAGAGTCCTGGCCTTGATAATATTAGTAATGAAATGCTCAAGGCATCACAATCCTATATTAACCCAAGTTTGTTGAAGCTGTTCAATGCTGTCTTTAGGTCAGGTCAGTACCCGGAACAATGGTCCAAAATTTATATATATCCAATTTATAAAAGTGAAAATCCAGTAAAGCCAGAAAACTATAGAAGTATAGCTATTAATAATAGTATTGGGAAACTCTTTAATATAATACTTTGTAATCGCTTTGACAAATTTTTGTTAGATAATAAAGTAATACATGAAAGTCAATTTGGCTTTTTTAAAAAATCTGGTACCACAGATCACATATTTGTGTTGAAATGTATAATTGATAAATATCTAAAACAAGGGAATAAAAGATTATATGCCTGCTTCGTGGATTTCGCAAGGCATTTGATAGAGTTATCCATGTTGGAATTATGTTCAAACTTCTAGAAAGAAATGTTAGTGGCTATTTTTATAGAAAACTAAAAAAATATGTACTTAAATGATACTTTATGCATCAAAGTGGGCAACAAAATGACAATTATTTTTCAATGCCAAGGTTGGTGTACGACAGGGCGACGTACCTAGCCCTTACTTGTTCAAATTTTTCATAAATGATTTACCACAAAAATTGTTAGATCAGTCAGAATCAGTTACTTTAGATAACAGGAAAATCCCTTGCTTGTTGTATGCAGACGGCTTAGTCTTGATGACCGATTCTAAAAGATGTGACTGTCTACAAAATAAACTCGATATTTTGCAGGAGTATTGTAAAACATGGTGTCTAGATATAAATTAACAAAACCAAAGTTGTCGTATTTAATAACTTTGGTAAATTATTAAATGAAGAATTTCTAATTGGCATTTAAAAGATTGAATGTGTAAAAAGCTCTAAATATCTTGGTATAGTGTTGACAAAACTTGACGTTTTACGGAAGCTAAGTTAAAGTTATATGAAAAGGCATTAAAAGCCAGTTTTAAACTATATAGAGCCATGAAGGTGGTATCTCCATCAATTAAGGTTCTCCTTCACATTTTTGATCATACTATAAAACCCATTTGTTTATATAGGAGCGAGAACGGGGGATTATAAACGTAAAACCAAAAAGAAAGCAATTGAATTTGTAATATGAAATATATACAAAGATTGGGAACAAGAAAAGCTTAACATGAAATTTTGTAAGTTTCTGTCAGGGGTCTCTAAACAGACTACAAATTTAGCAGTTCTATCAGAACTAGGGAGATTCCCATTGTGTTGTGACATTATAGTCCAAATTGTTATGTACTGGCATCGGTTGGAAAACCAGCACTCTAGCTGGGCTAATGACATTTTCCTTGGTTTCGGTGGTCAAAGCTGAGCTATATTATTAAAAGAGCACCTTCTTTGCTTCAAACATATTTCGTAAGTGATACTTTCAAACTCTTTTTAAATACAAAAAGCTTGAAACATTAGTTACATTTAATTCGTATAGGTTTTCACATTGATCATAAACTTATTTGTATTAGTATGCCTTTTAAAATAAAACTTAGAGTGTTAATTTAACACATGACCATACTCATCATAGCAAGGTAACCGAATTGGCAATGTGAAATTAACATAACCAGAAAATATGTACATATTCACGTACTTTGTCGGAAAAATCAAAGTTATTTGATTCAGCCTGCTAAACAGATTCATGTAGTAGAATAGAAATGAATCGAAAATCAAAAAAACATCTTTCTCATTAAAACGTTAACGCAATGAATAAAGATGTTTGCACTGTGATAATATTCATTACCAATTTTGTTTAGTACACCGACTTGCACTTACCAAAAAATAAAATAATTGTAAATATGTCAACAAATACATGTTTCTTTTACAGAAACAAATATTTGGGAATATCCATGCTTGTTGACGAACCACAAAACACCATAAAACCTTACGTTTGTGATCAGAGTACCTGAAAGAAAGCCTGTTTTTTTTCGGCATGACAAAAAAAATGCTGTCAAGTAGCCGGTTTTTCTTCAATAGCTTTTTAATAAGCGAATCAAGCATTAAATTTTTGTTATGTACTATTTCTCAAAACTCATAATTGCCGAAAGGCAACATGGTTTTATTCATAAGATGTGTATAACTTTTGTAAACACGAAGAGAAAACTGACCGTTGTCGATCGAAGCGAGGTTTTTCCGCCATCTTTATAGTCACTTACCAAATTATGCTGCGCACTTACCAATTACATTGGACCCCCTGCTGCAAGTCAGGACCATTGTGGTGTCCAGGTTTCCCATATCTTAGTACTACTTCTCTACCTGATGGATCGTTACCTTTATATAATTCTAATGTAACCTTTTTTTAAGAACTTTAATGTTATGTTAAGTTGTTTTGAATTCCAAGCATTGGACAAGGCTTTTTTTTATTTGTAGGTCTTGATGCCACAATCGAGGAAGATACTAGATGTCATTGCACAAGATAGTCGATTTTCAGAACTTGCAGAATTGATAAAAATAGCTGAAATCGACGATGCATTGAACGAGGATGGACCTTTTACAGTGTTTGCTCCTACAAATGAAGTAAGCGTCTATCATATACGAGGGTGTGGATTGTGGTGTACTCATTTCTGTATTCTTTAAATTTTTTTCCATTTTTCCATATTTTGCATTTGAAAATTTTAAAATGCTAGTTCGTTGTTAATATAAGCGATGTCTGAAAAATTCTTTCAACTGTATTTTTTTCATAAACCAGTTATTACTTTTCATGTGAATTTTGAAACAATGTTGCATAAAATAAGAATTAAGTATTTTCTTCAAGTTCACTATTTAAAGTTGTATCTTATTCCAACTAACATCTTCATGATAGGAGTTGGCACACAGTGAAAAACTTTTTTAAGTTTAAGTTTTAAACACTCAATAATTGCTTTTTTACTTCAAGGCTTTTAGGTCTCTTGATAACGATGTTTTGCAAAAGATTGTTAACAACAAAGAGGAATTAAAGGAACTTCTCCTGAATCACGTTTTTAAAGGTTGGTTAATTATATAAAAATGCTAATTTATAGTTCAGTATTAACAAATTTGAGCTAGGTACATTGTGTATGAAACATAAGTTAAAACAGCGATTATTGACAAAATTAATACACCAAGAAACTAGATGGTTGTTTTTTAAAGCAGATTTTAAAATTGGTGGTTGGATGTTGAGTCGTATATCTTTGTTTAATATCTTAATGTTAGCAATTGCATTCAGTAGCAGGCTTCCGGTTGGTTTCATGATCATCCTCTGTGAGTCAACAAACGACAGAAAACAAAATAATTACTGAATAGCAATGAGCACTGCGAACACAAGCCGTAACGAGAGTGTAAGCAGTTCCTGGCTGTTGTAACACACAATGTAAAGGGGTGGACAATGGTTTCCACAAAATATCTTAATTGTAAACAACATTCAACAAAAATAAGAAAAAATATGGATAGAAAATCTCATTCAATATTAAAACAAATTAATTCATTTAAACGGCCAACATTCAAAATTTCTTAGTTCACCAAGTTTATTTAATTACGTTGTCTAAATGTTGAAAACAAAAGATAACCATACTAAGAAAAGACTTACAGAATTTTACGACTTGACTTTATTGCAGAAATCTCAATGTCATGGGTGCATGTAAGACTTACTTTAAAAAAATATCTTTTAATAGGTCAACTATGTTGTTCCAAGTTAGAGATTTTATCAGCAACGCATTTATTTGGCGAAAGAAGACTTAAAATGTTATCTGGAGCGGCCTATCCGGTTAGCCATGACAGTTCAACATTAAAAATTGGCCAATCGGAAATCAGTGAATGTGATGTTATAACGAGCAACGGTGTTATTCATGCTGCAGATAAAGTTTTGATGAAACGCAGTCACTTCTATCAAATTCGCTGGGGATAATTTGCCGTAAACCGTAACAAAAACAATGAAAGGCTCTCAAGGGAGTTACGTTTGCAGGGTTTCAAACAACTGGAGGAATCAGATAGTGACTGTCAAAAGTGAACACTTTTTTTTCATGTACAGTTAAACCTGTCCTATCAAATTCTTTATGGAACTGAACAAATTGATCAGTGTAGACGTTTTTTGTTTTTCAAGGTTCATATTAGATTTGGGTAAAAAATGAAAAAAAGGACTGACAACCTGTAGCAAGAAATAATGTTTTGTTTCACTGTGTGGTTCAGTCCTGTCCCTTTATGTTATTATTTGGTTTTAATTAATGAGATGATGAATATTTTTAGCTTATAATACATGTTATCCATCCACAATTGTTGATATGTTTCTCTAATAATTTGTGCGTTTTAAAAGGCTTCACTTTTGTCATTAGTGCGGTGTCTTGTCAACGCTGGTCAGGTTTTGTCTCTTGTGAATTAAAACAGGCAAATTTATTATTTTTTGCACAGAAAGTTAATCAGGTAAAATGAAGGGGTGGTAGAATAAAACCGCTTTCTAGTTCACTATAGTATTAAAAAAGGCGTTTTAGGCCATATAAAATTAATTCTCTGGTTCTCAGACACCGCCGACCCTCCAAAAATGGGGCCGCTGGCGCAATTTTATTGCCGATCCGGAAAAAAAACGCCGCCGACCCGTATTTGTCTTCCCAAAATAAAATTTTCAAATTTGCCGCCAAATTGAAGTCAAGCGTCTAGTGACCCGGATCAAAACGTTTGGAAGCATTGTTTACTTTGAAAAACATGGCTGCCGATTGGCAGTGTTCAACAAAAGGTACCAGTCTTGTATTGCAAGTTCTTGCGCGGGTGGACGTCAAAACATGGAGGCTATTAAAATATAGTGCCTTTTCCCTGAGTCGTTTGCAGCATTGCTTTTCATGCATTTTTTCTAACTTTTGGCTTAAATTGAAGGTAAGACACCAAACTTTGACATCACTAACTTTTTGAAATGTAAAAATTGCATTATTAAATAAAACAGTTCTCATGAAAAGGGGGGTATTTTCGAAATGGAAGTTAAAGTGAAAGTAGGAAAAAATCTATTTTTAGTTCAATCAACTGTGGTTTTCTTATCTTCGTGCGACTTTTTTTCGGCCCACCCTTTAAAATGTTTTCTGACACTTCCTTTATTGAAAAAATATAGCAAAAGTTGTATTGAATCATTTTAACTATTTTTTTAAAAATTCCAAAAATCTCAGGTTTACTATAGAAGTCTATGGGAAAACAATACAAGACTGAGACCAAAAAGATTGTTTCAATTTGAAACAACAGTTAAATTATGGTTACATGAACCATACACCCAATATGGCAATGACTGTGAAAAACTTTGCAATTTGATCCTGAGTGGAGAAGTGAATTGAATACAAAACATGAAGAGGGATATGGATGGAAAGAAGGATTTAAAAGTCGATGTTGGTGACTGTAACAAGACCACAGAGAATGAAAAAAATAATTTATTCTCTCAGATTTCCGAAGTTGTAGACTATTTAAGACTCATTTTTAAGAGATTAATTGGAAAGTAACGATGTATTCCTGCAACCAAGTGATTTTATGACAAAAGAGAAGTCTGCATTTGCCGTTTTGTCCATGAAAAGATGAAACTGTCTGTCATAAAGGACTAATTGACAAGTTTATTTACTGACAGTCTTCAACTCTTGATGAATGTGAATAAGAATTTAGTCTTGATGCTGTATACACTTTTGACAAAAACTTTTATCAACAGACAGACTCTTGGATAAATTTCACAGACCAAAACTCTACTGACAAATTGGTGCAATCTATGGCAATCTAAATGCCTTTTATGGAAACTCCAAGATGGAAATCCATTCATACACATGTACCAGACTAGCTGATTGTGCAGTTACCTGTTGTACTATCCAAGATAAATGATTTTATAAAATAATAAAGCATGTATTTTCATATTTTTATTTATTTAAATACATATTTTTAGATAATAAACAACAAGCATAAATACACATACAACATCATAAATACAATACATATATGCATGAAAACAAACGATCCACTCCTTATTTTCAGACACATTGAAAAATAAAATTTAAACCAAAAATCCCTACCCTCATTTGAAAAACCAATAAAAAAATAAAATAAAACCCCTACCTACCTACCCATTTTTTTAAAACCAACTGTCTGAGAACCAGAGAATTAATTTTACATGGCCTTATGAAAGCTGGCTTGTGTCCATTTTATTAGGATCTCTTGAATAAATTATAATTAATATTAATATTAATATTAATATTATTTTCTCTGTTTGGAACAAAATTCTACTGTTACTTAGTCGACATCCTTGGTGTTAACCTAATCAAAGTACTGAAAGTACTGGTAGCTGGAATAATCTATAAATTTTAAAGATTGTGTGTACTTAGTATAAAAGTAAAGCAGTAATTTGATATTGGAAAAGGAACTTTATTGCGAACGTGTATTGATATCTGAATTTATATGTGATGAGGCAGCACGACCATCAGCTAACTCTTGATTGGTCAGTTACATTGTACCTATATCCGTGGCTATTAAGCGATTATCCCGGCTTAAAACCATGGACGAAGCGACCCGAGGAAACAAAGTGTAGATTTTGACGGAATAGATAGGCTTCGTAAAATGAGAAGAGAAGTTATTTTAAAAAGTTTTTCCCGTTTCATTAAATTCAAAAATATGCTGGTCATAGACTTCCTGTTACCTACTCGGAATATTCGACAGTTTTTATAAAAAAAATAAACGCACAGTCCTTGGCTAAACAATTAGATATTTGCATCTGACATAATATATAAACATGTATAATATGTCGATATGAGGACATAATAATCAAAGTTTTTGCAAGACTTGTTTCTATTACCAGAAAAAAAAACATGTGTACTATTTACAAAGAAATAAATTACAGCATGTAAATATTTACAAGTCGCTTTTGCTTTTAATTCTGGTATGCATTTTATCTCCTATAATTTTGATGGCCATTTTCAGACCTGATGCCGCACGTCCCCGTACTAAATATAAGAAGGTAATTAACCCCCGGAGATCATCAACGTTCGGTAGTTTTTGTTTTCAACTTTTTCTCTAAGCTAACAATGAAAAGAACAAATTAAATATATCAGAAACTTTTAAAGTTGATAAAGTAGAATATTTTATTAAAGTTGGCTTTTCTCAGAACAAGGAAATTGTGATGTAATCATTTCCTATCTACGATCATCTACGTCAACTACGCCATAGTTTATGTCCTAATAGTTGACGTCCTTTTCCATTATACAATTTATTATCTAAAATCACTGAATCAACACACATATATACAAATGAGACAATGAACAGATTAATGATAATGTTTTGGTCATTCAGTGTGTTCAATTAACAATTCTAGGAATTAATAATCCGAACTCAATTAAACTAACATTCTGATCATTGAAGGTGATGATTTTTATTTGCTTGAGGATTTAACTCATTTTATTTGACTGTCAATGTTTATCAAGTGTATCCATTAACTTTTCAAAGACTTTCGGGATGGGTAAATATATTTGTTCATATGAAATCAAATCCATTATCATTATTTTCAAACATGCATAAAAATGGTTAAATCATACAGGTGGAGACAGAAAATTAACCAGATATTTTCAGAACTTGAACTAGGTTATATAACTGGAAGCAATTAAGGCTCCTCATGCACTTACATAGAAAGGTGGTACCATCGGCGAGCACCATGGTAATATTTTTTTATTAAGTGTATGTGACAAAGAAAAATGGAGGAAAAAAGCTAAATATCACAAATACAAAATATACAGCATGTACAGTGAAACCTGTTTTTACCAATTAAGAAGCGAAGGTGCACCATGGCCATTTAGGCACCCTTTATGAACCATTGTCATAATTTTAATGAAACCTTCTGGCTTGTGAGTAGATCTCGCTACTCTTTAAAATCTCAAAAGCAATTTCAGCCATTTTGCTAATTATTTTGCCATTTGTCATGAATGCCCATTTTAAATATATAATAATACGTTATTGTCATGTAAATCAATACAATACAAATTGAATGTTTGACATAAAAATTAAAAATCAAGTTATAAACAAAAAACAAAACATCGACAAAATCATAATTGTTTATTAAGGTCACAAGTAAACAAGAGGCTCCCAGGAGCCTGAATCGCTCACCTAGTCTTGATGTCAACCCTATGAAGACTTTTGTATAGCTAAATGAGCTGAATGTTTAAGCAAGAAAACATATTTTTTCTATCTGCAATAGTTTTCATTCTAAATTAGCAAAAAACACTATTATTCACCTTTTAAGGGGATGTAACCTCTATAAGGGGTCATCTGACAACTTCAACCCAAAGGAGACTTTTGTACAGCTTAATGAACTGAACATTTAAGCAAGCTTTTCTCTATCTGCAATACTTTTCATTCTTTGTGCAAAAAAACACTATTTTTTGCCTTTAAGGGGCTGTAACCCCTATAAGGGGTCATCTGACAACTTCAACTATATGAAGACTTTTCTAGAACTAAATGAGCTGAACATTTGAGCAAGCAACAGGTTTTCTCTATCTGCAATAGTTTTCATTCTATAGACCAAAAACACTTTTTTTTGCCTTTAAGGCGCTGTTACCCCTATAAGGGGTCATCTGACAACTTCGACCCTATGGAGACTTTGGTAGAGCTAAATGAGCCGAACATTTAAGCAAGCCACAGCTTTTTTGTATCTGCAATACTTTTCTTTCTATTGGCCAAAAACACAATTTTTTCGCCTTTAAGGGGCTGTAACCCCTATAAGGTGTCATCTGACAACTTCGACCTTATGGAGACTTTTGTAGAGCTAAAAAGGCTGAACATTTAAGCAAGCAACAGCTTTTCTGTATCTGCAATAGTTTTCATTATATAGGCCAAAAACTTGAAAAAAAACGCTATTTTTTACCTTAAAAAGAGCCATAACCCCTACCAAAGGTCATCTGACAACTTCGACCCAATGGAGACTTTTGTAGAGCATTTGATTCTGAAGAGCCTAAGATCCTTCGGATTTTTTTCTATCTGTTATGGTTACTGAGTTATAAGCCATTTTTAGTGATTTTACCCTATGTTCTATTTTTAGTAACAGCGGCCATGTTTTATAGAATAATTTTAAGATGAGAATCGTTTGTTGCCAACACGTCATATATCATTCATGCAAAGTTTCAGTGAAATTGGTTCAGTGGTTTCAGAGAAGATGATTTTTGAAATTGTTAACGGACGACGGAAGCATAGTGATGGCATAAGCTCACATGGCCTTTGGCCAGGTGAGCTAAAAAGAAATGAACTTCGTCGTCTAAGTTATTATTATCACAAAACTTACATATTCGTTGCTCTCGGGGAACCTTTTTATAGCTACCAGTCTCTATTTCAAGAGATTGGTCTGAGATACGAAATTTTGATATCAGTTTTCGAGTATCAAAATTATTGTAAGTTAGGTAAAATTCCTTATATATAAAAAGATTTTATTTTAGTTATTTAAATTTGAAACTTTAACATTATCAAAATTTTAATAGTAATTTAGAGATTTGTCTTTTACATACGATTTTTAATATTTTACATACGATTTAATAGAAAGTATGTTGGTTTTGGTTGTACATGCAGATAATCTCTCACAATCTAAATCCATTTCGGTGATAATATCCTTAATGTAAGTTTCCCATGAATAAATATTTTCTGAATCTAGTTCTTTATTTAGATCAAAGCTCTCTTTTAATAGAGGATTGATATCAGGCGTGTGAAGTCTTGCATTGAGTTTTTATGTGATTTTCTATTTGAACTCTCCCTAGCTCTAAACGGGATGCTAGGTTCGAAGCTGTCTTCTTTACACCAAGAATATATTTGCAGAATGACAGGATAACTTTTTTTCAAATGAGGTTTTTTCTATAAATTGAAAGGGGTCTATTGCAACATTGTTGTTTTTAGCTCGTTTCTTTGCGTTGAAATATGGCCTATATTGGTTGTTTTTAGCTCGTTTCTTTGCGTTGAAATATGGCCTATATTGGTCCATCATACATATTTTTGCGTTATTCAACAAAATGGGTTTTATAAGAGAATCGAACATTTTCAAGGCAACTTTTACGGGAACATTTCCCAAAGTTGAAAATCTAGAAAACAATGAAAATTGTGCTTTTTTTGCTATTTTTGTCAATTCTATTATACTGGATGTCAAGTTTCCATTTCGACCAATATTGCAACCAAGAAACTTGTATTCTGTTACATTATCAATTAAGTTATTTTTGAATACAAGGAAGGGCTGTTCTAAACTTACATTTCTTTTTTTGGAAAATATTTGATTTAGTCTTTTTAGTATTTACAGTCAACTGCCATTTATCATAGTAGTTTGACAATTTATTTAATTTTTTTTGGAGTCCTTCTTGTGATTCAGACTATGAAATTATATCATCAGCAAAAAGCAAGCTATTTATTTCAGAGTTAATCAATTTAATATGAGCGCATATGTCTTCTGATAAGTAGTCACTGAGGTCATTTATAGAAATATTGAATAAAAGGGGTATTGTTGTGTCACCTTGATATATCTCTTTCTTTTTTCAAGATCACTTTATATTTTCAATTTGACTGTCCGTTTTTCACATAAATGCTTTAAAATTGGATGAGGAGAATTACTTGCTGGCGAGATCCACTCTGTGACCAGTCAACTAATTATAACTATACATTATATAGTTTTTACTTATTGACTGGGTATGCCGAGGGGTATGGATAGATTTTTTTCCCCGAGGTGCAACTATTGCCCGAGGCCTAGCCGATCCGAAGGAAAATAATCTGTTTCTCGAAAACCAGTCAGTAAATGTTTTTTTTTAAAGAAACAGTAGACAAATATAGGTAACAACAAAAACTACCGTGGCAAACTGGGATGATCAAACATTTAGAATTTTAGCTACATGTGTATATAACTAAAACGCACAATAGTACAGAATCTCACTTACTGATACATATAAAATACGTACTAAAAATTCATGAAAATACCAGTGTAGCACGGAAAACTCGAGCAATTATACTTTTCATAATTCGTGTTAAGTAACTTGAGTTAATATATCAATCAAATTTTTTTAACAATAAAAAACATTGGCTCACGGCAGGGCTTAATGACGTTAGAGGGCAAATAGTTACACGTCGATGGGTAATAGTTGGAAACTATTGACCGGTCAATAGTTGAAACCTTGCAAACAGGAAAAAAAGTGAAAATATTCTACATGCATTTATTAAAAAAAAACTTTACCGAGGTATAATAATAATTATACTTATACATGTGCAAAAAAGAGCTAAATAAAATAAATAAGAAATATGTATATACAGTGAAACCCGTCTATATAAACCTTTTATGAATACTTGTCCTAATGTTCATGAAAATCAATATAAGTATGCCACTTTGTAAATTTCAATTCTAAAAGACAAGAAGTATTTTAGTACACATTCAATTAATTTGATATGAACAATTTGTTTTCATCATCTAAAATTGCGAATTTCTTCATTTTTTACTTTATTTACTCTGATTGGTGTGAATCCATGGTACATTAATACTATAATAAATAATAAATAAATAAATAGTTTATTAGAGTGTCACATATTTGATCAAACATATTTATACAATTACAATAACATCATAATTAAAAAGATCAAATATCCAGCCTTAAGAAGACTTATGAGACACTTATGTACATACTTCACTAAAAACTTTAAAAACTTTTAAAATACAATTGTATATACAATAATTAAACATAACTTCACTGTAAAAGGTAATTATTACTTAAAAATTATAATTGTCTATTAAAACCTATAGTTTTCGCAATATTTAAAATAAAAAGTTAAATATGCAATTCATGTACTACGACGTACAGTCCCTAGAACAAATCGGAATATTAAAAGTAATAAAACTTTAATATGAAAAGTTGAATTAAACAGGTAAAAACATATTACTTAAAGATATTTAAAAAAAAATAATAATAAATAAATAAATAAAAAAAATAAAAAATAAAATAAAATAAAATAAAAACTTCTAAATAGCGTTTTGACCAACACGTCATACAATTAATAACTTCAAAACTTATTTTTATATTTTAACGGTATGAAATGTAACTTTGTCTTAAATAAACAATTTTTGCCTCTGAAATGAGTTAAAAATAACATATTAAAGTGAAGCTTGAATTTCATCACATGACATTATATGAGAAAATTTACTATCCATATCAAGCGTATCAAAGTCAATGATCGAGTGTCTTGCTTTTGTGAACAGTTCGTATCTAAAATCGTCGTATAAGGGGCACGTCATCAGAAAATGTTTTTCGGTTTCTACATTATTGATGTCACAGAACCGACAGAGTCTCTGTTCAACTGGTGTACGCGGCCGGGCATATCGTCCTGTTTCAATCGCCAACGGCAGAGATCCGCTACGGAACAGGGCAACAGTTCGACGCACATTCCTTGGAATTTGAAGTTTGAGGTACTGTTCAGTTTTTATCCCCGCCGTTTTATATGTTCGATAAGTTCGTAGTTTATTACCATTTGGGTTGTTGTTGTCATCGTGCATATCCCTAATAAAATCATTGTTATCAATAACGTCTAAACGTTCTTTAATTTGTCGCATCACAGTCTTGGTTGAAACAGATGTATCGTTCACTATATCGTAGGCATTAATTGTCTGCACAAAACTAATGACTGTGGCGTACCAGCCCTTCCGACGGTTTTTAGTCCACTCAGTTACCTTCCGGGTTAAGCGTACATCGTCCGATCGGAGTATGCGGCATAGTAAACGGATGCAAGAAAGGCGTTGTTTTGTGAAGCATGAAGTCCAACCCATATCTCCCCGAACTGCAGTATTTGAAGTATATCTACCGACTGACATGAAAAGTTTAGCTGCTTTGTTCTGGACTGAATTTACTATGGAATGTACTTTCGTTCCCCATATTCCGGAACCGTAAAACAACACTGGTTCCACCATAGATGAGTACAGTTTAGTGAAAACGGCATGCGTCATTCCTCCAGCACTAAGGGGGCTCCTCATGAGGGGGTACCAGGAATCAAGTAATCAGCATTTTTTTTGCCAAAGTAATCAAATAATCATATATTTTTTAGAAATGTAATCAAAAACTGTTTCCCAATGGGAATCAAGTAATCAAAAATTCAAACCTTAGTAATCAAATAATCATTAAATATTTGCTCTTGTAATCAAATAATCACCTTTAAAATGGCCTGGGAATCATGTTATCAAAAACCCCATGAGAAGGCAAACTAAGGAATTTTCCGTACAACGCACCGAGTGCCCTGCTAGCGGATTCCGATAACTCGCGTATTGCTTTGGTGTACGTTAGGTTCTCATCAAGCCACAGTCCTAAATATTTGTATGATGGAGCATAATTGATAGGTTGTCTAGAACAAACAAAATGAAAGTTACTACGGGCAACGGATGGGTTACGGAAGTGTACCACGTTACTTTTCGAAGGATTCACGTTCAGCTTCCACTGACTACACCATTCAGATACGACATCTAGCATACGTTGAAGGCTCGGTTCATCGGGTGCAACCAACGCAATATCATCGGCGTATAGAAGTATGCTCAATAAACTGTCGCCAATTCGGACACCGCATTGTAGATCATTAATGCGTTCTGCTAAGTCATTAATGTAAATCGCAAATAATGCGGGGGATAATAGGCATCCTTGTTTTACGCCACAGTCCACGTCAAACCAAGGTGTGTAAGCATCATTAACACGTACGGTACATCTAAAGTTCTCATAAAGTGATTGAATCGCCGAAAGAAATTTTCCGCTAATTCCGGCACGTTTAAGTTTATACCAGAGCAAATTACGTGGAACAGAGTCAAACGCTTTTCGCATGTCTATGAAACTTACAAACGTCGACTGTTTGGAAATTTTTCGGTTAGAAATCACTGATGTTAAACTGTAGATGTGCTCTTCACAGCTACGTTTAGGCCGGAAGCCATTCTGCTCCTCACACAAAATGACATTGTCTTCTAGCTGTTGGCATAGTCGGAAGTTTAAGACACTACAGTAGATTTTACTGGGAACCGATGTCAACGTTATTCCTCTATAATTAGTTGGTAAACGTTTATCGTCTGATCCTGGTTTAAGAATCGGATTCACAATACCGGAAGTCCATTGATCAGGCACTTTTCCGAGCTCGAAACATCCCTTACAAATAGCATACAGCAGGTCTATTGCGTTTTCGTTCTTCAGCACTTCTGCTGGGATTTCATCGTGTCCCGAGGCTTTTCGCAATTTCGCATGCTCAACAGCTCTTACGATTTCTTCTCGACTGATGTTAGCATTGAGTTCGTTCAGCTCGTCGTTGCCTTCGTTGTTATCCGGATAGTTGGCTGGTCAATAGATTTTAAAGCTTGAACGATTGCTAATTACATAATAAGTATGTTCCTTTAAATCTCCAATTGGTATTGAAAAAAAAGTGAATAAACAGGTGGTAATAAATGCTTGTCCAGTCTGCCTCTTCATGTCTTCGATTGGTATTAAAAGAAAGTGAATAGACGGGTGGACAGAATGGATTAGCAATTGATCAAATTTTCAAATCTAATAATCAATACATCTGTACCATTGATTCATACCAAACAGAGTAAAAAAATCACATTTTTGCACCGTCGTTTGCACATTTTCCTCACCTCTAAATTTGAAGGTAACTATATACAGTTGTTTTTAATGTAACCAACTGTCTTTGCACGTGTCAAAAATGTTTTGATGGAATGGCCATGATGTAATTTTCAGAGGACTTTTTACTCCTGATGAAGGCAACTGCAGAAACGTTGAGACTTTTGAGCCATTATAAATAAATATATAAAAATGTTTTTGTTTGGAAATAAATCTACCAAAGTTGTTGGAATAATGGGTTTTTTTCTGACCAGAGCTGGGGCATCTTCCTGTTCGTGGACTTGTAAAGGTGCCAAAACTCATTTTCAAAGCATTTCTTATTGATATCCTGTTCTTTAAAGCCTATATTTTCTGCATAGTATAAAAATATAATTTTTGACAAACGATAATGTTTAATATGGTGCCTTGATGTTATTGAAGAATTTGAAATATGACCCATGTCCCCATATGGGTGAATCAAGTGGCACCAATGGGGCATTCAAGTGTCAAAAGTCCGAAAGGGCAACGACGAAACCGGTACACACGAAAAAAAAGTACGACGGAACACGAAACACAAAATCAACCGAAACTTGCTCCCCTCTATCAATATTTTGTTAGAGTCAATGTGCGGTACGAAAAAAACACTTTCACCACCCCCCTTTTCTTCAATTCGATTTTCTTTTAATACATCATTGATCTCATACCGTTTCCTATATAATTCGTTTCACAGATGATTTTCCTTCCCAAAACACCCAAATATGTCTTCATTCGTTGCATTTCGGCCTCAAAATCGAGCTTTGTTCGGACAGCTTTGTAAAATTTGGCAGAACTGAAATAGGTTTAGTGGTACATTTTGATGACCCTGCAATGAACTGCTGTTTATATGAATTTTTATGGATAGGAATCCAATACAGGGATGGAATGTCATCATTGTCTGCACCAACAGAGAGCCCAAAGGAGGAAATCACAGATTTGTGATTGTCAATAATTTGCTCCTTAGACAGTGTTGTAACTGAATATGTGGTGCTATTGCTGGTACAACCAACCCCTAGTTCAGCTGTCAAGCAGTCAATATAGTGTTTCTTGCACACAAAAATGATATCATTCGGCGCTTCGCCCACAGGTACAACAACATATTTGTCATGTAAGGTGAACAGTGTTTCTGCAATATCAGCGTTGTTAAAAATGGATGTTGCTTTAATGCTCAGTGAGCCCTTCAAAGAATTGATTATTTTCAAAATCAATGACCTCACAGCTTTAACCCACTCCGACAAAACGTCAGTTTCTTTCTCCATATCTTTCTTTGCCCATTTTCTGGCATAGTCTTCAACTGAATCCATAATTGTTTTAAGATTATGGTTCCAGTTGATTCGTCTAGGATCACGGTATTTTGGTCCTTTAGCCAAAACATCGTGGTGCTGGGTAATGTAAATTCTGATTTTCAAAATATGTTTATGGAATTGAAATGCCGAAATATGACGCTATCAGAACTCTCGTTATTAGAGTAAAAAAAACAACAACAACAGGAAAATAAATCATTTTCAGTTGAATTTTTGTTTTCAACACTGTTCAGTATTATTTAAATTGCCCAGAAACCCAGTAATACTGAACAAGGCCTGTTCGTTGGTCATCTTGAACTTCTCGAAAAAAAATTGCGACAAAGAGTCTTGAAGGGAGTGCTTTTAATTTCATAATCTCTTTTGTTTATCTTTTAATATTTATGTTCTTTGCTACTAGATCTTTCCGTTTATATAAATATGTGTATTCAGTAAGTTAGGATTCCTCAACAATTGTACATTTGGAAAAAATATTGAGAAGCGTGACATTTATGCTATTTAAAAAAAAAATAGCATACCATTGATTAAACAATTTTGCTTAAATCTACACTAAATCTATCGTTGATGTAACTGCGTTAATTAAAGCATTTAAATGCACTTTTATAACTGAAATACGGGCAAAGGCAGATTGTCGTCTAGATTTTGATGCGATGATAAAAACAAATAATCATTCCTGTTTACTTTCTTCAAGTTACGAGACTTAAGAACGCAGTAAGACTAATAGAGTGTTTTTTTTTCGGTTGGGGGGGGGTTGTAACTTCGAGTATTTTAGGGTACAGATGTGCAGCCGAAATATTTTATACCCACCCCATTCATATATACGCCTGCTTATAAACACTACCATTCATATATTTTTATGCATTTACATAGAATAAGTTTAAACTTGGCATATTTAATTGATGTTCTATTAAAATCAAAGTTTGAAGGGTAAAAGTAGCCAAATGAATGTACAGTAAGGGTCACAAGCAGGCAAATCGTGGATGCTGGGTTATTCCTTTTCTCTTGATAAACGTCTTTTGTGAATAGTACATCTTATGATATATGCAACATCTGAAATTACCACCCTTTTTCACATATTGATTAATGAACGCCCAAATGTAGATCCTTTCTTATGGAAGTTAACCTCCATGGTTTTTTTGTTTTTTTTTTTGGCTAGACATAATTTAAACCATTTTGTAGGTTGCATCAGCATCCCTTTATGCTTATACTTGCTCTTGAAATTTTACATTTTCCCCGAATAACCATTGTTTCACACCATAAGTCTTTTATGATCCTTACTGAAACTAACTTAATTATACTAAAAAAAAAAAAGAAAAGCAGCATGTAACTTTTTTTTTGCCAAAGTAAAACACCATGGAAATTGCATTTTTTGTATTCCTTTGTTAAGTTCGATGGGTCAACATAATTATCTGTTTTTAAGTAGGGTTATTACGTTATTGTGTTTGAAAATTGTTTATTATACTGATGAAGGACATACGAATGTCCGAAATATCTATAATCTTTAAATTATTTAACATCAATTGGTAATGTTGTGTACATTTTCTAGACCCTATTATCTGTTATTTGATATATATAGTAATTAAAAAGCAACATCAATATTGTTCGTAATTATTACTTTTTCGAGACAGTAATTTTCTTGATTAAAATCGATTCTCATAATTGTTTGATTACCACAAACAAATAAAAAAAAAGTCCTGAGCTTCCTCTTGATGAATGATTTTTCAAAAGTTTTTGTTCTCTGATCTATTAGTTTCCGTGATCGTCTGTGGAAATCTTGAATAACAAATAATTATCAAGTGTTATTTTGAGTTCAAAATGCTTTATTCAGAGAAGCAATAAACTATCTGAATGGGCTTTAATTAAATTACTCGATTCTCGCGGGATTCTCGTGGGTATTCGCTGTAGAGGCTGATGTTTAAATTCAGAACTCAAAATTCTATGAGAGAAGGTAGACGTCAAAACAGCTTTTACAGTTAGAACTTTATAAGCGGAAAGATTACGACAAACTGGGTCATTTATTACTGGCAGCCATGTCCTCTTGTTTGAGTTTCATTGGAATTCTTTTCGTGTTGATAAATTTGACATCTGCAGATACCTTCTCTGATCAACACCAACTTTATTCAGATGTGTTTCTAAATCACAGGAAAGAAGTATTCCCAAGAACTAATATGTCAGCACCGATGGATCTTGAATTGACATTTTATCTTATGACCTTGACAAAATTTGATGAGGTCGAAGAGACGTTGGTGATTTTAGGAGGCCTAATGGTGGCATGGAAAGATCAGGCACTTCAATGGAATTCTTCAGCTTACGGTGGAATACCATATTATCTGATTTCCAAAAAGTTGGTATGGACACCACCAATGACTTTAGTTAACTCTGTTGAAGTTTTAGAGCCAATTGGATCAGACAAGGATTTTATCGTCATAGTAACGTACGATGGAAATGTAACGTTACCTATCGGCGGACTAATGAAAGCTAAATGCGCCACTGATATTTTCAAATTCCCATATGATTCTCAGACATGTACGTTACAGTTTTGCACTTGGGGATATAGTGAATTTGACATCAATTTTAAAATGTCCGAAAACCCAATAAGTTTAACATTCTATACTGAAAACTCAAATTGGAATTTGAAAAACGTGACCGCTTCTATTACTAAATTGGGCTATGCATTTTTCGAGGTGCATATCTCAATAAAACGAGAACCTTTATATTTCACCATTATTGTGATATGCCCGACGATCATGTTCAGTTTTCTCAACCCTTTAGTTTTTCTACTTCCGGTAGATTCAGGTGAGCGAATAGGACTGTCGATGACCATTCTCCTGTCATATGCTATCTTTCTGACACTCGTGTCTGCCGCTATTCCGGCCTCTTCCAGTCCAATGAGTCTGTTGTTAGTGGTCATGATGGTAACGATGTGCGTAAGTGGCCTTACCGTTGTCATGGCAATCGTAAGCTCATGGGTATACTTCCGGGAAAACAAAGATGTCGGAAAATTTTGGAAATTCCTCGCAAAAAGTATGAATCGTGATAAATGGGCCAATTCAGTTTCTGTTACTCCATTGGAAAAGACGCCGGACAATGAGAAGATTAAACTAATGGAAATGACAACATGGAAAGAAGTTAGTCATGGCCTTGATGGGATGTGTTTGGCACTTTCGTACATTTTTAACACTGTTATTGGAGTCGTTTTCTTTGCCATTGTTCTATCTTAGAACACATCCCTGCTTAGAATTGTAACTACAAAAGAAGATTTTCGACTTGTATTCATATTAACTAACTGTTTTACTAATTTGTCGACGTAGGTGATTCATTGGTTTAGTGATCATTAATGCAATAATTTGTTTATCTTGAGTTTCACCTCATTTGTTTTAGTTTAAACATATCTAATATGGAGTAGGCATTGCCTAAATGCGAGCATAGCTAAAAGGGACTACGTTTTTTTTTGTTCTAAATGTCGACATTCAGGGATATCGCTATCATTTAATTTCCAATATTTCCATTTGCTTATTTTGGGGCGAGATGGTATGGGACGATTAAGCTTCGAGACACGTTAGTTTCGTACGTGCATATAACCAAGACGAAACGAGCAGCTTATGTGTATTTATTATTTTAAGAATATTATTTTCTTGTAAAAAGCGCAAGTTATTATTTTTTTAAGCATTATTTCTTTTCTTATAAATTATTTTAACATTCACTCCGGACCTGTAAAAATAATAACCCTTTCCGGACCATAAAAAATCTAAATCAGCATTAGCAAATTTCTCGCGGAAACAAATACCGTAGAGCTCTCCGCTCGAGCGGGCACTTCGTGCCCGCTTGCGAGCTATGCTCGCTATTAACCTGGATTGGGAAACAAGCTTAATGTGAATCCCTCTCCAGCTAACAGTTTGCAAGTTTGGCCTTTGTAGCGGCCACCATCGAGCCTACTCCTATCGAACTCTACAAAGGGGTCTTAAAATGCCGTGCTTGGGTTATTGCTCTCCGTATACACGGGGCAACCGTTTTTCGTCCCTTCCGAATGACCAGTATCGACCCCAGAGACCATCTTCGCAAATGGTGTCAAGAGAGAGAGAGAGAGAGTCAAAAAGTCATGAAATTTTCATCCCTGACGAGGGTCGAACCACGAACCTCGTTTTAAGTAGTCAGACGCGTTTACCACTGCACCGCCGGCTCCCTCGGTAAAAACCTAATTTTTTAATAGAAATGTATATATTTTTTTCTTTACTGGTATTTTTAATAAAAGATCTCACTATGAAAACATATTTAGTTGAATAAAGCACTGGCACTGCCTTTTAATGACTTGGTTTTCTTTATGAAAAAACAAAAATACACAAAAATGATGATAATTCTAAAGGAATCGAAATCCAGCAAATACATCATTGGATTTTATTAGTTTCTAAACCGTTTTGAAGAAAATAGTAAGAATAGACAATACATTCAAGGACTTCTAATACATCATCAGAAGTTTGAATCAGAGGTTCATTAATTGGTACCTCTGCTTTTTTTCAAAAATACCAAAAAAAAACTTACGGTGTCGATTAAAATTGTAAATCTAGTACGTTCATTCAACAGTTTAGTATTTTTTGCTTCTTTATATTGACGTTAGTTTTATGCAAACATCATATTATATAAAAAAAAAAAAAAATGAAAACAATTGAAATATCATTATGTAATACTAGCGTGCCTTATAAAAAGTCAGAATATCTTTAAACCATTGCCTTAGTTTACATTAGGTTTATTAATACTCTATTTTACTCACGATTAAGGTTGGGCGGGGCTTAGTTTTCTCGGTCTTTAAGGAAGGATTTAAATGAAGAAGTCCGAAATGATTGACCCATGACCAACCCGGTCAATAGAAAGAAGCAGAGGTACCAATGGGGTATCCGAATCTCAAAAGTCCGAAAGGGCAGAGACAAAACCAGTAAACACCAACATGAACGGGACAAAAACAACATGTAAAACACGGAAACACAAAATAACTGAATATCAATCAACAACGCGAACTCCAGTCGAAACAAGAGTGAACTCAGGTGCTCCGAAAGAGTAAGCAGTTCCTGCTTGCTATAGCACACCCGTCGCGTTGCCAATAGTCCATTCAGCGTGTCAAATCCGGAAAAGGAAGACAAAACAAAACCCTATGACAAACCAACATCTGCACTCATCTGAGAGATCGAAATCCCATATGTGTCTATAAGTGCATGATGTCTTCCGTAAAATTTCTTCAGTGAAGACAGCAACCGAGGAGCAACATAACCCTTTGTGAGCAATTTTTGCGTCAGACGTGCCACTCTGCTAAGGAAATCGATGTAAGTCCCGCACGCTCTGGAGTAACGAATCAATTGAGATACGTAAACTCCATAAGCTGGAGCGGACGGAATGTTGCTACACAAGAAGGGAAAGTTGACGATTGGAAAGTTGAAGTCATCACGTTTGTCATAGAGCCTTGTTAAAAGTCTACCTTGAGAGTCAATTTCGAGATGCAGATCTAAATATGAAGCAGACTTCCTAGAATCCGTTGTGTCTCCTGGGGATATATGAGATGAAGAAAGTCACCAAATCGAGAATTGTTTAGTGAAAGGACATCATCAATATAACGGAACGTGAGGTTGAAAGAGAGAGCTAGTCTACGGTCTTTTTTTGGTTAGAAGAGATTGTAAGAAGTCTGCTTCATATGAATGAAGAAACAAATCAGCAAGCAAAGGTGCACAATTAGTGCCCATTGGAATCCCTATTGTTTGCTGAAAAACCAATTTCTAGTCTGGTGTCTACCTTTTTCTCCTATTATCCTCTTCTTTGTCCAAAGTCAAACATCGTTAATTTTTTGGACTGTCTTCAGTCTGCCAAGGGTCAACGATATCCGATAATTGATACCCATGCATAAAAGTCGGTATTGGTTCAGACGTGTTTTCTGTTTATTCAGGGTTTGAATTAGCCGGTTTTCACTGTATATTTTTACTTGTGGCATCAAAGCTTTAATCTTATTTTTGTCACAATTATTTCATAAAGTTTTGGCCTTGGGGGTCACCGGCTGCACCATCTTACCATTTATTTCTTTGAATCAAGTGTAGTGTGAGGACCCAAGATTTCCTTTTTTTTATACATGTGCCAGTTTGAATGATTTTACAATTTTTACGCATCTTTGAACATGATGTCTCATGATAATGGGTTTGATTTCCAATGAGCAAACATATTTATCCATCCTGAAAGTCTTTGAAAAGTTAATGGAAACACTTAATAAACATTGACTGTAATTAAAATGAGTCACATCCCACAGCAAAGAATAACTACCTTTAATTAACAATGTATTAGTTTTATTGGTTTAATTGTTCACTGAACACGCTGAATGACTATGAAATTTTCATTACTCTGATTATTGTTTTATTTATATATTTGTTGATTCAGAGATTTATATTATATCGTGTAATAAGATAGGACATTAACTATGACGTAGATTACGTAGATGGGAAATTATTACATCACAGTTTCTATTGTAATTGCTGCGTGAGTCGAAACAACCTTGATCGAATGTTCTACTTTATCAACTTTGCTAGTATCTGTTTCGTTATTTGTTTTCACATTACTCAACATTGCAGATCAGTCAAAGGTTAGTCGGTAAAATTCAGAAACAAACTCCTCACAGATCCAGTTTTGGCCGTAACGGTCCGTACACTAATCCGGACCTATTTTAAGATTAGCCTACTGCGAAGGAGCTTGGTAAAGATATTGGGTAATTTAGTATCGGAGAAATTGAACTCTACAAAAGTCATGACTTGTTTAATACAAGCATTTCTATGCTGGAAATCTAAAGTGAAATAACAGTCATGGCAGTGAACCCAGTACGTTGTTGTAACTGTCATGACTGCGTTCTGTAGTACCTAAGATAAAAATACAATGCTTATGATACTAACAAAACTTTGACATTCTTTGGTTTGCTTGTCATTTCATTTCCTTATTGTATTTGAATAAAATGATTGAAAAAAAATATATATTGCCGATTTCCAAATTTTATTCAACATGTGTATATGTGTTCTATTGGATCCTTTTGATATTTGTTGACTTTTTTTTTTGGGGGGGGGGCTTAATCTTGTAAAGTTGACCGATGATTTAACTGAAAGGGCGGAGCTTGCTTTCTTACTCAAAGTATTTTGGACAGCAAACGTTAAGAAAAAAGGGATTCCTGGCATATTAAATACTGATACTGCTAATATTGTAAAAATGTTTTTGTATGCATCGATACATATCCAACCAGAAAAAAAAAACAAACAAACAAAAAACAAGTCCCCCTTCCAAGTTAAATTGTCAATCCCTTATATATATATATATATATATATTGTCGATGTCATGCATGTCATAGGTGCTGGTTTTGGCTTCCTAGTTCGTAGTTTTTGGTTTAAGAGTACGTATCTTTTGACACTTTTGGTTTTCGGCGTTACAATTAATTCTAAATACCATGAAACGACGTTGCAAAGGGTATCATATTTTTAACTGGCCCGTCAGTCCGTCCGTCCATGATCAAAATTTCCGTAACAGATTTCTCGGCAACTATTAATGATAGGCTTTTGATATTTGGTATGTAGCTTCATGTATGGGTCCCATATAGTGGGATACGTTTTCAGGTTAGCCATCTACTTCCTGTTCACCGACTTATACTTTTTTTTCACTAAATCTTCAGTGTTGAAAATTTTCGTAACAGATTTCTCATCAATTATTACACCCCTAGTAAGGTGAATTCACGACGATCAGGAAAGTCCAGTGAAGGATTCGCGTAATGTTGTATTTGGTGGGTTAAATTCGTCCCTTTTTCGATCAATATTGTTTACAAAACACACATACAATGCACACCTGAGCATTGTTAATAAACATAAACCTATGTATTATTTATATTTCTTTATAATTTACATTTTTGTATTGATTTCAATAAAATGTGAAAGTTTGGTTAATCTATGAATAATGGTTTAAAAGTTATGACTAAAAAGGTTATACATTTTATAACTCTAAATTAAAAGTAAACAACACATTTCAAACTTATGATAAAGCATGCAATGTGTACCCACGTTCTTTTTAAATCATTCTAAATTAAAACATGCAAGGAGAGTACTGCCAACTGTTTAAGAAAATCAAATTAGTAAACCCATCAAACCGGTAATTTGTCTCACCATTTTAGAGGATTCAGTTTTGTTCAGTTATAGACTTCGGTTTTGGTAAATTGTGGATACTGTTTTGTCGGGTTATATCATACATTTTTATGGTTATTTACATAAGATTGTGTAATTATAAGTAGCATAATTGACCAATTTTACTGTAACTCATTTCGTGTTATCCAGGAACTAATAGAATTCGTTAATTCGGATATCATGCATGCTTACATTCCAAACTTTGTACTTGTTATAATCGTAGACTAGCTCTCTCTTTTAACTTCACTTTCCGTTACATTGATGATGTCCTTTCACTGAACGATTCTCAATGCTCATTTATCGTCAGAAATTTGAGATAAAGGACACAACGGGTTTTAAAATCTCGAAATAAACTCCGATGGAAAACTTTTAACAAAACTCTTTAAAAAATGTGATGACTTCAATAAATATTCAAATCGTCAACTTTTATACTCCTTGTGTAGCAAAATTCCATTAACTCCAGCAAATGGAGTTTAAGTTCCACAATTGATTCATTCCTGGAGAGCTTGCGGTAATATTACATCGATTTCCTTGGCAGAGCGTCACACATTTGACACAAAAAGTGCTAACACAGGGTTATGTTGCTCCTTGATTGCTGTCTTGACTCAAGAAATTTACGGAAGACATCATGAGCTCAAAAACAAATATGGATTTTTCTCTTTCAGATGAGTACAGATGTTGATTTGTCATAGGGTTTTGTTTAATCTTCCTTTACCGGAATCGACACGCTGAATTTGAAATTGGCAGTGCGACGAATGTTAAATAGCATGCATACAGAAACTGCTTACTTTTCCGGAGCGCACGAGTTCACTTTCGTTCGACTTGAGTTTGCATCGTTGATAACTGTTTTGTTGATTTTGTGTTTGTTTTATGTTTTGTGTTTCTTCGTGCTGTTCACGTTCATGTTTTCTGATTTTGTCGTTGCCCTTTTTGACTTTTAACACTCGAATGCCCTACTTAATTTTTGTCAAAATACTTGGAGTTTTTGCAAATACTTATAAGTAAGAATTAAATTAATATGACCCTAAAATATCTTAAAATGCTCCAAAAACTTATCTTAATTTAATGTTTGAATCAAATGGAATTAAATGCCTCATCTCAGATTTTTCTAGATCTGGAAGGGGGTGCATCTACATGCAGTCTCATTTTTGAAACGAACCTGCATTACCAATAACTGTGAATTGGTTGCCCTTATATTCCTGCAAACAGACACATTTCATTTCGTTACAGTATTTACTATTTTCGAATTGCAAAACCTCCGTGCGGGTCCCGGGAGGCAAATAGGCCCGTAGCAGCGCTTTAGCTTATCGGTAAACGTCCACTTAAAATCGCTCAGAAACCCTTCGTCGCGTCAGGCCGCTTTGCCCAAATAGCGACTGGGATGTGTGCCCAAAGTGGTTGAATGGTGCGCCATTCATAATGAATGCCGGGGTCGTCAGGCTATAATGCGGATAACCTGACCGCAAACCATAGTGGTGCACCGTGTTGGAAAATAATAACCCAGCTGCAGAAGGATCCCATGTAGGAGGCTTAATTGTCCGTCCAGGTTACCAATAAATCCTTTTTCCAATGGCAGTCAAAAACTATCCTCGCTGATTGGCCTGATGTCCCCATTGTCTAATTCATCATCATTTCATGTTCATTGTATCACCCTTTTTATGTACATCTCCCGAGAGTTCGGAGTAAAGGCAAAATTTACTAACTTACTAACGAATAAAAAAAAAACGGGATGGGGGATTTATTTATAGAAAAATGAGTTGGTGCTTCCGTAATTTGAGACCCATGCTTGATATCTGAGGTGCACTTTTTCGGGGGAGGGGTTTGGCCTGCGTGGCAGGGCGGGCAATAAGTGTTACTTTGCAAGCGGTGGCGACGACGGCGTCGGCGTTTAATGCTATCAATTTTTCAGTGTTTGGGTTATATGAGCACCTTATGTTGACGAAAGTTGGTATGCGTATGCCCCAGTAAAGTAGCTTTGGTTTTGTTTTAAAATTTAATAGATGTTCTTGCACAAAATCGGGTTTACTTGAAACACATTTATCCTCAAAACAAAGAAAGATTCTTTCTGTCCGTTCGACTAGTTGACAGGGACATTTAGGACCGTCCATAAACTACAAAAGCGCTTATGAAACAATTTTTTTAAAACTTATAAAACCTTAAGGTTTCCAGAAATTTGTATCTCATTTCTCGTCAGGCGTAGCAAAATTTATTTTCTGGAACTTTGCTGTAATTTCTATTTCAGATGGATATGAGTAAGAGAAAACTCAAAAGAGATGAGAAATGTATCAAAAATCATTTTGCATTCGCTTGTAAGACAATTCATTTTAAGATGAAATGGTAGAATTTCTAAAATTTTCTATAACCGTTGGTTTAGGGATAATAAACTCTTAATGATCTTTTTCTCTTTCGAGCATATCTAGAAATTCAACCAAATATGCAAAGCCTTGATTGATGTACATATTGATTGTATTATTTTCGCTAATAATAAGCATCTTATGTTTAACACAAACCTTTGATTGGTCTTGTCTTATTCAATTTTGTCACACTATATTTTGTCACTAATGAGTCTTTTAACAATATTTTAGTTTCTTAATGTGGATATTTAACTTAACATTTTAAGTATGACTATGATTATCTTAAGTTATACGGCATTTGCCCACAGATATTAATACATATATAAATTTAAATGTTTTTTTTAAACCGATACTGAACCGAACTCCGTGCATTACCAGAACAGAATCCTCTTATTACCAGAACATTATCCGCCAATTTTTACATCTATTTTTTTAAGGTATACTATTTTTTTTCAATACAAATTTTCAATTTGTCTCTAGTACGTATAATAGTCTTGCTTTGATGAAAAATATAGACACTTTATGCAAACAAAAACACAACTATCTGATGTTATAGTTTTCGTCATGAACATAATTCAACCTTGACGTTTTTCGTGAACTGTAACTTTATTTTAAAACAGATTTGTATATGCTTTTACGACTTTTTAGTTTTTTGTGGTACAAATAAAGAGACGGGGTTAAATTGATCATTTACCTTTCGAAAGACATTAATTTTGCAACAAAACAAAGTTGTTTACTTTTTTATTTAACCCGACAAAACTGAATCGTCTTACCAAATACAACTTTACGTGAATCCTTCACTGGACTTTCCTGATCGTCGTGAATCCACCTTACTAGGGGTGTATTAATCGTAGGTTTTTGATATTTGGTATATACTCCAATATGGTGGGATAGGTTTTCAGGTCTGTCGATCACCAGTTTCCTTTTTAAGGAGCCAATTTAAATTTTTTTTTCACTAAATTTTCAAGGTTGAAAATTTCTGTAACAGATTTCCCAACGACTATCAGTCAAAGACTTTTGATATTTTGTATGTAGCTTCAGGTATTGGTGCCATATAGTGGGATTCGTTTTTAGGTCTGTTGATCATCTATTTCCTGTTTAACGACTTTTTTTTATTCCTACACGTACCTTGAAATAGATAATCTCTGTCCATTATGTGGACGCGTGGGGTATGTGAGCTTGCTCACTAAGGTTCTTTCATTGTAATTCAATTGCTTATGATAAAAGGTTACTCCTTGAAATATTCATATACAGCATGATATCCAAATTAAACGTTTTTATACCCGCTTTAGTATTTGTATAGTGATAGAAAACTTCAAAATGGTCACATAAAATGAGAAGTTAAATAGTCAGTAAAATTACATGAGAATCAAAATACGAGGGACAAAGAAACTTAAGTGATGCATACATTGCATAACGAAATAAACATTTTTGACACCGACCATGGTTTTTTGTTTTTTTACTACGCCACTTCGTGATCAGATATAACATATCTTTTTCGTTTTGTGTTTCTTTGTACTGTTCTCGTTTTTGTCCTTTTCTTTTCGGACTTTTAACACTCGAATGTCCCATTGGTGCCTCTTAGCTTCTATCTCTAAAACAGATATGCTATATATATGTGCTAGTCTTGTTTTAAATGCGTTAAGTTAATGAAACTGTAGTTTCAACAAGATGGACACAAAAAACACGTACAGTGGGTAAATGATAAAGTGTGAAATAACTGCACATGACAGTCACACGATGTCCGTTTACTAACAGCAACTATACATATGCAATGGAAAAATGATAGCAAATAACAAAGAATAGTATGCTCGACAACAACTATTCTAATATGCGATGGAAAGCCAACAGCAACTCAAAAATATGCAATGGAAAACCGACAGACACTAAAAATATACAAAAGAAAACCGACAACCAATGGAAAACCGACAGCAACTTAAAAATTTATATACGAGTGCATTCAATTCGAATATCAATAGAAAAACTCCTAAAAGGGGCTTGTTCGACAAAGAGAAATCAACGAAAATAAGACAAGCACAAACAATATCTTTTGCAAAGGTTCTTGGCTCATAGAAAATGTGATGGGCCTTTGTGTAGCATTTCCCTTATTGAAAACAAAAAAAAACAAAAACAAAAATCAGTTTTGCAAATAACATTTTATTATAAAATAATTATCAATAACATATTCAGTATCAAAATTCGGTCCTATCTAGTTTCTTGTTTGGTGATTACTTTTTATGTTTCTTCCGCCTTGAAAATAATCTTCCGATTCGCCTGAACAATCTTAAGAATCCACAAGTGACGGGCTCTTCTTCGATGATTTCAACTTGCTGTTGAATCATTGGCATCTTTAGGACTCCTTGGACATCTCTAAATTCAGCGACAGTTGACATCAGTCCTTTCCTCACAGGTATTGGACATTCTACGGCTTCTGAGTTGATATTGCATTCTGCGTGGTGTGAAAGTACTGCTTGGAGAATTGGCGGTGCCTGAATTCCATCGCTCCATGCCTTCCCTCTGCTGGCACAACATCTTGCTGTATCGTCGATCAGGCTTTCAGGCTTATTCTCTGTTAATCTATCATCTTCATCCTGATTCACGATAGCTGAAAACCTATCCCTGAATCTTTGCGGTGCGCTGTTTTGATGGATCGCATAGCGAGCGAAAAACTCACTGGAGAAAGACGAGCGTACTTTCCCCGTTTGAACAAGGGCTGCCCGTAGTTCTCTTGCCCTTTCCATCCTAATTTCTTCGGCGACATTTAACAGTGCTAGATCTACCGTATTTTGGACGAAGCGCTCGATATTCCGTTCTTCAAGTAGCCTAAGCAGAGCATCATAATTTTCTGAAGCGCGTCTTCTTACTTCAGCAAAGCGTATTAAAGCTACAACATTCTCAGTTGCATTGAACAATTCGACAGTATCATAGTTCTTCGCAATATGTAACTCCTCTGTACATTTTCCATCATCAACAGTTTGCCTGACAGCAACTACTCCGACTATATCATCGTTCTGCAAGACTTGCAGTTCTTCCGTGCATTTTTCATCTTCAACATTACAACTAGCTGCATCTCCTTGCTTAACGACATACTCCTCGATGGTTTTACACGTTTTTCCGCTTAAGATCTCCTCCTTTTTGTTGTCTCCTATTTTCTCATTGTTTACTTTAATGTTTGTTTCATCTTCCTCGTCATTATTGTAGTACCATTTTACATCATAATCTATTAAAGGATCAATTGATGTCATGGTGGTTTTACTTTATGATCAACTTTCGATATCCATCATCTTTCTCCTTGTAGTGGTTACTATACCACGTTACTTTACTATTGTGACGTCACTGTATGGGACCTTTGACCCCGACCGAAACTCGACTCGGTAGTTTCCGCCAAGGATTGAAAAATAACCGAGCGGTGTTCCATATCGTCCATGTAGTGAACATTTGTCGCTGTGACCTAGTTATACCTATATATAGACATCTGACATAGACCAAAATTTCCGTCTTCCGTCGAAGACACGTGATGCATGCGTTTTCTCCCGGTACACCATAAAATAAGGACATTGCAACACTTATTTTCATGTATAAGCGACGGATTCATTGGGATTTTTAGTATGACGCCGAGAGGCGACAACGATGGATAGTGGCAATTGACCTCCTTTATGTCATTCAGTTTGCAACACGTTGCATTGTCAGTGGCGCACATAATACTTCTGTGCCACGTAAACAAGATTGCTACGTGTAGCCATGTGTCCCCCGCCGCTGCATAAAAGTTGTGTGGTATGTCAATTCAAGCAATACATTCTCTGAGAAACGATAGAAATAGGTTGTCAAAATATGGGATGATCACCTATTAACAGTACCCTATCAGTGTGTAAAGTTTCAGCAACATCGATTCAGTAGTATCCAAGGAGTTGCACCAACAAAAACGTTTGACAAAGTCCCATTTTTCAAACTGAAAAATCACAAATTCGTAAATAACTCGAAAACTGTAAATATCACTTCAAATTTTTTTTCCGTATTATTATAGAGTACCTTTTGCTCTATCAGCCTACAAAATTTCAGAACCCTGTGCACCTAGGTAACCAAGATATTGGATGTCCTATATTTTGACCTTTCTTCCCTGTTTCCATGGAAACAGCGGCCATTTTGAAAATTTCAAATATGGGATGATCATCTACTTACAGTACCCTATCAGTGTGTGAAGTTTCAGCAACATCGGTTCAGTAGTGTCCGAGGAGTTGCACCCACAAAAAGGTTTGACTAAGTCCCATTTTTGGGACTGAAAAATCACAAATTCGTAAATAACTTGAAAACCGTAAATATCGCTTCAAAATTTTTTTTCATATTATTATAGAGTACCTTTTGCTCTATCAGCCTACAAAATTTCAGAACCCTGTGCACCTAGGTAACCAAGATATTGAATGTCCTACATTTTGACCTTTCTTCCATTTCCATGGAAACGGCGGCCATTTTGAAAATTTCAAATATGGGATGATCATCTACTAATTGTACCCTATCAGTGTGTAAAGTTTCAGCAACATCGGTTCAGTAGTGTCCGAGGAGTTGCACCCACAAAAAACGTGACGGACGGACGGACAGACGGACGGACGGAGACCATTACTAAGTCCCTCCGACGCGTTGCGGCGGGGGACAAAAATAATAATAGACGATGAAGAAATGTAGAATAAGTGAACGCGAAACAATCAACATAAAAAACGGCAATTTAAAAAAATCACCAGTACACAAAGTGTACTAGTACTACATAAAGAGTAGTGGACAAGAATTACCGTCCCATTTCTCTTAATTCTAATCCTTCTCTCTTTGTCTCCATCTACTAGGGGCAAATCAAGTATTTTTTTTCAAATATTAAGGGGGGTGTCACATAAATGTATAGTCCACTGAGGACAAGAGGGGTTTTAAGACAAGATTAAATCTAGCCTAAAATTAAGCCGTCCAGGAATATCAACACAGAAAATAACGAAAAGAGACGACTGAAAACCGCACAAGCGAAAAAAAAACACCCAACTAAGGCTATATTGAAAATAAAATTATGAATTGATATAGAACAGAACCATTGGTCGTCTTACAGCTTTTAGGACGGAGGTGTGCATTATACGTTTACTTAGGGACTGACCATTTAACTTGAAGGGGACTTGGTTTTCCTAATAAAATATTTTGAAAATTATTTTTGATAAAAATTTTGGCAGCAAAAAAAAAAAAAAAAAAAATTCTGAAGAAAGATTTCTGCTATATAAATAATGCTAATATGATGAAAAAAAAAATATTCTGTCGCGACGCCTTAAAAAAATAAACATTTTTCCGCGCTCTGCACGGAAAAAAAATCTGACCAAAACAAAAAACCAAAGCCCCCTTTTCAAGTTAAATGGTCAGTCCATTATTTTAGGAACTTTGTGATATGGGCTTTTTGAATGTTACACGAGACAAATCAACATGCATTGATCAGCGCATGCATGATCTCATTAGCTAAAAAGTTCGTTTTGACACGCACACGCAGTTGCCTGTTTGGTACTGTTTGTCGTAATTTTATTACGAGGAAACCTAAAAAATGGAACCCCCCCCCACGGTTAATCCGCTTTAAAGGTATCAACTTTTAAATGCGCTGAGTATGCAACATATCAATTTAACAGAGAAGGAATGTGTACTTTGGACTTGGACACCCTGCTTTCCCAAAACAGGAAGTAGAAGTCTGACATGTCTGAAAGTCCATTAGGACATACAGTCTGACATCCTGATCCATCCTACCAAGTTTCAAACAATACTCATGTACAGTTTCTGATAAAAGCTTGACGGAAATTTTCACATAAATTTTCATCTCGACCTAAATGGAAATCCGACATGTCTGAATTTAAAGTTGCTTAGGACGTACAATAATTTGTCATACTGAACCATCTTACCAAGTTCAAATACTTAATGCCGCCCCCTCCCCACCTGACATATCGTCGCGGGGCATAACCAACCAATTAAATATATTTAGCACTATTACACCCAATGAAGTGCCAAAGGCTAAATACAATAAATTGCACACAAAAAACAACAAATAACAATTGCATGCTCAAATGAAACTTTTAAGTGTCTCCTGTCCTCAGTGCCATTGAGTTTTAAAAAGGATCCCTGAAATTTCACTTGTTGACATTTTCGGTTTAAAATTAAGTTTAGCTTTACTTCGTTTTGTAATGAAGAAACAATGTAAATTTTATCAAAATATATTTTCCTGCAATTTTCGTTTATTTTACAATTTAAAAGAAGTGAGTCTCATCTTCGATCATGTATCATGTTAACAAATTCTATTTCAGGCCTATTTGTATTTTCTTACATCTCTAATTGTTAATCGTAATTTACATATCAATTTTTCTGTTTTCGGTATTATCTGCTAACAAATATGGTTCTAAATTATAATATTTTTCTAATTGTGTAAAAGTTTGTGGCTATCTACTTTGGTCCAAGTTTTTAATCTTGTCCCAAAATATATTTTATGATAATTTTGAGCTTCCATTTTATAGCAAATAGAAGATAATGGGATGTGGAATACCCTACAATGTTAACGATAATTTAAAAAATCCACAACAGAAAACAGTCAGCAGCCTTCAATGTGACCAGCGGTCTATGCTCGCTGTTTTGCAATCGGCCTTTGATTAAAATAAACTACATAATTATGCTTCAAACCCAATCCTAAAGAGGCAATGAAATAATGTGTTTCATTTTGCAGTCGGTGTATTTCTCTTAGTTTACCTCAATCAGCCGCAATAAAAATCCACAATGGAAATGTTAACAGCGGTGGTTGTTGTCACTTTGTTCCATATAGGACCCAAAATCAAAAATACAAATTGTGTATGATAGTATGCAAACCAAAATCTCTTTGGCACCCTTTGATTTTCTTGTCATTTCTTTTCTTTATACTGTTTACGCATCTCGGAGCAACGCATTCCACGCGATTGAAAAAGTCTTTAGAACAAATATTTGTTGCTGATTTTTTTTTCTATACATGATTTTATGCAGCCATAAATCATTTGGTTACTGTTAAGGGGTTTGCCTCGTAAAGGACGGATAATTTTACTTGAAAGTGCATGGGGATTGTTTTTTTTTCCTAAAAGATATTTTGAATCAGATTTTTTTAACAAAATATTTTGACAGTTAGAGTTGAGAAAAAATACTTCTAAAAAATTATGTCATATATCAAATAATGCTATTAATGTAAAAAAAACTATTTTATATCCACACATATGTATATATTCAAAAATAATAATCTGAATCGCTCACCTGGTCTTGATGTCGACCCTATGAAGACTTTTGTATAGCTAAACGAGCTGAATGTTTAAGCAAGAAAAGGCTTTTCTCTATCTGCAATAGTTTTCATTCTATAAGCAAAAACACTGTTTTTCACCATTGAAGGGCCATTACCCCTTCAAGGGGTCAGGTCTCATTAACACTTTCCGGGTCAATTGGTCCCTCCCTCAAATAATCCATTAAAAATAAAAAAGTGCTGTTATTGTTTGTAATTGTCAAAGTTTTATTGGATTAACAATGGAATCATATGTACAATCAAATGAAACCTGAAGATTCACTCATTTTAAATATCATTGATTCATTTTTGACAAGTGTATGAATTTTGTTTACATGGCTGTGTGAAAAGGCTCCATGTGGAAGACCGGAAAGCATGGTAAAAAGGGTATTTTGAGCATTTTGTAAACAATCCAACTTTGCGAAAAAAGTAATCCTTGATGGTGAATGTTTTATACCAGCATTAGAGAGAAAACTTTATTAGCTTCGCAATGATATATAACATGTGTACCATCTTTCCCGTATTTGTTCAAGCAAAAACTTCAAAAATGCAGATTTTAAGCTGAAAATGACTGTGAACGTCAAAAGGGTTATTTGAGACCTCATCTGCCAACTTCGACCCTATGAAGACTTTTGTAGAGCTTAATGAACTGAATGTTTAAGCAAGCAACAGCTTTTCTCTATCTGCATAAGTTTTCATTCTTTAGGCAAAAAACATTACGTTTCACCTTTGAGGGGCCGTCACCCCTATAAGGGTTCATCTGACAACTTTGACCCTATGAACACTTTTGTAGAGCTAAAATATAGTATTTTGTCTGGTAAAAGAAAACTTCAATATGTTCTAAACAAAAGGCTCCCAGGAGCCTGAATCGCTCACCTGGTCTTGATGTCGACCCTATAAAGACTTTTGTAGAGCTAAATAAGCTGAACATTTAAGCAAGCAACAGCTTTTCTCTATCTGCAATAGTTTCATTCTATAAGGATTATAAGCCAAAAACACTGTTTTTCACCTTTAAGGGGCTGAAACCCTATAACTTCCACCCTATAAAGAACTTTATAGAGCTACATGAGCTGAACATTTAAGCAAGCAATAGCTTTTCTCTATCTGCTATAGTTTTCATTGCATAGGCCAAAAGCATGAAAAAACGTTATTAACGGCCGCCATCCCCGACAACTTCGACCCTATGGAGACTTTTGAAAAGCTTTATGAACTGAACATTAAAGCAAGAAACTGCTTCTCTCTTTCGGTTATAGTTTTCATACTATAGGCCAAAAACATGAAAAAACGTTATTTAAGGACCATTACCCCTATAAGGGGTCATATGACAACTTCGACCAAATGGAGACTTTTGTAGAACTTTTTATTCTGGAGCAGTAGGGTGGCAGCAGATTCCATCTATCTCTAATACTTTTTAAATTATAAGCCAAAAACAATAGTCTGACCTCCATGGTCTATTTTTAGCCACGGCGGCCATGTTTTTAAACGAATAAAAAAATATGAAACACAGCTTTAGTGCAAGACACCCTGAGGATCAATTAACGAAGTTTCATTGAATTCTGCATATGTCCAGTAGTTTCAGAGGAGAAGATTTTTGAAAAAAAATCTTAACAGACGACGACGAAGGACGCCAAGTGATGGCAATAGCCTGAGATAATTCTAAAGTTTTAATTTTCTCAGCAATATCTCATCAGGTGACAAGTTAGATAGTCTGTAAAATTTCATGAGAATCAAAATATGAGGGACAAAGAAACTTAAGAGATATAAATATAGCATAACGAAATTAACATTTTGGATTTTTTGACACCAGTCATATGGTATTTTCTTTTTTGACTAATATAACAGATTTTTTCGTTTTGTTATTTTATGTTTTGTGTTTCTGTGAGCTGTTCTCGTTCATGTTTACTGGTTTTGTCATTGCCCTTTTGGACTTTTTGACACTCATATTGATGCCTCATTGCTTCTTTCTCTTCCATATAAAATGTGGTGGGCCTGTGTGCATCTTTTCTCTTATTGAAAACAAAATAATTAAAAATCACTAATTGCAACTAAGATTTTATTATAAAATGATTATCAAAAATATATTCAGTATCAAATTCAGTCCTGTCTAGTTTCCTGGTGGGTGTTCACTTTCTATGTTTCTTTCTTCCGCCTTGAAAATAATCTTCCGATTCGCCTGAACAATCTTAAGAATCCACAAGTGACGGGCTCTTCTTCGATGATTTCAACTTGCTGTTGAATCATTGGCATTTTTAGGACTCCTTGGACATCTCTAAATTCAGCGACAGTTGACATAAGTCCTTTCCTCCTAGGTAGTGGACATTCTACGGCTTCTGAAATATTGCATTCTGCGTGATGTGAAAGTACTGCTTGGAGAATTGGCGGTGCCTGAATTCCATCACACCATGCCTTCCCTCTGCTGGCACACCATCTTGCTGTATCGTCGATCAGGCTTTCAGGCTTATTCTCTGTTAATCTATCATCTTCATTCTGATTCACGATAGCTGAAAACCTATTCCTGAATCTTTGCGATGCGCTTTTTTGATGGATCGCATAGCGAGCGAAAAACTCACTGGAGAACGACGAGCGTACTTTCCCCGTATGAACAAGAGCTGCCCGTAGTTCTCTTGCCCTTTCCATCCTAATTTCTTCGGTGACATTTAACAATGCTAGATCTACCGTATTTTGGACGAAGCGCTCGGTATTCCGTTCTTCAAGTAGCCTAAGCAGGGCATCATGATTTTCTGAAGCGCGTCTTCTTACTTCAGCAAAGCGTATTAAAGCTACAACATTCTCAGTAGCATTGAACAATTCGACAGTATCATAGTTCTTTGGACTATGAAACTTCTCTGTACATTTTCCATCATCAACAGTTTGCATGACAGCAACTTCTCCGACTATATTATCGTTCTTCAAGGCTTGCAGTTCTTCCGTGAACTTTTCATCTTCAACATTACAACTAGCTGCATCTCCTTGCTTAACGACATACTCCTCGATGGTTTTACACGTTTTTCCGCTTAAGATCTCCTCCTTTTTGTTGTCTCCTATTTTCTCATTGTTTACTTTGATGTTTGTTTCTTCTTCCTCGTCATTATTGTAGTACCATTTTACATCATAATCTATTAAAGGATCAATTGATGTCATGGTGGTTTTACTTTATGATCAACTTTCGCTATCCATCATCTTTCTCCTTGTAGTGGTTACCATACCATGTGACTTTACTATTGTGACGTCACTGTGTGGGACCTTTGACCCCGACCGAAACTCGACTCGGTAGTTTCCGCCAAAGAGCGGTGTTACATGCTTTTGTCGCTGTGACCTAGACATCTGACATAGACCAAAATTTCCGCCTTCCGTCGAAGACATGTGTTGCCTGCGTTTTCTCCTGGTACGCCATAAAATAAGGGCATTGCAGCACGTCTTATTTTCATGTTACAGTACATAAGCGACGGATTTATTGGGATTTTTAGTGTGACGCCGAGAGGCGCAAGACGATGGATAGTGGCAATGAAACTCCTTTATGTCAGTCACTTTGCAACACTACTTCTATGCCATGTAAAAAAATAATAATAGACGATGAAGAAATGTAGAATAAGTGAACGCGACACAACCAACATAAAAAAACGGCAATTTAAAATATCACAATGGAAAACAACCAGCAGTCTTCAACATAACCAGAGGTCGCTGCTCGCCGTCTTACGTTGACCCAAGACAAAATATACAATACTTAAGATTCAAAACAAATCCCTAAATTATCAACGAAAGACCCATTTCTGGAAATAGAACAAAACTAGAAAATGTGTCTATGAGCCAAAGGATGGCCCTCCCGTTCTTGAAATATCATTGACCCTCAATGTGTATTACCTGGGATATGGACCTTTACCAAGAAATTGATCAAAAGTGTTCATGTGTAAAATATAGGTCGCTGTGACCTTATTTCTGGTGGGTGGTGCCATGTTACCAAGACTCATCTAGTAGTGAAATATTATTGACCCCTAATATGTAGTATTCAAGATATGGACCTTATTCAAGAACTTAACCAAAGTCATTCATGCGTAAAATATAGGTCACAGTGACCCAATTTCTAGTGGATGGTGTCACCTTACCAAAAACACATCTAGTGGTGAAATATCATTGACCCCCAACATCTAGTATCCAAGTTATGGACCTTAACCCAGAACTTAACTGAAGTCAGTCATGCATAAAATATAGATCACAGTCACCTAATTTTTTATTGGGGGGTGTCATGTTACCCAAGATACATCTAGTGGTGAAATACCATTGACCATCCACATGTAGTATCTTAGATATGGACCTTAACCAAGAACTTAACCAAAGTCATTCATGCGTAAAATATAGGTCACAGTGACCTAATTTCTAGTGGGTGGTGTCACTTTACCTAAGACACATCTTGTAGTGAAATATCATTGACCCCCAACATCTAGTATCCAAGTTATGGACCTTAACCAAGAACTTAACCGAAGTCGTTCAATCATGCATAAAATATAGGTCACATTGACCTTATTTCTAGTGGGTGGTGTATCCCTACCCAAGACCCATATGGTGGTGAAATATCATTGACCCCCAACATCTAGTATCCGAGTAATGGACCTTAACCAAGAACTTAACCAAAGTGTTACGGACGGACGGACAAGGGTAAAACTATATGTCCGATCCACATACGTGGTCGGGCCATAAAAAAAACAGATAGATGACAGGGACAAACAAAAGCTGACAAGGATTCCTGGCTTAGGACAGGCAAAAATATAAAATGTGGTGGAGTTAAACTAGTTTTTGGGCCCAACCTTCTCCCTATTGATAACTTTGTACAAAGCACAAAAATAACACATCGATAAAAGTTCAAAAAGCTGTGTGCTCCTTTTTTGTGTTCTTTTATGTCCGCTGACTTTATGTTGGACTGTTTGAAATTATGACATTTGATTGCCTTATGAGTTTCTCCCTTCCAGCAATAGGAAAAGAAAAGCCCTCCTTACCTCTTAAGGGCCATTTCTTCTAAATGTTGAATCGACCTGTGCTTAGCAATAAGCAAGCACAGCGGCTTATCTTGATCCTCAATGGTTTTCATTCTAAAGAAAAAACGCCTTCATTTGTTTTAACTTTTAACTCGAATGGGGTCATCGTCATGACCACAACCCACGGAAACTTTTGTAGGAGTATTTTGACCATTGAAGCAAATAGCAGCTTATTGAGGGATAACAAGATATTCCGATTGTGCCGGCAGGCGAGACGTAATTTAGTGTTAACCGTTGTTATGTTCGAGGTCCTGGAAAAGACCTCGAACTTTTTTAGAATTAGGATGGTTGGAAAATCAATAGCTACTATTGGGCATATGCATACCAAGTTTCATCAACCTAGGATTTACAGTTCTTGAGATAGAGATGTGCTCGCAAAACCTTAACATTGCTTTTATATGTATTGAAAATTGTCAAAGTCATCCCACCGGAAAATCAAGGTCAAGGTCAAAAGATGGTGATGTAACTTAACTAAGCTACTTCTGGGACATATGCATACTCTGTTTCAACCTAGGACTTATAGTTCTTGAGATATAAATGTGCTCGCAAAACCTTAACATTGCTATTTTATGTATTGAAAATTGTCAGTCACCCAACAGAAAAATCAAGGTCAAGAGATGGGAGATGCAACTGTACTAAGCTACTACTGGGTCATATGCATACCAAGTTTCATCAACCTTGGACTTGTAGTCCTTAAGATATAAAGGTGTTGAAAAACCTAAACATTGCTAAATTGTCAAAGTCATTCAACCGGAAAATCAAGGTCAATGTCAAAAGATGGGATGCAACTGTGCTAAGATACTACTGGGGCATATGCATACCAAATAGTCCTTAAGATATAAAGGTGTTGAAAAACCTAAACATTGCTAAATTGTCAAAGTCATTCAACCGGAAAATCAAGGTCAATGTCAAAAGATGGGATGCAACTGTGCTAAGATACTACTTGGGCATATGCATACCAAGTTTCATCAACCGAGGACTTATAATTCATGCGATATATTAGTGCTCGCAAAACCTTAACATTGCTATTATACGTATTGAAAATTGTCAAAGTCATTCAACCTAAAAATCAAGGTAAAGTTCAAAAGATGGGGATGCAGTTGTGCAAAGCTACTGGAGCATATGCATTCCAAGTTTCATCAACCTAGGACTTACAGTTCTTGATATATGGAGGTGCTCATTAAACCTTAACACAAAGAATAACGCCGCCGCTGCCAGTAAATCACTCCGCTTCGCAGATGAGACAAAAATGTTTTAAGACTTGTTCAGGTTTCAAGGATGTGTGGCAATCCTGTATCTAAGCATGCATTAAATGGAGTTGTAGTCTTTACGGTGTTGATGATTGCTGCAAAATCGCTGACAGAACACAAATCAACCAATCAATCGATTAAAGATTTTTTCTCTTAGTGCTGCCCTACATCTATGATGGTTGTGTAAAACAGTGAATACTATGTTATGTAATAGAGTGGTAGCTGTGGCAACATAATGCTTATACACAGACAACAAGATTGAATTTTAGACTGTGAATAAATTGTTTACCATTACAAAGAAAAAAATAAAGTATGCTTCTCTATATTTTTTCATTAATTCGACTGAACTGTTGCAAATATGAGACATTTGTAAAATGCTTAACTTAGCATCTACTGTGTCTATGCTTAGAGCTGAAAAACGTTGACATCTAGCCAAATAAGAATAAAATCTCAGTCAGTAGACCATGACTGTGGGAGGATACAGATGGAGTGCTTTTAAAAATGACCTGTACTAATGCTTGTGAAACTAAATACCAAATATCAATGGTGTACCACAACTTTTTCATATAAAACAGACTAATGAAATCATTTATAGACATCACTGCCAGAGCAGAATCGCTAACATAAGTCTCATCTTTTGCAACACTTTTGTCAAAGGCAGGAAAAAAAACAGAAGGCATTGTCAAATTACCTCCCTTTCCAATAATAATACAACAGCTAATTTATTTTTTTAAAAAACCCCAAACTATCAACACTAGATAACAACAACTATTGACTTTTTAGTGAAATCTCTTTTACAAAAACTTTCAAAGACTAGTGTGTCTTGGCAGCTTTGACCTTGACCCTTAACAGAATTAGTTGAAAATCTATAACATTTCATATGTCTCAAAGTTTATAATACCTCCACTGATAAGTTTGGAGTTATCTGACATGCAAAATCATCTTCTTTAAAAACTTCTCCTGTTCTTTGGTCATTGTGACCTAGACCTTTGACAGAAGTACTCGGAAATCAATTGATCTTGTAGCTCTAACATTAACATGATTTAATAATATTCTACAGATTTGAGTTGTGAGCAAAAATCCACTTTTTAAACAATTTTCTAGCTTTTATTGGCAGATAAGACCTTAATCCTTGACAGAATTACTTCAAAATCAATTGATTTCTTAATCACCTAAAATGTATCAATACTGTGAAGTTTTCTTTTAATAAATCAGTACAATTTTTAATTACAGAAACAATTTTTTCACAATTTTCTAGAGTATAAATTGGCAACTGTGAAATAGTTGAGGGCTATTCCAGAAATAAATTATGGGGGGGGGGGGGGTCAGAAGGCACTTTTTTTTTATACCCACCATGCATAAATTTTTTTTTTCCCCTTTATGTTGCATTTGAGAAATATCTAAAAATACGGCCACCCATACAATTTTAATTATAGTGCCTTCCACCCCCCCCCCATACAATTAATTTTGGAATAGCCCTGATGAAATTCCTTGAAAATCAAAGAGTTACTCCACACTTAAAATATAAAATTATCCCAAAGCTTGCATCACAACATTGTAGCTCAACTTCATTGCAATTTAGCTAACAAACTAGTTCTAATGAGTCATTTTGAATGACTGTTATGAATTAAGTGCAGTTCTCTGTTAAAATCAGGCCAAATCAAAAAATTTTGAATTATGATTTAAAAAACACACGGATCTGACAATGAATTGTCATTCAAAGTAGCCTTCTTATGAAGAAACAATCATTAGTTGTAATCTCAAGTGTCAGAGGATGAAGAAAAAATTCTGTTACAATGATAGGGATTTAGTTTGACTTGACACAAGTTATCTACCTTTTATATGCATTTCAACCAAAATATATCTCAAATTCCTGACACTTTTGAGTAGTGCCAATGTATTTTTTGTTACTTTTTAAGCATTTTGAACAGTATTTTGAAGCCAAACTTGTGTGTTTTTTTAATCATGATTCACCCATTACCTGATTTTTACAGAGAATAGCACTTAACATGGAAAATAATACCTTTACAGCATCATAAAATGAACAAACAATTTAAGATTTTAAAAAAGTTTAATTTAAATAGCCAAGAAATACAATGAAAATATGAGACTAACTGACAAACATACATTTAACATTATAAAACAGTACATCCATTTACAGTTGGGTGCAGATAATTTGTTATTTTTGTATCTTGGGTCTATCAGGGATAGCAGTAATTTGACACAACTGTGAAATTGCCATCAGTATTTCATGATTTGATGCAAAAAAAATGATAAATTTGTCTTGAATTCTAGATTATCTAACTACATTCAATGAAAAACTTGTTGAAGATTCGAAGTAAATATGTTGTTACAATTTATGAAAATAAAAGCCATTGAAGTATATGACCCAATTTTTTTTTCTACATGCATATATGTAATTGCACATTGTCTATATTATTTGTTATTTCATTGGTAAGGGGCAAAACACAGTTAAATTGTCAATATTCTTTTAAAATTTTGTAATTTAATTAATATGTTAAATAAGACTTTTTTAAGAAATGTGGAAATGTTAGCTACACAGTATAAAGACTAAGGTGTACAAAATATTTCCTCATTAAAATCATTAAGGTACTTTGAAATATGATGCTTCAAATCAAATTCTATTTATCTATACAAATATAACTAAACAAAATAAATACAAACAAATGTAAAACAATTGAACAAAATACCTTTTTATGGTTGTAAATAAATGGAAGCTAAAGCACTGCATAAAATGTCGAACTTTGATGAGAAACAATTTGTACGAGACAAAAAATAGCACTTAACGGACAAAAATATATTTTATCAGAGAGAGATTGAAAATAACAAAGAAAAAAAAAATCACACCCTATCATTACAATATTGCATGTTGTTAGTGTAACAGCCCTAGGTTGCCTCCCTTAGATTAGGTCTGCTGGTCTCTTAAAAGACGAAACTCTTTCAAAACAAGCATATATCATTCATCAACTATGATTTTTACAATGATGAGAATGCAAATCTTGAAAAAAAGGTCAAACCAAAAGTAACTTCTTGGCTCACTGGTAGTGTCAACATTAACTTTGTTTTGTTAAACATGTTTAAATCGTGTCAGACCTTTCATTATTACCACTAAAATACTTCAGATTAAAACATGTCAAAACAAAGTCAACACAACTCAAACATATATTGTATTTCTTATCCTTGTACATGTATGTCATAATTACTTTCTTTTTCTCTTTTTAATTAAAAAAAAAAAGTATTTATTTAAATAGAGGTTTGCTTGGGTTTACAAATCATATACATTTTGTAAGATTTTACTCAATCTAACCCGATTTTCTTTGACCTTCTTATCAAACAGAACCAAGATGTTATTTTGCTTTCAAGACCTTTATAGTAAATGATCATGATGAGTGATTTGACATTGTTATCACATAAGGTAGCACTATACGTGTTCAAAATCTGCAGATTTCTTCTTCTCTTGTTTTATCATTAACTAGTTTTATTTGAATTGGCATATAATCTCGTCCATTCTTTAGCTGGAAAGAAATAAAATAAAGCCATGAAGCACTTTAGTTTTTTTTTTCATCAATTTTCAGTTAAAAATAGGAGGTTAATAAAAACAATTTAATTAATATTCTGCCTAACGACATTTTAGTCTCATTATCTATGTAGCATTGTCTTTGAAAATTGGAATTTGTTCTTTCTAGTTATATTTAGGGGTGTAACAATACCAATTTCTCAGATCAGATCAAGAACATGCAAAGGAACAAAATCATACTAAATGACACAGGTTGATGAATGACTAAGCGAGACAAACACCCCTGGGTTTTCAAGGACAGCTACACGACAGTGGTTTAGTTTCTTTAATTAGCTCATGAATACAAATACTCAAATTTATCAAATTTATCTTATTTTACAGTTTTTTTCCTGTGTGATTTTATCCATTTTTGTTTTATTTCCTGTCTTTTGAATTATTTCTATGTCAGAATTTTATTTTAAATTTGTCCCAATGATGGTTAAAATAACACTGACAGGATGACACCAAACACTTTATTAATAAAAAAAAATGCAATAAATATTAAACCTGTTCTAATGGCATTAGTTTCGTTCTTTTTCCATTCTTCGGCTACATCATTGGCTAAAGGATCGTCTGGGTTCGGTGCACTTAATAAAGCTTGTATTGATAATAAGACTGTTCTAATCTGTAGTGCAGGGCTCCATTTATCTAGAAGACAAAAAATGCTCATACAGTAATAATACAGTATAGAAATATTTCTCCTTGAGCAAAATTAGCAAAAGACTTTAACTTCTTTGAGAACAATACTCAGTCGATGGATGCTACTAGCTAGCTGTCAGTAACTTCGAGTGTTCTCAAGAGAGTATCTCTACGTCTCGTTAATTTCTTGTTGTCCTTTTGTCTCAGATACTCTCTTGTTGAATTGAACTTCTATCGATTTGATTTTTACTGTGTGTTAGTTTGTGCTTTGTTATTGGTTATCAATAGGGGGAAGGTTGGCGCCAAAAAACTAGTTTTAATGCAGCCACATTTTAATGGGCCTGTCCTAAGCCAAGAATCTTTATCAAAGCTTATGTTTGTATTTAGTCGTATTTATGTTAATTGTTTTTTGTCAAGAAGAGGGTCTTTCATTGCACGTTAGGATTGGGCTTGAATCATATGTAGTTTATTTTCAATCCAGGGGCCAATTGAAAAACAGCAAGCAGCGACCACTGGTCACATTGAACGCTGCTGGCTGTTTTCCATTGTGGATGTTTTAAATTTATGTTTATATTGTAGGTTGTGTCGCGTACACTTATCTCACATCTCATTTTCTTCTATCATAATAATACAGTTTGGAGATATTTTTCCATGGACAAATATTTTTTCCCTTGAACTCATTATACTATACAATTACGACACTTGGAAGAGGTGAATATCTAAAAATGTCAATCAGAGGTGGGGTTATTTCTCTGGGGGCTTTAGCCCGAGGGAAATAACCCCAGCAAGGTTGACATTTTTGAATTCACTGATTTCAAGGGCTGTAACTGTTTTATTACACCGAACAAACAGTGGACTGGAATATCATATGCTGTGTATTTGAAATTTTAAATTTCAAGGGTTATTCACAGGTGAATAATAGGGTTATTAAATAGACATGGGTATTTGAAAAGGTTATTCAACTTTTGTGTGAATTTGAAGAAAAATACCCAGATTATTTCACGTCACGTGACCTTATTTAATCCAATTAAATCAATTACTAATTCAGTAAGGTATAATAAATGTTTTTAATGCCTTCTCTTTTTTTTAAGTATTTGACCTGGCAACAGGTTCAGCATTGCCAAAGCATCTCTACATGCAAAAAATAAAAGCATTGTTATTTTCCTTTTAGTGTGAAAAATTCAGTGTATACATATAGAAATTTTCTTTCATTATAATGTGTATCAAACTTTCAGTTTCAACCAGGATAAAATGGAATTCTAATTATTTTTTATGATTTGTAATAATGAAATAAGCTTCTTGCCTCCAAGGAGATATTTTGTGATTGCAAATTAAGCAAAGAGCGGCCACACAAGAAAGGTTTACATAAACATTAAAAGGAAATATGATCATTTTTTAACTAAAATGAACCTTCCAAATAAAATACATGATTATTCAAGAAGACTTACAAAGATTAGATTATACAAAGTGTACTGTTGTAATATGTTCAAGTAACAAAATGTTGACGAAAAATCTGTCAAAGTCAAAAATGGCTGGATTTCGTTAAACAAGAGGTAGGTGAGTGATTGAAATTGAATCCCACTTTATGGGATCCACCCAGATACTTTATACCAGATATCAAGAGGCTGTGACTAGAAGTTGCTGAGATGATCCTTAAATTACAGGAAGGCTTCAGCATGGAGCAGAGTTCACAGCCCACTGCTAGTGCTGATGACCTTAAGCACTGGCAATTTGGAGTGAAATTCTCACCTAAATGTTGATGGTATTACACATGTGTTATATGTATTGAAGTTTTAAAGCGTGGGGAAAAATTTATGTACTCAAGTTTTGCACCACACAAGGTATTAATTTCTTACCTTTTAATATATCTAGACAAATTCTTCCAAGTTTATCTATATTTGGATGATAAATTTTAGTCATAAATCTAACTTTAGGTGCTGACATTGGATACTCTTCAGGAAGAAATAACTCTAATTGAAATATACCATTTTCATATGGTGACTGTAAAAATAAAGAAATACAATAAAGTTACAGATTTTTAAAATGAAGTGATTATAACATATGGTTTTTAAATGGTACAACCATAATTGTTTGATGGAAAATAACAACAAAACCAAAATGTGTTCATTTTCTTGTGTCATCTATCATGTCTATAACAAGTTTTACAATAAATGTAATAGTGGCCTGAGTGCTCATTACTTTTGTTTAAAATATTATGTACATATATCTATATTCTACCGGTAGTTTACTATGAAATGATTTGGCTTTTGACTATAAGCAACTCTGATGAGTCTTGGGTTTTGCTATTTACAAAATGTACATGTATGATGTAAATTTTGTTAGCAGGTACATGTATAAAATTTACTCAATGCTGTTATGATGATCATGTTAAAATTTAAACATACACATGATATGGTCATACCTCTTTTGGGCCATGAACTACAACTTTAAAATATCTAGCATTGGCCTCGTCTGGGATAGCTGTGATACCTTGTACTGGTTCTGTCATTAACCTCTGTGTTTCCTGCAAATAATACCAGACACTCAACTATATATATATATATGTTACAATTTACTTCATCAACCAGTGCATTTCTTTAACTTAATAAATTAAAAATGTATTTATCAGTTTTATGAATATAAATATATATATATCTGTTTGATTAAATAAAGAAGGAATGTGTCCATGGGACACGGATGCCCCAACTGGTTCCAAACAGAAACTAGAATTCTGACTGTTACAGGTCTGAAAATTGCGTAGTTTGTCATTATGAATTATCCTACCAGGTTTCAAATCATTCTTGTTTACGGTTTCTGAGAAAAGCTTGAAGGAAATTCGTACGAATAGAACACTTAAATGCCCCCAACGTGTCGCGGGGGCATAAAAAGCCTTTCGAACAATTAAGATTTTTTACACATAATATGCTGTTGAATATACAATTGAAACCTCTCTAAAGTAAAACTAAACCTAAACAAATCAAACACCTTTAACCAAACTGCAGGGATTTTCCAATGATACCATTTATTTGGGGCCAAATATTGGCCCCATTCCCAATATCAAATAGCTCCTCATTTCCCAATTTACATGTACCAAGCTGAAATTCCCAACTTCAGCATGTTCAGGGTCATGCAAGAAGTGGGGTTTTTGTCAAAGAGGGAATCAGTAAAATGAGCAAAGGAGTGTTCAAACACTTTTATATAGCAATTATCTTTTTCACTCTCTTTAAGTAAACTAGCAGAATCATAAAATCAGAACTACTTTTCAAATTTATAGGGGAGCATTTATACCAGGCAATAAATTCCTAAATCCAAAGGTTCACATGCATATTTTCCCAATTGGAAGGCTACAGGCCAAGGAAACAGCTTTCTAGAGAGACATTTGAATTTCTATAAATTAAATGTTTTTGTTTTTAGATAAAAGAGCTTCCCCTGCCTTCAGGAAGAACTTCTACATTACTGTATACAATGTAGATTCAGCTACAATGTAGTTAGGAACTTTGAACACTTGTTGATCAACTTCTACATTATGAAGGGTCATACATAATAATTATTGTCAACCATTTTCCAAAGTGTGCAAAAAGCATCCTCTCTCTCCCTTAAAAAAAAAAGGGTACATCAACCATTTTGTGATCCCTGCATCCGAATGGATTAATCATTTTTAAAGTTCTTATATGACAGAAATTGTAATTTTTTCTACCTGTTACTATTTTGGTTTATTATGCAAGCGAAGCGACACTTCTCTAATGTAGAGTCTGCCATTTGCATGAGACCCAAATTATGATCTTTTCAATAAATAATTTTCTACTCCATCCTGATTTTCCGAAGTTTTTGAAAAGTCTGCACAAACCCAGAAGAATTAGGGGGGGGGGGGAGGAATACAACCACAATGCATCCAATTATCTCAACCCATGGAACGGATTTTATTTTGTCATCTTCACCAGCTTTTAGGGAAATGCCACCTCATTTTACGACTACAAATCAGGCATGACAAGAGAGCATTCACAAAATGTCCTAAGTATCTTCACGTATATATATTTATCACAATTATTCACCCTTGATCCGTGAAAAAAAGTGTACACAAAAAAGTTGATTTTCTAACCATCTTCCCTGGAGTGTGTGCTACCCACACTTTGGATGACCAATACAATTGTGTACATGACAGATCCATCAAGACAAAGCTGGAGATTTTGATTCTTTTAGATGGGAATTGAACAAAACACTGGATTTTTTCAATGCTCTTTTATATTGCATTTCAAAGACAATTTAGATTTCATTATGTGCCAAATATATCTGGCTTTACTGATTAATGTCCATACTGTAATGACTGTTTATGCAATCATTAGCATGATTAGGGCAACTATGAAAATAAACCTTTAATTAACACCTTTTAAAGCTTTACCTATGAAATTTAATGTCTGACATGTCTGACTAATTGACAAAACCTTAAAAACACCAGAAATGTTATATGACCAAACAATTCTAATGCCAATAAATGAAAATTTTGTCAAGTCTTGATAAAGCTGGATATTACACAAAAAGTCAAGAGATCTTTTTAGGGGAAACCAACTATCATTTTTTCATGGCCTTATAATTTCTTTGGCACCTCTATCTTAGTGTAAACTTCCAATTACACATTTCAGGCACCAAAATTTTCTAACATCATTGATTTTTGAAAAATAGAATAATGATTTGAAAAAAAAACGATACCAGTTCATGGAAAAACTTATCATAAATCTTTACATGTAAGTGCAATTTTAGAAAGTTTCGGCTGTTTACGAGTCAAAATTGAAAACAGGTGCGGGTACAGGTAAATGAGCTGAAAATGGTACGGGTTACACATTTTAGGCACCACCTGCAAGGCACAAACATTAGTACAACCCAGTAAGATCACATGTTACAAATCTTTTTCATTATTTGAACAAGACTATTGTTTTTTCAGCAGCTTGTTGCCATGAACGTGTTTTTATGCATTGATCCTTACTAGGTTTTAGGTAGATCCGGCCCGGTTGGTCTTGAAATGTGTTATATGTGTGCAAAGACATATTTGTAATGAAAATGAATGACAATGAACAATTGGTTTCTGTCATTTTCATGGCAATATACAAGGCGTAAATTTAAATATAAATGAGCACGGAATAACAAAAAAAATAAATGATATCATATCTATTGAACCTTAATTATACGACGGGGAAGATTTCCTGGGACAGAGGCCATGATTTCGACCCGTTTTTGTGCTTTTTTTCAAGCCAAGCAATTTCCACTCAGAAAATGGCGAAAATCTCAGAATATACAGAGCTAGCAGTTTTACAAAACATTTAATAGACTTTCCAAAATAAATTATACTAGAAAAGATATAACTACGGAGGTAATTATGACAACGAACGGTAATTATCAAATTTTAAAACAAATGTTTTTATTCGAAACTAATATTTGAAATTAATTCGTCCCATGTGAGGTCTCGTCACAAGAAGCCACTCCGGGATCTGATAGAACATGTACTCCGCGCGTGAAATGTCATTTTCCTTTGTTAACCTTGTCTGTGATATATTCAATTAGGCAATCTGCCTGTTTGGTCCATTTCAATAATGTTAATCTGTGGCAGATCCAGAAATTTTGAGACCTCTTGTTTCATATAGTTCCTAACCAAATTTTTCTGTCAAAACGGGGCCGGGGGGGGGGGGGGGAGGGGGGTGTTACACCGGTCCTAGATCCACCTTTGTTAATAGCACCAGCTATTCCATTGTTGTGCTACAAAATCATATTAACAGCAGAGACCCGCTAATTCGGAACATATACTTTAAGTTTGGGTTTTTGTCTGGAAATAACAAAACTAAAGTATTAATTTATCCCTGGTTTTTGTTAAGGGTTTTCTAACACTTCTTTTACATGTCTATAAAACCATGCATTTCACGGATGTCGCAACAGAAAAAAGCTAATTGACTTAATAGTTAAGCAAAATATTTTGTGAGGTTCTACCAATTATTTCTTTGCAAAATTATTTTTCTGATTACATATAGAAACTGCATGACTTCTATTTTTTTTTAGCTTTCTGCTTAGAATTTTGACAATCATTAATTTCCGAAGTTGTCCGACCGGCTGTGAATCTAAGAGAATGTGCTTGCAGTGACAATTTTCTGAATTATCATAAAAAAAAACCATCCGGATTAATGTTTGATCTAAATAACTTCCACATCATTGAAATTCTGAATTAATAAATTTAAGATTTCAGTTCACAATAAGCAAAAACTATGGGCTTCAAAGAAAAGCCATTTATTTTGTATCGGAGTAAGTAATGGGTAGCACATCGCAAAACATGTGGCGCCGATTCAATTTTGACACTGAAAATCTCAAATTTTCGACTATTTATGTTAAAAAAAGAAGCTAGTGACATGCCTGATAAATAGACCATATGATAGTTTGTTTCAAATAACACAGATACATAATTCAGTATTTGTCTTGGTTTTGCAGAAATGAACAAATTAAGACTTTCAGAGTATATATATATAAATGAAAAGTGAAATAGTCAATTTTCTATGATCTATATGATCTAATGTGATTCATTAAACAGCAAGATCAAATGAATATGTAAAGTCAGTTCATTTTTAAGAAACTATGATGATTGCGTGTTGTAATATGACCTAATATTTGTCAAAATGCTGCATAATTCAAAATTCATAGAATTTTGGACATTTTTGTCATATAGTGACAAAATGAGCTCCTGCTCTTTTTTTTCTTTTTTTGGGCTATCATTTTTAAGCATACGTTGAAGAAAATAATTCCTAGAAAAGTTGGCTTGTCAAATGGCTTAGATAGTTTTGTCTAGCTAGCAAAGGTAACGGTTTCATGAGGTTTTCAGTTAGTTAATTCTCCTTATCTTGAATGCGATGTTCCACTATAGCTTGCGAGGCCGTCTTTTAACACTGTTTTGTTGGATGTTCTAGAATCTGCAGTGGTGGTTTGTGGCGTTTCTGATTTCAATGGTCATAAAATTCTATATTATATATATAGCAGGTAGAAAAAAATGAAGCTAAGAGGGTCCCAGACAAGGGGGGTATACCAAGTATTTTAGGGTAAGGATGTGCGGTCCAGAAATATTATACCCAACTCAGTCATATATTAGCCTGCTTAAAAAAGAAACCCGATCATACATTTTTAATGCATTTAGAATTACATCGAAAATGCTTAAACTTGACATATCTTATAGATGTTCTTTTAAAATCAAAGTTTGAATGGTAAAAGTTACCAAATGCATGTACAGTTAGGGACACAAGGAGACAAAATGTGGATACGTAGTCATTCTATTTCTATTATTATGACATTTGCGAAAAGTACACCTAAGCATATATTCAACATCTAAAATTTTCACTCTTTTCACATATTGAACACCCCAAAAAGTAAACCCTTTTGGGCCGCACATATTTACCTACCTTTATAATGAAACTTACCCCCACCCCCAACCCCGTGGTCCCCGAAAGTATATAGTGTCTCTGTTGTGTTTTTTGTACGACACAATTACATGTACTATTGACATAAATCTGTTTATTATACATGTCTTTGCTCTAGAGTGGTCTTTGTTGGTGAACCCGTCTAATCCCCTTACCAGGGGTGCATACAAATGTACTTCAAAATACCTCGAGTATATGTACTGTGATAATTTTGAAATATACGCGTAAACGAGTGCATACATTTCACTGTGCTCTTTAAAATTTGTTTTATGAAATATTCTTCATATATGTGTTATATGGGATACTTTCACTCTATTGTGTCAGTTAATCATTAAGTAAACCTTTAGAAGATTACAAAGCTGGCAAAATTACAAGTCTTTTTATTTGTATTCAAAAGCTATTTACTTTGATAATTTTTAAATGTTTTTATTCATATTTACAAATTGTCTTTTGTAAAATAATTTAAATTACATTTACTGAAAAAAGGCCATTAATATATATTTATGACATAAAAATCTTTATATGATTTTATACGAACAACACATTAATGTACAATATACCGGTAGATAGATTTGATAAAAGTGAATAATTCATTGGGTACCATTGATTATACTTTGAAAGTACTCTCTGAAATCACTTGGCAACAATTGAACTCCTAATCCCAAGGTGCATATTACGTGTCTAAAACATTTTGGTATTGTATAAACTTTGCCAGTAAATGTGGACCCTAAGATAAATAATAGATTTCAATTTTTCTTGTTTTCGTCTTATTTTCGTTTTCGACCATGGATTTAGCGATGCCGCCTCGACCACGGACTACTGGGTAAGTTTTTTTTACATGGTCTAAATTAATCGAGCATTTATGCAAAGATAGTTTAATAAGAAAGGGCGAAGACCAGTCTCCGGTCTAACTGGCGAGATATTAATGATCTTCAAATTTCGACGCATATCATCCAGAATACAATTACAATATACTATGAATAAATATTTCACTAACTAACCATTTAGAATGGTATGACACCCGCAATGAGATGGTTGCCATATATCCATCGTCGGACCCGAAGATTTCCATAAGTTAAAAACAAAATGTAACACCACACTCAATCCTTTCGAGCTAAGTGCTTAACCGAAGTGCAGTTGTAGTGAACGAGTTCACAAACAATTTTAAAAGTGAGTTGATTTTTTTGCCCTACCATCACTATTTTAAGTTATAGAAGGGCGGTGAACATGAAAATGATGATGAAATGAACAAGAAATAACTATGAGATATATGGTGGATGGGGGTGTGGAACAAAGGATAAAGGTGGATGTGTGCATGGTGTACGGATCATCGAAATAGCCTTCGTGTTTCAATACTTGGAAACCGTCAAGTTAGGCATCTTTTAGTGCATGAAGAATGCCACTCTCCATACATGTTAGCGCCGACGTATCATAGACCTAAAACCTCATGGTTACACACCTGAATCGCCGCGCTGTGGACTAAGCACTAACCATTTTTAGAATTTTAGAATCTCAAGATCCTTTGATAGGCTCTGCTATATATACTGTCCTATTTTGCATTTGGGCCCCGCACGGGATAACTGAGGCTGTAAAATAACAAAGATTTAATACCCGGGACACGCATTTATGGCATCAATTTAAAAGAACAAATCAACTAAAAAGAAATGTCTTTAAAGTCCTCTTTTATTCCCAAGTAAAACAATTTCATGCACGTCGATCGAGTACTTGAATGCTTTAAAACATTTTAAACAAAAACAAAAAGATGCAATAAATGTGTAAATGCATTCATGCAATTTCCTCTAACCGTTTTTATTTATGATATTAAAAACGAGATGATATTGAGATGTAATAAATAGGATGATTGGGCTTCGAGGGGAGAACTATTAAACTAAAATTACCAGGCTTATTCAAATATGAGTATGTTTAAATTGATCATTTAAAATCCATTTAATTTGCTTGATAAAAGATCAATTCGGTTTGAAGTGTCGTTTTTAATACCCATTTTTAAATGAAAAATGTATTACCAGAAAAATTATGAGCTACACGTACCAAGACGAGGTGGATCTATTTTTTCTGGGTGTACATGGAAATAAGATCGAATCCGTCATATCAGTAGCCGACTGACTTAATGTATACGCACAAATCAAAACTATAGTTAAAGCTTAAAAAGATATTTTAAGCGATGAAGCATTTCGTAAGCTTGCAGTTTTTTGCAGGGAATTTAAGTTAGCACTGGAATCATAACAGTTGTTGCATTTTTTAGACGAGTTTTGTACCGTTTAATAATACTACATGTACTACTTGTAAGTTTATCATTGAAAAATAGTCTGGAAAGTCCTTTATTCTTTGCATCTTAAAAAACTTAAAGAGCCAGAAAAAAACCCCAGCAAAAATAATATAAAATTTATATAATTCGCATCTGTTTTTAATCTGTAGGCCAACCAAAATCTATGGGCTACGTCAAGTCGTCTACTTCCCAAATAATGACAAAGCCTATTATCTAGACTATATATGATCGAATAGTATCGGCATGACATTTCTGATCGACATGGATTTTTTTTCTCAATTTTTAGCAGCTGCTACCCTTATTATGCTAGCAATTTTTACGAGGACATTTTTGATATTGATGATGTTCGACCTCCACCAAGAAAACTGGAGAAATATGGCGATAGGTAAACAAGGTGCATGGTGTTTGGTCTGTGTAGCTAGTTAATGGTGTGGGCTGTAGCTTGATTAAAACCATTCCTAAATTGTCGTCGGTTAAACATTAAGTGCTATTCTCTGTAAGAATCAGGCAATGCGTGAATCATGATTTAAATAAACACAGAAGTTTGTCTTCAAAATACTCTTCAAAATGCTTAAAAAGTAACAAACAATGAATTGGCACTACTCTAAAGTGTCAGAAATTTGAGATATATTTTGGTTGAAATGCATATAAAATTTGGATCTAAGGGAGATAACTCGTAACAAGTCATACTAAATCCCTATCATTGGGGGTGGTAAAGGGGGGGTACGTGCACGGATGAACGGCCAATAAAATATGACAATCACGATGAACGGCCAATAAAAAAATGATAATCACGATGAACGAAAAATGAAATAGAGAAACACGATGCACGATGAACCTCCATGCACGGCTGAACGGGAAATAAAAATTGCTCAACACGATGCACGAAAAAAACCCTTTACCACCCACATCATTGTAAGAGAAATTTTTATCCATCCTCTGACACTGGAGATGACAACTAATGTTTGTTTCTTTATTAGAAGGCTATTTTGAATGACAATGCATTGTCAAAATCGTGTGTTTTTAAAATCACGATTCAAACATTTTCGATTTTGCCTGGTTCTTACAGAGAACTGCACTTAATATTTGGAACTGGGTTTGAAACAGGCCTCAGGTATTTTGATAAGCTACCCTCAGCCTTTGTCGAGATAGGGTAAGAGCACGAAAGCGCTATAAGCGGATTTCTGTCCGAATGGCAGTGATGGGATCAGTGGACTGGTTAGAGTTCTCATAGCAGAAAAAACAGATCTGATTTGCAAACTTTAAGGCACTCTTTCCATATCTGTTTTATGTTTTTTATTTGTATGTCTGTCCCTTTTTCTCACTATCTCTCTTTTCTTTTGTTACCGTATGTATCAATATTCCTTCATTATTCTTTAGTTTCAGATATCATTTCGTTCGGAACGACAAATTTCAATATCAAATATGTAATTGAAGACGATTTATTGCATTTTAAAGACAAGATACCTGTCAAAATAACCATGAGTCTATAGAAGATTAAAAAGCATACAAGAACATTGAATTTTGTCTTAAATGTTTTGTTAAATTTAGTTATATAAAAAGTAGCCATTTTGATCTCCACACGAAACATAATGCAAAGATCTATACACATATATCCCGAGAATCGGTAAGTTTTTTTTCCTTTTTGTTTCACTCGATTCTGAAATTTGTTTATTATGAAGTTAAAAGAAGCATTCTGGTAGCATAACACAAATGCTAAAATTGTTTCCCTTCGAATATTGTTATCGGTTGCGCTTATGTGTTATAATATCCAAACCTATATATGCTTCAATATGACCATGTATACATATGAGCTTCTTATAGTATCCACGAAACATTTTGTTCTTTTTTGTATAATTGCTGTTGCTTTTTTTCCTTTTAAAGTCTTTCATCTAAAGGTATATACATGTAGTAAGTTTCTTATACGAAAGCTGAAATTTTATCTTTATGAGCACATAAGGAGTTTTTTTAGTTGCAAGGTCGAAGCTCTCTGTCTGTAGAGAAATGTTTGTGAAATTGTAGCTGTAGGCTAGATATTTATAGTACTCCCGGTAGTTAGAACTGTTTGACAATTTTGACAAATTGTTCAGCGTGAACTCCCAGCCGGTTTAACTCTTTATTTCTGACCTTAACTGGACCATACAAAATTTATAAAACTGAGACACCCACGGTATAAGTTAAGAAATCACAAGTGCCGAGGTTGTGAAGAAGAGTGTCTCAAAAACTAGTACTTGATTGTGCAATATTAAACACACGTATAAGGTTTAAAATTTTTATTATATTAAACCTATTGTTTTGTCAGATCAATATTTATAACAATCAGTAAGAAGTGTAATAGGTTATCGATAAAAACTTTAATAACTATACAACACAAACAATTCGGTGGTCTAAAGGATAATAAAAGCTTAAAGTTTGAAAACCATGAACAGGGTACATAACTCATAAAAGTTCATTTTTAGGCAGAGCCTTATAGCCCTTTTCAAAAAGTCACCCGGAATTCCGATTCCGATTCTTTTGTTTTCATTTTTGCAAGAGTAGTTTCCCTTTGTGGGTCGGCCTCATGGTGTGAACAACGTTGAGCTAAGGTAAAACATCAATTTATCCCTATCCAATTTTGGCGTAATTTCCCATTCCCGGTACAAATAAACTGGTTTGGAGTGAAGTCTTGGATGTTAACGTATGTTTTAGTAATTTTAGACTTTGGCAATCAGATTTAAAATGTTTTAACAAGTTGACGAATTTAGTTAATTTCAACAGATTTTCAATGGAGAGGCCTACCCGGAAGTCGTTAACCTGTAGTGCATAAGTAAAAGATTTCTCAGGTCTGCACGTCCGGAAAATACTTTCTAAAAAGGACTATAGAGTCATATAGCTATCTGATTTTCGCGTTTTTTTTCCGTCTAGACAGGGTAAATCGGTCAGTCAATATTGCTACCAGAGGATCTATTACAGAACATTAATCGTTTATTGTATTTTAAATGTTAAAACGGATTGTCTAAAATAAAAGGTACATATTTATACCCCAACATAAATGCGATATAAATGTGCAATACATATCGTGTATCAATACTCGTTGACGTGCACTTAAGCATTGTTGACCTTTGACCTTTGATCAAGTGGGCGGAGCTTAATTACAGATTTCTTAACAAATTGTGTAAGTGTGCAGAGGAAACAAACAAAACTGATGTGTATGAAACACAGATCGTTCTTTATATTTAATGCTAATATTAAGCTCTGCCTTTTAACGCTTTAGCGCTTTGATTATAGTAGTCTTCATGCATTGGTCAGTAGTTTATGTGGACATAATGTCTCAAATTAGTGATCAAATTCGACTCTATGGTTTATGTTTTCTATTTGCTTGACCCGTTTTGCTTAAATGTTTACAACATTTAATTAAGCTTCAAAAAGTTCACACTATTATAGTAACTATATCATTTTTCTTTATTTTAGAAAAGTGTAGTTGTATTAATTATTAAACCTTCAAATTTGTTAAAATTATATTCAAATTGCTTTATAAGACAATTACAAAGCACAGAGAAAAGAAAATTGAGAATAATGTTGATACTTTCATGGCTTTTGTTTCGACTTCTGGAACTTCTGGGCTTTGATTAAATTCAAAAAGGCGATCCATTAAAATTATACTCCTAGATATCCATGTAACAGAACTGCAGAGCATACACACGCTGTGGTGATTATTGCACATACATGTAATGAAACTAGTGATTTTGCAAAGTTTTTCGGACAGTCGAAGACTTATGGAACATAAACAGGACAATTTACATAAAAGATAGTATTTCGTGTACATAAGTACATGGAATTTGAGAAGTCTACGCATGTTTGGGAGTCTTTCAGTTTAAATAAATTCTTAATATTAGGTCAAATCTTTTAAGGCACAAAAGAAACTTAAATAACCAAATAAAATCTTACATAGAAAGTAAATAAGTTTATGTAGTATAAATATAATAGTATTAAAATTAATTGTAATTCGATTTACAAAGTGATTTTGAAGCCAAACGACGAACAGCATTTTCAGGTAAGAAGATATATAAAGACCTTTTGTTACTTTGATAGAAAAAATAGATATCAATTGTAACTTTCCGTATTTGGCCGTTTAGCAAAAATTAATGCACATTTGAAGAATACGAAAAAGGGAGAAAATATTCAAAACTTAACTTTATACTTTATTTTAACTTTATTTGAAAACTTTAACCCATTTGGGTCGTAGTACAATACATATATCCATAGTTAGATAACATTACACATACAAACATTATAACATATAAACCTTAATAAAATAAAACAGTTTGCTAGTCTCCTCTCCTCAGTTCTAATGACTGTTGCAAAAAAGAAACGACTGTTTTAATTTCCTCAGGAGTTGACGGGTTTAATATTTTACTAATTATTTGTGTTCTATTTAAAGTATTACAATATGGATTTATTTAACAAATAACTTCGTCTTTGTTTATTGCTTTCGGTAGCGGTTAAACTATAATCTCTTCTCTTTCTTTCCGGAATACATGTAGTGAAAGGTTGTCAAAGTGAATTTGGTTGGCACGTAGACATGGTCGAGACCACAATACAATGATTTTTTATTTCTAATCTGAAAGAAAGACCCTCAATTGTCATACGCTTACAAGAAATTACTTTATTTTAACGTACGTTACGTCCTGCACTGTCATTTTTTTTGGCGACGCAACAATTGAACGTCACCCTAGGAACGGTTACCGTATAGACCCCCGTGTCGAAGATCTTCCGTTCTCTATTGTTGTCAGTCAGCTGGTGCTGACACTTCTTATTGTAGGGGAACTTTAATATGAAAATATAATTATTTAATTCTTAATAAGAATTTGTCAAAATGGACTTTCTACCACCGATTCAAAGATCTAACACGTAAGTTTGATTGTGCTTTCTTTCTGTTTTTGATTTTTTTTTTTTAAATTGCGCCTAGTTTTTATTATTTTTGTTTTTTCTTTTATATTTTGATTCTTTTTAGTTTCGAAAACTCCTTTATTCATGTGATGCTTTTTAAGAAGGTGTAAGTCTAATTGCTTAAAATTCAGTTCGAAGCCGGTGCCATGAACGTATCATTTCCGCATACTAGTAAAAATTCATTAAGTTTTCGTCGTCCCTGTCTCAGATTTTTCAGAATAAAATTCTTTTTTTCTGTTTTTGATTTTTTTTTTAAATTGCGCCTAGTTTTTATCATTTTTGTTTTTTATTTATATTTTGATTCTTTTTAGTTTCGAAAACTCTTTTATTCATGTGATGCTCTTTTAAGAAGGTTTAAGTCATATTGTTTAGATTACTCATTTGAACAACTATTCGGCCGTTAGATTTCAGATAATACAAATGTGTTACTATATACATGTAGTAAGATTCAGTTTGAAGCCGGTGCATCACTAACGTGTCATTTTCACATACTAAATATCTAGTAAGTCGCCCCTTTCTCAGAATAAAGGACTGGAATCATCGTTCGTGTTAACATTTTACTTTCTTATATATTTATTTTATTTCATGTTAATTGATTATTTGTATTATTCACATTTAATTTTAAACGAAGAAATTTTCACAAAAGGACATGAATGCAGCACAAAAAGACTGCAAACAGGCTTTTAACTTAAATAAGTCAATATTTTTATTTGGTATATCTTGAATAATTCAAAGCCTTTCACTAAATACCAATTGATAATTGAAATAATTATACCTTATCATGGAACGATTATCCCTTATATATAAAGAAGTAAATTGCTTTTAACCGTGAAACTGGTATATTAGATCTAGATTACCAAAAGTAAACTACCATTAACTTGAATTCAACTAAATATGGAGACTTTCAGTAGAAATAAAAATCCTCGTGTCCCTAGGATAAATTATTTTGAAGTGTCAGATGCAGGCTTTGATTATGAAAAGTAAGTAAAATAATTTTGATCAGAAAACAGAACACCAACTTTGTGTATCTCTAAAAGATTACTGTTGTCTCATGTGTATATTGAATTGGTCATGTGCATATTGAATTGCTCATGTGCATATTGAATTCAATTTGGTGTTTTACATCCTAGCAACACTATCTAGGATATGTACGGACAATGAATAGAAAAAGTTGTTACATGAAATGATAAAGGAAGTATGGGAGTAGGAAATAAAGAAGCAGTCAATTTTAAAGACCATAGGAATAGGGGAGAGTTGGGTAGGGACGAAAAATTTAGCGGATGAGGGCCACTCTTGTCAGCCACCCCGGGGAACACACCTTGATGGCTGTTGCCTGAGCACTATCTCAACGTGAGAAACAGAGACGTTTTCTCGCCTGTTACAATAAATGTGATAGAAGGTGCAAGGTATGCTCTAAAATGCATTGATTTAAAGGCCAAGTAGTGCTAGATAATTATAATTATGACAAATTCTATCTTAAAGTTAGCGCACAATCGTTTGCAATGGTTATCAAATACAGTAGAAGAGAAACTTAAGTTTTAGCCTTAAGAATTTTGCTTAATCTTTAAAAGGCTTCATGTATACCATATTTTAACAGTTTGGTTTGACACATATAAATATAGTCTAAAATGTAGACTTGGATATTTACCTTGGAACTTTATAATGCAAATAATCTAGTTAAAGAACATTTTCGGGTGATTAATTTTATTGTATTATAAAAGAATTTTTGTGTTGAATAGTGATTTAAACATGTTAAATACATTAAAAGATCTGTAATAAATTAAATGCATGGTTTTGTTCCAGATATGATTTTTAATTAGGTGAGATTCATTGTTAAGTTTCAGCACAGACAAGGTTGATATGTTGCGATACCAGACAACTACTGGGGGTCTTAATTACTATAAGGAACAACCTGACCTGCATTTGTTGTGGTGTGAATTGATGTTTAAGCAATAGCACCAATTTCTGTTGGTGCCCTCTAAAAGAACTTATTTGCTCCTCCATGTCAAAGTCAAGTTTAAGGCATCGATTTTTAACTAAATGTTGAGAATGTTTCTTTTTTTCCAAACTATCGTAACAACAAGACATTATAGTGCACGTGTTGTAAGAGACGAGACGTGAATTGCAATGCTTCGCAAACAATAACTTAAGTCTTGACTTTAATCAAGTCAGAATATATATTGCTCCTTTTGTAGTGCATGATAACTAAAATTAATGCTAGATTCAAGTCTTTTCATTTTTAAGACGATTCTCACATCCATTTTGGAGCATGTATGTAAACGGGCATCTATGAGAAGAAAGTCTTTAAATATGTTTTTCTATTATCGACTACTCTCATCTTTACCAATCCTTTTGCGTTTCAGCATGCATGGCAAGTTTCACGGTATTTGCGACATTTTTCTATTTTTAGGAAGTCTTTCATTAGCTTTGCATCTTTGAAAACGAGTTCAAATGTTAAAAGTAATCAATAATCGAAATGTTGATTTTATCAATTCATAGTCTTCATTATTTATATTATATCTATCATGTTTTAATAAAGACGTACGGTCCTTCCTGTTTTTAATTAGATACATACCGTAAAATTCCTCATTTTTATTGTAAAAAGTTCAGATTGAGGATTTCTAAAATCAGGCATGATTTTGTCAGTTAAATTGCTGTTATTCTGTCATAAAATTGTGATTTAAAAATGCACAAAATTGGCAAAAAATCTGCCCCTTTTCACACACCTAGCCCCCGCATTTTCAGCTAATTTTTAATAATTTTCAGCAATACCTTTTTAGAAATAAAAAGTAGAATCATAAAAGAAAATGCAGTGTTATAAACACTTATTCCATAGTAATTGCTGTCTCACAATAGTCCTAACTTTTCATTTATCATTTGGCAGTATGACGTTTTGGTCAAGATACGATCCCATTCGTCAACCAAAAGGAAATACAGATCATTGGTCAAAGTTCAGACAAAGGGTAAGCCATGAACAACAATTGAGCAAACCAAATTTACAATCAGCAACAAAAATACAAAACAAAATGGTTCTACAAAAAGCGTTACCAGCAAATACAAAGTAAAGGAACTATTCAAACAAGAATGGTAATCGTCAACATGTAAAAGAGATTTGACAATGACAATACAATAACACAACATTAGAATGGGACCTTTTCGATGCAACGATATTATGCTTGCATTCAACCGGAAATTGTGGCCGATATGTGATGCTTTTTGAATATTATTCAATTGGACTAGGAAAGCAAGACATCAATAAATTATGAACTACACTTTGAAAAAAACCATTGTTTTGTTTTTGCGGGATTTATAGCCATCTATAACATTGTTTGTAAAGATGTATGCCCTGTTGGATGTTTTGAAATATTGCAAAAAGTAAATGCGTTTATCAAAACTATAGCGTTTAACAGCTAATCCCACCTTTAAAAATATCAATGCTTAAAATGAATCTTATTTTAATTTCAGACACAAATAGGACCAAACGTTCGAGCACAGGATTTGGCTTGTAAGTTTTACTGCACAACCGCCTATCATAGATCATAAAAGCTTTCATTGCTACAATGCCACGTTTTGTTATCCTGTTTAATATTAATGTCTTCTTTGAAAAAGCATTACAAAATGTTGCTCTTCATTTACATCTTATGCTTCCTTAAGACCTTTGAAAAGCAATTAACAACCGAGAGACTTGAAGATACTGATTACAAATTAATGTGTCCACATTTCAATTTTGAATCGTTGAAAATTTTTTTGATCATGTTGACACTAATAGCTTAACTAGAAAGTTTAACGGCGGTAAAATATTGTTAAATAACTTTTTAAAAAGACATACTGTACCAAATGCCAAATTGTATTTTGGTAAGCTAAGAGTGCTGCTTCTCATCATGCTGACTGCGCATGCTTAAATGATACCCCTTCCTGCTGTGAATCTAACCAGCTGACTGGTGGCGGATAAACTTTGATTAAGGGTATTTTGAATTAAATTAGATTACGACTATAATTACAGACGGTGGTAAAAAGTCTAAACAACTGTTTACCCATCGCACTTTTGATGAACTTCTGGTTTTAGATGGTTTTGGCGGTTCAATGGATTACACAAGTCCCAAATCTGGTCTGAACAAAAACATGCTACGAAATTCATATCACGATAGAGCTAAAGACGGATTCAAATATTGGTTAATTGAAAGACCTAAACCAACAAGTTGTAAGTACATTTTTTTATACTGAAGAAGGAAAGAGGTACAAATTTGGGCATTTGAACGTCAAAGTCAGGAAAGGGATATACAAAGAAGTACCAATGGGGAATCCGACTGTCAAAAGTCCGAAAGGACATGCGGAGACAAAACAAGTAAACATCAATGAGATCAGGACGAAAAAACAGAAAACATCAAATACAGAAATACAAAAAAACCCAACTGAATAGCAATCAACGACACGAACTCAAGTCGTAACGAGAGTTAACTCAGGTGCTCCGGAAGAGTAAGCAGTTCCTGTCTGCTATAGCACACCTGACAGTTGCCTTCGAAGACAACAACAACAGTAAGTAATAAAATACAACAAAACATTACTTTAGCAACTTATCTTCAATCAGCATTGCGAACTCATATCGATTCGTGAGTGAATTTATAAACCCCAGCAAGAAATAACAACATATAATAATATGAGTTGCGGTATGGCGGAATTAAAAATCAATACAATACTAAAAGTCAGGTACGCCACAAGGTTAAAAGGTAAAATCGAATTGTAAATACACATAAACATATCACTTAAAATCAAATATAAAACGATAGAGGGGCCCGAGTACTTTCGGTACTAATAACAACAGACTTGCCTAGGCCAATATTTGATTGTTTTTTTTTTCTATAACAACACATTATTTTTTTAAGTCTAAATCTTCTGCTTTCGAGGTGTAGTTCGATAAGAGTGACACACCGATAAGACATCTTTAATGCCTTATACCTATTCATTTTGTCTTTATTTTACAGTTTCTATAATTTGAACTAGGCACCTTTTCTTGGTATCCCACTCCTACATTTTCTCACAAGAGGAACAAAAAATATAACCCCCCCCCAAAAAAAAAAATAATTAAACCACTTGTACTTAAAAATCTGTTTCAAGATACGAAAGTCAAGGTCGAAAAGCTCAGTTTTTATTTTTCTCTTTATCTATTTATTTCTTTTTCAGTTGGAAAATATGGCATGGGATCATACAAAACAGTTCTAGGAATAGGAAATGCTCCAAGAACGTAGCTACTCCCATTGCAATCATCTTCTCATTTTGTTTAATTATTTTTTTTCGACAAATGACTGTTTTAAAGATTTAGTAGAAAGCCTTGAAGGCAATGTTGCTAAAACAATGCGATTTTATCTGCAATAAGTTTAGGTGATGCTTTTCTTTTTCATAAGAATTATTTTGAAACTTTTAACATTTTTTTTCTATATTTCATACCAAAACAGTATTAAGACTGAATGTAACATATTGTTGTTTAATAATGTTCAGCTTTCATACAAGTAATGAAAGCATTTAAAAATAAATTGTTATTATTCATTTGAATTTTGAAGATGTTGTTATTGATAAAAAAAAAGTAGATGTGGAATAAACATGATAAGTGAACGCAACAAAACCTACAATCAGCAATAATATAAAAATCCGCAATTGGGACTATCAGATGGCAGTTAACTGTACAACTATGAAACGAAAATGGCAAGGGATTATTGAAAAGTAATAAAACTGTGTTTCACATATAGTACACATGTGCACCAGCTGATCCCTTATATTAGTTTCACAAATATAACAGATTTGGATCCCAGAATCAAGCTAGCGAACAATACCTAGCGAACAAAAAAGCTAGCGAACAATACCCAGCGAACAAATTATAAAATCAAGCCAGCGAACACGTCCCAGCGAACAATTACGTAAAGCCCGGGAAACTGATATGCATGAAGACCAAAGAACAGCAAACACATAACACGTACCTAAATGCATAATTCAACCTGTCCGATATATGGATGCTACATCATAATAATGTGTTCCTAATACAATGGTACTCCAGATTTTGCTTATACCAAAAACATGTTTCGTGTATCCAATATCTCAGCTTTCAAGATTTTTTTTTTAAGTTTGGCTGATATTTTTTTTTATATTACTTTAATCTGCTCTACTTAATTGAATAGTCCGGTGGTGGATATGCCCCAAATAGAGTATAGCTTGTAAAAGAGGCCAAATAGATACCCTGTAACAATGTGTTGCAACTAATTAGAAAATCCTTTCATTAGTTTAATGGTGACGGAGAGGTTTACAGATGGTCAACAAAAAACTAAGCGATTGCAATACCGTACATCGATATCTAAAAGAATCAGCATACAATTTTCATTTTATAATGAAAACTTTTGTATAGCACATATAGCCAAACATGAAATTTCCGATTTTTAAATTCAAAATTGTTTAAAACACCAGGTTTCTTTCCTTGTAATGCCACATGGTCGATATCCTCGGTGCTGAATTTGGCTTCCTTATTCGAACGTTTTGGTTTTGATTACTTTTCGTTTTCAACAGATTTGGAATTTGACCTTCCAATGTTTTGATTTAATGCTACTGATGAGAGGTTACTCCTTGAAATATCGATAAATAGCATATCCAAATTAACCGTTTATACCCACGTTTTGGTATTTGTAAACATTCAAGCAAGCAAAAGCTTTTCGCAATCTTTTATATGTTTAATCTGCAAAACTTGACAATTACGGGCCATAGCTTTTATAGGGGGCATCTGACAGCTTCAGCCTAATGGACATTTTGAAGAGCCAATTGAACTCTAAATATTGAAGCACGCAACATTTTGTGTCGGTTTCGGGATACAGCACATTTTCTCTTCGGAATCTCACGAGTAACAATAAAAAATAAAATTAGGATTTCTCGCCATAATGTAACGTTACTCCAAAAATAAAAAAAAAATCGTCCGAAATCTTTATACTGTTGTTGGTGGTGCCTTTAATACTGGTCTTTTAATCTAGAACATCGCCCCAATAGGATTTTCTCATTTACTTCCTCCTTTAGTACACAACGTCAACTATGGCTGTAAAAAAGAACCAAGGCATCATCGTCTTCACATGTCAGTGGAAAATGCCTCGAATTCGTTAAAAAAGGACAAAGAATCCAGTCTAAAAGCTGTAGCTGTTATACTTTTTGAGCTATAGGTCACATATATTTTATGTGACGGGCGGCCTTAAAACATGTATAACCTACGACATCAAGGAAAATAATACAGTAACTGTAGTTAATGCGTTTTTTAAAGAATAACTTCTTTGTACATCTTTAAGTAGATGGAGCCTTCCCCGGAAGGCATATGTCGCCTGCGTATCTATGTTTTTTTTTTGTAAACAGGAAGTAGATGAGTTATGGGCATAAAACGCTCTACACCATGCAGCTACATGCAAAGTATCAAGAGTCTGCGGTCATGTTGTTGCCCCGAAAAGTGTGACAGATATTTGTTTTTATTTATAAAATATCAAGTATTCGTCAAACAGGAAGTAGTTATTTTTCGAACATAAAATCGCTTTACACCTTATACTACTATGCTATGGGATGCAGCTACATACCAAATATCAAGAGGCTGAAGCATGTAGTTGCCTGGAAAACTGTGACGGAAGTTTTGCATATATGTTCATTATACTGTATATAAAACCTGAAGTATTCGGTAAAAAGGAAGTATCAAAGTTTTGGGCATAAAATCACTTTATACCTTATAGTACTATGGGATGAAGCTACATGCCAAATATCATGAGGCTGTGGCAAGTACATTGTAGTTGCCCCAAAAACTGCGACGGAAATTATGCATATATGTTCATTATATATAGAAAACGTTAAGTATTCGTCAAACAGGAAGTAGTTTTTTTTTTCTGGCATAAAATCGCTTTACACCTTATAGTACTATGCAATGAAGCTACATACCAAATATCAAGAGGCTGTGGCATGTAGTTGCCTGGAAAAGTGCGACGGACATTTTTGTGACGCCGCAGGACGACGGATAGTGCCAAAGTAACCCCTATATGTCGCTTCTGCGACACTTTGCAGGCGACATAAAAATGTCCATTATCTATCTGTAACACAATTTTCATTCAAATAGGTCAATAGGTCAAATACACAGAAAAACGTTATTTTTCACCTTTAAAGGACCATAACCCTTATAAGGGATCATCTGACAATTTCAGTGATCCTGAATCATTTTTGTAGAACTGGATGAGCTTCACAATTCTTCAAGGCTAACTTTTCCTCTAGCACTTACGGTGGACTGACAAAGAATTTTTGACACACGCCTTCTTTGGTGGACTTTTCATCCACATTTTACAAGGAATTTGTTGTGGGGAGGATGTCTAGCTCTGGTAGAGGTACCGGTGACGTAGACGATGGAAACTCGAAAGCTGGTTTTGATGCTTTAATACAGTAAAACAATTCAAATTGCGGTAACACAGATATAAAATACTCTGATTCCAACAATTACAACTTAAACAGACTAACTAACTTCTTAACTACAAACTAACTGACTATTCTTCGTAACCCTTACATTTATACGAATCACAAGATTTTCTCAATTAATGAGTGACAAAGTGACCAAATGGCATTAACTCACATTAAAGCAAAAGTGACAATACAATTAATTAATTATAATCCTAATCTCATTAACCTGACATACCTATCATATTAATATTACAATTGAACACAAAGAAATTAAATATGACACTTAAAGCTCTAAATAGATAATAATAAATTGGTAACAAAGATCACAAACATTAATTAGATAAAGAGCAGAAGAATTTAGTTAAAATAAAATAACAATTAAAATAAAATATCTTATCAAAATTAAAGTCCAAATTTAATATGTCCATAAGCAATAATAAAAACTAACAAAATACAATTTCATAAAAATAATTTATATAATATAAAGAGTTCTAAATTTTAGTCCAAAGTGTCCCTACGACAAATTCATTAGATTTTAACTATTTTACAAGCAATTGGGAACAAATCAATCCCATTTATCCTTTTATGGTAACTTAGGAACATCATTGTCAAACTTTCATAGCAATCGAATAACAGGAACTTAAATTAATTGTGGAAACACAAAAACGTTAACAGACAACGACGACAACAACGACGACGACGACAGCATCATACCATAACAACATAATAATGCACCGGGTATTTTATTCCAAATATTATACTTTGAAATAGTATTTGATGGTATATACCATACGCTGGGTTACTCCTCTCTACCAACATCGTAGTTTCTTTCGATTCATACCATATAAAACCATAAACAAACGCACTTGCTTTCAAATTACTATAGATATCCTAAAAATAAACAAGAGGCTCCTAGGAGCCCGAATCGCTCGCCTGGTCCTTAAGCCATAAGGATCTTTTCTTTAAAGGAGTCATCGCACAACTAAGACCAAATGGAGACTTTTGTGAAGCTTTTGTAAAGAGAAGCATGCTTAAGCAAGCAACATTGTTTCTTTCTCTGCATTAGTTTTCAATCAATAGGACAAAAACATGAAGAAACACTATTCTTGACTTGTAAAGGGCCATAACCCATATAAGGCGTCGTCTGAAAAGTTCGACCAAATGGAGACTTTTGAAGAGCTTAATGAGCTCACAATTTTTAGGCAAGCAACAGCTTTTCTCTTTCTGCAATAGTTTTCATTCTATTGGGGGGAGGGAAACGCTATTTTTGATGTGTAACGGCCATAATCGTTATACCCCGTTAGCCACTTATAGGGTGACTATAAGTTAAATAGGAAGCGGGGGGGATAACTTTGACTACCGATTGTGGACCTCCCAGATATATACACCGTTAGCCACTTATAGGGTATATAGAAAATACATGTAGCTATTCATATGCCAAATTCCATTGCTAAATCTACACTTTTGAACATTTCACAAGCTCTCAAAGATAAGACCTACATCAAATATATATAAGTTTAATAGGAACGGGGGGGGGGGTTAACTTTGAGTACCGAATGTGGACCTCCCAGAAATATACCCCGTTAGCTACTTATAGGCTATATAGAGGATACATGTAGCTATTCATATGCAAAATCCCATTGCTAAATCTACACTTTTGAACATTTCACAAGCTCTCAAAGATAAGATCTTCATCAAATATATATAAGTTTAATAATAAAGGGGGTTAATTTTGAGTACCAATTGTGGACCTCCCAGAAATATATCCCGTTAGCCACTTATAAGGTTATAGAGGATACATGTAGCTATTCATATGCCAAATCCCTTTGCTAAATCTACACTTTTGAACATTTCACAAGCTCTCAAAGACAAGACCTTCATCAAATATATATAAGTTTAATAGGAAGGAGCGGGGTAACTTTGAGTACCGATTGTGGACCTCCAAGAGATATACCCTATTAGCCACTTATAGGGTATATAGAGGATACATGTAGCTATTCATATTCCGAATCCCATTGCTACATCCACACGTTTGAACATTTCACAAACTCTCAAAGATAAGAGCTTCATCAAATATATATAAGTTTAATAGGAAAGGGGGGGGGTAACTTTGAGTACCGATTGTGGACTTCCCAGAGATATACCCCGTTAGCCACTTATAGGGTATATAGAGAAAACATGTAGCTATTCATATGCCAAATCCCATTGCTAAATCTACACTTTTGAACATTTCACAAGCTCTCAAAGATAAGATCTTCATCAAATATATATAAGTTTAATAATAAAGGGGGGTAATTTTGAGTACCAATTGTGGACCTCCCAGAAATATATCCCGTTAGCCACTTATAAGGTTATAGAGGATACATGTAGCTATTCATATGCCAAATCCCTTTGCTAAATCTACACTTTTGAACATTTCACAAGCTCTCAAAGACAAGACCTTCATCAAATATATATAAGTTTAATAGGAAGGGGCGGGGTAACTTTGAGTACCGATTGTGGACCTCCAAGAGATATACCCTATTAGCCACTTATAGGGTATATAGAGGATACATGTAGCTATTCATATTCCGAATCCCATTGCTACATCCACACGTTTGAACATTTAACAAGCTCTCAAAGATAAGACCTTCATCAAATATACATAAGTATAATAGGGAAGAGGGGAGGGTAACTTTAACTTAATTTGAGTACCGATTGTGAACCTCCCAGAGATATACCCCGTTAGCCACTTATAGGGTATATAGAGGATACATGTAGCTTTTCATATGCCAAACCCCATTGCTAAATCTACACGTTTGAACATTTCACAAGCTCTCAAAGATAAGACCTTCATCAAATATATATAAATTTAATAGGAAGGGGGGGTAACTTTGAGTACCGATTGTGGACCTCCCAGAGATATACCCCGTTAGCCACTTATACGGTATATAGAAGATACATGTAGCTATTCATATGCCTAACCCCATTGCTTAATCTACACTTTTGAACATATCACAAGCTCTCAAAGATAAGACCTTCATCAAATATATATAAATTTAATAGGAAGGGGGGGTAACTTTGAATACCGATTGTGGACCTCCAAGAGATAAACACCGTTAGCCACTCATAGGGTAAATAGAGGATACATGTAGCTCTTCATATGCCAAATCCCATTGCTACATCTACACTTTTGAACATTTCACAAGCTCTCAAAGATAAGACCTTCATCAAATAAATACATGTATATATATGTTTAATAGGAAAGGGGGGAGGGTAAATTTGAGTACTGATAATGGACCTCCCAGAGATATACCCCGTTAGCCACTTATAGGGTATATAGAAGATACATGTAGCTATTCATATGCGAAATCCCATTGCTAAATCTACACTTTTGAACATTTCACAAGCTCTCAAAGATAAGACCTTCATCAAATATATATAAGTTTAATAGGATAGGGGGTAACTTTGAGTTACAATTGTGGACCTCCCAGAAATATACTCCGTTAGCCACTTATAGGGTATATAGAAAATAAATGTAGCTATTCATATGCCAAATCCCATTGCTAAATCTACATTTTTGAAAATTTTACAAGCTCTCAAAGATAAGACCTTCATCAAATATATATAAGTTTAATAGGAAAGGGGGGAGGGTAAATTGGAGTACCGATTGTGGACCTCCCAGAGATATACCCCATTAGCCACTTAAAGGGTATATAGAATATACATGTAGCTATTTATATGCCAAATTCCATTGCTAAATTTACATTTTTGAACATTTCACAAGCTCTCAAAGATAAGACCTTCATCAAATACAATAAGTTTAATAGGAAGGGGGGTAACTTTGAGTACCGATTGTGGACCTCCCAGAGATATACCCAGTTAGCCATTCATAGGGTATATAGAAGATACAGTTAGCTATTTATATGCCAAATCCCATTGCTAAATCTACACTTTTGAACATTTCACAAGCTCTCAAAGATAAGACTTTCATCAAATATATTTAAGTTTAATAGGAAGGAGGGTTACTTTGAGTACCGATTGTGGACCTCCCAGAGATATACCCCGTTAGCCACTTATACGGTATATAGAAGATACATGTAGCTATACATACGCCAAATCCCATTGCTAAATCTACACTTTTGATCATTTCAAAAGCTCTCAAAGATAAGACCTTCATCAAATATATATAAGTTTAATAGGAAGGGGGGTAACTTTGAGTACCGATTGTGGACCTCCAAGAGATATACCCCGTTAGCCACTTATAAGGTATATAGAAAATGCATGTAGCTATTCCTATGCCAAATCCCATTGCGAAATATACACTTTTGAACATTTCACAAGCTCTCAAAGATAAGACCTTCATCAAATATATGTAAGTTTAATAGGAATGGGGTAACTTTGAGTATCGATTGTGGACCTCCCAGAGATATACCCCGTTAGCCACTTATACGGTATATGGAAGATACATGTAGCTATTTATACGCCAAATCCCATTGCTAAATCTACACTTTTGATCATTTCAAAAGCTCGCAAAGATAAGACCTTCATCAAATATATATAAGTTTTATAGGAAAGGGGGTAACTTTGAGTACCGATTGTGGACCTCCCAGAGATATACCCCGTTAGCCACTTATAGGGTATATAGAGGATACATGTAGCTTTTCATATGCCAAACCCCATTGCTAAATCTACACGATTGAACATTTCACAAGCTCTCAAAGATAAGACCTTCATCAAATATATATAAATTTAATAGGAAGGGGGGGGGGGTAACTTTGAGTACCGATTGTGGACCTCCCAGAGATATACCCCGTTAGCCACTTATACGGTATATAGAAGATACATGTAGCTATTCATATGCCAAATTCCATTGCTAAATCTACACTTTTGAACATTTCACAAGCTCTCAAAGATAAGACCTTCATCAAATATATATAAGTTTAATAGGAAAGGGGGGGGTAACGTTGAGTACCGATTGTGGACCTCCCAGAAATATACCCCATTAGCCACTCAAAGGGTATATAGAAGATACATGTAGCTATTCATATGCCAAATCTCATTGCTAAATCTACACTTTTGAACATTTCACAAGCTCTCAAACATAAGACCTTCATCAAATATATATAAGTTTTATAGGAAAGGGGGGTAACTTTGAGTATCGATTGTGGACCTCCCAGAGATATACCCCGTTAGCCACTTATACGATATATAGAAGATACATAAAGCTATTCATATGCCAATTCCCATTGCTAAATCTACACTTTTGAACATTTCATAAGCTCACAAAGATAAGACCTTCATCAAAAATATGTAAGTTTAATAGGAAGGGGGGTAACTTTGAGTACCGATTGTGGACCTCCAAGAAATATACCCCGTTAGCCACTTATAAGGTATATAGAGAATGCATGTAGCTATTCCTATGCCAAATCCCATTACTAAATATACACTTTTGAACATTTCACAAGCTCTCAAAGATAAGACCTTCATCAAATACAATAAGTTTAATAGGAAGGGGGGTAACTTTGAGTACCGATTGTGGACCTCCCAGAGATATACCCAGTTAGCCATTCATAGGGTATATAGAAGATACAGTTAGCTATTTATATGCCAAATCCCATTGCTAAATCTACACTTTTGAACATTTCACAAGCTCTCAAAGATAAGACTTTCATCAAATATATTTAAGTTTAATAGGAAGGAGGGTTACTTTGAGTACCGATTGTGGACCTCCCAGAGATATACCCCGTTAGCCACTTATACGGTATATAGAAGATACATGTAGCTATACATACGCCAAATCCCATTGCTAAATCTACACTTTTGATCATTTCAAAAGCTCTCAAAGATAAGACCTTCATCAAATATATATAAGTTTAATAGGAAGGGGGGTAACTTTGAGTACCGATTGTGGACCTCCAAGAGATATACCCCGTTAGCCACTTATAAGGTATATAGAAAATGCATGTAGCTATTCCTATGCCAAATCCCATTGCGAAATATACACTTTTGAACATTTCACAAGCTCTCAAAGATAAGACCTTCATCAAATATATGTAAGTTTAATAGGAATGGGGTAACTTTGAGTATCGATTGTGGACCTCCCAGAGATATACCCCGTTAGCCACTTATACGGTATATGGAAGATACATGTAGCTATTTATACGCCAAATCCCATTGCTAAATCTACACTTTTGATCATTTCAAAAGCTCGCAAAGATAAGACCTTCATCAAATATATATAAGTTTTATAGGAAAGGGGGTAACTTTGAGTACCGATTGTGGACCTCCCAGAGATATACCCCGTTAGCCACTTATAGGGTATATAGAGGATACATGTAGCTTTTCATATGCCAAACCCCATTGCTAAATCTACACGATTGAACATTTCACAAGCTCTCAAAGATAAGACCTTCATCAAATATATATAAATTTAATAGGAAGGGGGGGGGGGGTAACTTTGAGTACCGATTGTGGACCTCCCAGAGATATACCCCGTTAGCCACTTATACGGTATATAGAAGATACATGTAGCTATTCATATGCCAAATTCCATTGCTAAATCTACACTTTTGAACATTTCACAAGCTCTCAAAGATAAGACCTTCATCAAATATATATAAGTTTAATAGGAAAGGGGGGGTAACGTTGAGTACCGATTGTGGACCTCCCAGAAATATACCCCATTAGCCACTCAAAGGGTATATAGAAGATACATGTAGCTATTCATATGCCAAATCTCATTGCTAAATCTACACTTTTGAACATTTCACAAGCTCTCAAACATAAGACCTTCATCAAATATATATAAGTTTTATAGGAAAGGGGGGTAACTTTGAGTATCGATTGTGGACCTCCCAGAGATATACCCCGTTAGCCACTTATACGATATATAGAAGATACATAAAGCTATTCATATGCCAATTCCCATTGCTAAATCTACACTTTTGAACATTTCATAAGCTCACAAAGATAAGACCTTCATCAAAAATATGTAAGTTTAATAGGAAGGGGGGTAACTTTGAGTACCGATTGTGGACCTCCAAGAAATATACCCCGTTAGCCACTTATAAGGTATATAGAGAATGCATGTAGCTATTCCTATGCCAAATCCCATTACTAAATATACACTTTTGAACATTTCACAAGCTCTCAAAGATAAGACCATGTAAGTTTAATAGGAAGGGGGGTAACTTTAAGTATCGATTGTGGACCTCCCAGAGATATACCCCGTTAGCCACTTATACGGTATATAGAGCATACATGTAGCTATTCTAACGCCAAATTCCATTGCTAAATCTACACTTTTGATCATTTCAAAAGCTCTCAAAGATAAGACCTTCATCAAATATAAATAGAAGTTTAATATGAAGGGGGTAACTTTGAGTACCGATTGTGGACCTCCAAGAAATATACCCCGTTAGCCACTTATAGGGTATATAGAGAATACATGTAGCTATTCATATGCCAAATCCCATTGCTAGATCTACACGTTTGAACATTTTACAAGCTCTCTAAGATAAGACCTTCATCAGATATATATAAGTTTAATAGGAAGGGGGTAACTTTGGGTACCGATTGTGGACCTCCCCGAGATATACCCCGTTAGCCACTTATAGGGTATATAAAATTTATGAAATTTTTTGCACGCCGACCAACCAACATGCCCGCCGTTGCTAAGAATAGAACCAGGGGGGTCAGATCCTGGTACGGTTGGTAAAAATACAGAGAAGTCGAGAGCAAGACAAAGAGCAGATAATTAATTTTAAATCAAAGCGCTATAAAGCGTTAAAAGGCAGAGCTAAATCTAAGGCACCGACCATATGATTTTCTGGGGGCCTGGGATTAAAAAAAAATATTCTGGTTCTGATTTTTTGCCAAAAAATTGTCTGGCCAGCTTGTAGGGCGAAGAAAATAATCTGGCCCTCATTTTGCGCATTAGAAAAAAAAGGGATTTTCTAGCATTGAATGTATGGGATAAAAATAAGCTGGCCAGCACAGCGGTCGAATAAAAATTCCCGGCTCGGGTGAAAATCCCAGCCCCCCCCCAGAAAATCAAATGGTCGGGGCCTAAGCACTAAAAATAAAGAACGATCTGTGTTTCATAAACTTGAAACATAGCACATCAGTTTTGTTTGTTTCCTCCACACACTTACACATTTGTTTAGATCTGTAATTTAGCTCCGCCCACTTGATCAAAGGTCATAGGTCAACAATGCGTAAGTAAACGTCAACGAGTATTGATACACGATATGTAGTGCACATTTATATCGCATTTATGTTGGGGTATAAATATGTAACTGTTATTTTAGACAATCCGTATAACATTTAAAATAAAATACACGATTAATGTACTGTAATAAATATTGACTGACCGATTTACCCTGTCTAGACTGAAAAAAAACGCGAAAATCAGATAGCTATATGACTCTATAAGGCTCTGCCTAAAAATGATTTTTTGTGTTAAATAATTGTTTTTATCTGGCTTTAGTTAGCTCACCTGGCCAAAGGCAATATGAGCTAATGCCAGCCATCGCCATGCGTTCGTCGTCGTCTATCGTCCAGTTACATTTTCAATAATCTTCTCTTCTGAAACTACTGAACCTATTAACCTGAAACTTGGCAGGAATTATCTATGACCACAGACGATCCTTATTTCAAAAAGATTGCAAAACATGGCCGCTGTTACTAAAAATAAAACATAGGGTAAAATCACTTGAAATTGCTTATAACTCAGCAACTATAACACATGGAAAAAATCCGAAAGATCTTTAGGCTCTTCAGAATCTAAAGCTCTACAAAAGTCTCCATTGGGTCAAAGTTGTCAGATGACCCCTAATACGGGTTATGGCCCTTTTAAGGGCAAAAATAGCAGGTTTTTTATGTATTTGCCCTTTAGATTGAAAACTATTGCAGATAGAGAAAAGCTGTTGCTTGCTTAATTGTTCAGCGCTAGCTCATTAAGCTCTGCAAAAGTCTCCATTGGGTTGAAGTTTTCAGATGACCCGTGATAGGGGTTATGGCTCTTAACAGGTCAAAAATAGTGTTTTCCATGGTTTTGCCTATAGAATGAAAACTATTGCAGATAGATAAAAGCTGCTGCTTGCTAATATGTTCAGCTTATTAAGCTCTACAAAAGTCTCCATTGGGTCGAAGTTGTCAGATGCCCCTTATAAGCTGGGAGGTCCACAATCGGTACTCAAAGTTACCCCCCCTTTCCTATTAAACTTATATATATTTGATGAAGGCCTTATCTTTGAGAGCTTGTGAAATGTTCAAAAGTGTAGATCTAGCAATGGGATTTGGCATATAAATAGCTACATGTATCCTCTATATACCCTTTAAGTGGCTAACGGGGTATATCTCTGGGAGGTCCACAATCGGTACTCAAAGTTACCCCCCCTTCCTATTAAACTTATATATATTTAATGAAGGTCTTATCTTTGAGAGCTTATGAAATGTTCAAAAGTGTAGATTTAGCAATGGGATTTGGCATATGAATAGCTACATGTATCCTCTATATACCCTTTCAGTGGCTAACGGGGTATATCTCTGGGAGGTCCACAATCGGTACTCAAAGTTACCCCCCCCTTCCTATTAAACTTATATATATTTGATGAAGGTCTTATCTTTGAGAGCTTGTGAAATGTTCAAAAGTGTAGATTTAGCAATGGGATTTGGCATATGAATAGCTACATGTATCCTCTATATACCCTTTAAGTGGCTAATGGGGTATATCTCTGGAAGGTCCACAATTGGTACTCAAAATTACCCCCCTTTATTATTAAACTTATATATATTTGATGAAGATCTTATCTTTGAGAGCTTGTGAAATGTTCAAAAGTGTAGATTTAGCAATGGGATTTGGCATATAAATAGCTACATGTATCCTCTATATACCCTTTAAGTGGCTAACGGGGTATATCTCTGGGAGGTCCACAATCGGTACTCAAAGTTACCCCCCCCCTTCCTATTAAACTTATATATATTTGATGAAGGTCTTATCTTTGAGAGCTTGTGAAATGTTCAAAAGTGTAGATTTAGCAATGGGATTTGGCATATGAATAGCTACATGTATCCTCTATATACCCTTTAAGTGGCTAATGGGGTATATCTCTGGAAGGTCCACAATTGGTACTCAAAATTACCCCCCTTTATTATTAAACTTATATATATTTGATGAAGATCTTATCTTTGAGAGCTTGTGAAATGTTCAAAAGTGTAGATTTAGCAATGGGATTTGGCATATAAATAGCTACATGTATCCTCTATATACCCTTTAAGTGGCTAACGGGGTATATCTCTGGGAGGTCCACAATCGGTACTCAAAGTTACCCCCCCCCTTCCTATTAAACTTATATATATTTGATGAAGGTCTTATCTTTGAGAGCTTGTGAAATGTTCAAAAGTGTAGATTTAGCAATGGGATTTGGCATATGAATAGCTACATGTATCCTCTATATACCCTTTAAGTGGCTAATGGGGTATATCTCTGGAAGGTCCACAATTGGTACTCAAAATTACCCCCCTTTATTATTAAACTTATATATATTTGATGAAGATCTTATCTTTGAGAGCTTGTGAAATGTTCAAAAGTGCAGATTTAGCAATGGGATTTGGCATATAAATAGCTACATGTATCCTCTATATACCCTTTAAGTGGCTAACGGGGTATATCTCTGGGAGGTCCACAATCGGTACTCAAAGTTACCCCCCCCCCCTTCCTATTAAACTTATATATATTTGATGAAGGTCTTATCTTTGAGAGCTTGTGAAATGTTCAAAAGTGTAGATTTAGCAATGGGATTTGGCATATGAATAGCTACATGTATCCTCTATATACCCTTTAAGTGGCTAATGGGGTATATCTCTGGAAGGTCCACAATTGGTACTCAAAATTACCCCCCTTTATTATTAAACTTATATATATTTGATGAAGATCTTATCTTTGAGAGCTTGTGAAATGTTCAAAAGTGTAGATTTAGCAATGGGATTTGGCATATAAATAGCTACATGTATCCTCTATATACCCTTTAAGTGGCTAACGGGGTATATCTCTGGGAGGTCCACAATCGGTACTCAAAGTTACCCCCCCCCTTCCTATTAAACTTATATATATTTGATGAAGGTCTTATCTTTGAGAGCTTGTGAAATGTTCAAAAGTGTAGATTTAGCAATGGGATTTGGCATATGAATAGCTACATGTATCCTCTATATACCCTTTAAGTGGCTAATGGGGTATATCTCTGGAAGGTCCACAATTGGTACTCAAAATTACCCCCCTTTATTATTAAACTTATATATATTTGATGAAGATCTTATCTTTGAGAGCTTGTGAAATGTTCAAAAGTGTAGATTTAGCAATGGGATTTGGCATATAAATAGCTACATGTATCCTCTATATACCCTTTAAGTGGCTAACGGGGTATATCTCTGGGAGGTCCACAATCGGTACTCAAAGTTACCCCCCCCCTTCCTATTAAACTTATATATATTTGATGAAGGTCTTATCTTTGAGAGCTTGTGAAATGTTCAAAAGTGTAGATTTAGCAATGGGATTTGGCATATGAATAGCTACATGTATCCTCTATATACCCTTTAAGTGGCTAATGGGGTATATCTCTGGAAGGTCCACAATTGGTACTCAAAATTACCCCCCTTTATTATTAAACTTATATATATTTGATGAAGATCTTATCTTTGAGAGCTTGTGAAATGTTCAAAAGTGTAGATTTAGCAATGGGATTTGGCATATAAATAGCTACATGTATCCTCTATATACCCTTTAAGTGGCTAACGGGGTATATCTCTGGGAGGTCCACAATCGGTACTCAAAGTTACCCCCCCCCCTTTCCTATTAAACTTATATATATTTGATGAAGGTCTTATCTTTGAGAGCTTGTGAAATGTTCAAAAGTGTAGATTTAGCAATGGGATTTGGCATATGAATAGCTACATGTATCCTCTATATACCCTTTAAGTGGCTAATGGGGTATATCTCTGGAAGGTCCACAATTGGTACTCAAAATTACCCCCCTTTATTATTAAACTTATATATATTTGATGAAGATCTTATCTTTGAGAGCTTGTGAAATGTTCAAAAGTGTAGATTTAGCAATGGGATTTGGCATATAAATAGCTACATGTATCCTCTATATACCCTTTAAGTGGCTAACGGGGTATATCTCTGGGAGGTCCACAATCGGTACTCAAAGTTACCCCCCCCCCCTTCCTATTAAACTTATATATATTTGATGAAGGTCTTATCTTTGAGAGCTTGTGAAATGTTCAAAAGTGTAGATTTAGCAATGGGATTTGGCATATGAATAGCTACATGTATCCTCTATATACCCTTTAAGTGGCTAATGGGGTATATCTCTGGAAGGTCCACAATTGGTACTCAAAATTACCCCCCTTTATTATTAAACTTATATATATTTGATGAAGATCTTATCTTTGAGAGCTTGTGAAATGTTCAAAAGTGTAGATTTAGCAATGGGATTTGGCATATAAATAGCTACATGTATCCTCTATATACCCTTTAAGTGGCTAACGGGGTATATCTCTGGGAGGTCCACAATCGGTACTCAAAGTTACCCCCCCCCCCTTCCTATTAAACTTATATATATTTGATGAAGGTCTTATCTTTGAGAGCTTGTGAAATGTTCAAAAGTGTAGATTTAGCAATGGGATTTGGCATATGAATAGCTACATGTATCCTCTATATACCCTTTAAGTGGCTAATGGGGTATATCTCTGGAAGGTCCACAATTGGTACTCAAAATTACCCCCCTTTATTATTAAACTTATATATATTTGATGAAGATCTTATCTTTGAGAGCTTGTGAAATGTTCAAAAGTGTAGATTTAGCAATGGGATTTGGCATATAAATAGCTACATGTATCCTCTATATACCCTTTAAGTGGCTAACGGGGTATATCTCTGGGAGGTCCACAATCGGTACTCAAAGTTACCCCCCCCCCTTCCTATTAAACTTATATATATTTGATGAAGGTCTTATCTTTGAGAGCTTGTGAAATGTTCAAAAGTGTAGATTTAGCAATGGGATTTGGCATATGAATAGCTACATGTATCCTCTATATACCCTTTAAGTGGCTAATGGGGTATATCTCTGGAAGGTCCACAATTGGTACTCAAAATTACCCCCCTTTATTATTAAACTTATATATATTTGATGAAGATCTTATCTTTGAGAGCTTGTGAAATGTTCAAAAGTGTAGATTTAGCAATGGGATTTGGCATATAAATAGCTACATGTATCCTCTATATACCCTTTAAGTGGCTAACGGGGTATATCTCTGGGAGGTCCACAATCGGTACTCAAAGTTACCCCCCCCCCTTCCTATTAAACTTATATATATTTGATGAAGGTCTTATCTTTGAGAGCTTGTGAAATGTTCAAAAGTGTAGATTTAGCAATGGGATTTGGCATATGAATAGCTACATGTATCCTCTATATACCCTTTAAGTGGCTAATGGGGTATATCTCTGGAAGGTCCACAATTGGTACTCAAAATTACCCCCCTTTATTATTAAACTTATATATATTTGATGAAGATCTTATCTTTGAGAGCTTGTGAAATGTTCAAAAGTGTAGATTTAGCAATGGGATTTGGCATATAAATAGCTACATGTATCCTCTATATACCCTTTAAGTGGCTAACGGGGTATATCTCTGGGAGGTCCACAATCGGTACTCAAAGTTACCCCCCCCCCTTCCTATTAAACTTATATATATTTGATGAAGGTCTTATCTTTGAGAGCTTGTGAAATGTTCAAAAGTGTAGATTTAGCAATGGGATTTGGCATATGAATAGCTACATGTATCCTCTATATACCCTTTAAGTGGCTAATGGGGTATATCTCTGGAAGGTCCACAATTGGTACTCAAAATTACCCCCCTTTATTATTAAACTTATATATATTTGATGAAGATCTTATCTTTGAGAGCTTGTGAAATGTTCAAAAGTGTAGATTTAGCAATGGGATTTGGCATATAAATAGCTACATGTATCCTCTATATACCCTTTAAGTGGCTAACGGGGTATATCTCTGGGAGGTCCACAATCGGTACTCAAAGTTACCCCCCCCCCTTCCTATTAAACTTATATATATTTGATGAAGGTCTTATCTTTGAGAGCTTGTGAAATGTTCAAAAGTGTAGATTTAGCAATGGGATTTGGCATATGAATAGCTACATGTATCCTCTATATACCCTTTAAGTGGCTAATGGGGTATATCTCTGGAAGGTCCACAATTGGTACTCAAAATTACCCCCCTTTATTATTAAACTTATATATATTTGATGAAGATCTTATCTTTGAGAGCTTGTGAAATGTTCAAAAGTGTAGATTTAGCAATGGGATTTGGCATATAAATAGCTACATGTATCCTCTATATACCCTTTAAGTGGCTAACGGGGTATATCTCTGGGAGGTCCACAATCGGTACTCAAAGTTACCCCCCCCCCTTCCTATTAAACTTATATATATTTGATGAAGGTCTTATCTTTGAGAGCTTGTGAAATGTTCAAAAGTGTAGATTTAGCAATGGGATTTGGCATATGAATAGCTACATGTATCCTCTATATACCCTTTAAGTGGCTAATGGGGTATATCTCTGGAAGGTCCACAATTGGTACTCAAAATTACCCCCCTTTATTATTAAACTTATATATATTTGATGAAGATCTTATCTTTGAGAGCTTGTGAAATGTTCAAAAGTGTAGATTTAGCAATGGGATTTGGCATATAAATAGCTACATGTATCCTCTATATACCCTTTAAGTGGCTAACGGGGTATATCTCTGGGAGGTCCACAATCGGTACTCAAAGTTACCCCCCCCCCTTCCTATTAAACTTATATATATTTGATGAAGGTCTTATCTTTGAGAGCTTGTGAAATGTTCAAAAGTGTAGATTTAGCAATGGGATTTGGCATATGAATAGCTACATGTATCCTCTATATACCCTTTAAGTGGCTAATGGGGTATATCTCTGGAAGGTCCACAATTGGTACTCAAAATTACCCCCCTTTATTATTAAACTTATATATATTTGATGAAGATCTTATCTTTGAGAGCTTGTGAAATGTTCAAAAGTGTAGATTTAGCAATGGGATTTGGCATATAAATAGCTACATGTATCCTCTATATACCCTTTAAGTGGCTAACGGGGTATATCTCTGGGAGGTCCACAATCGGTACTCAAAGTTACCCCCCCCCCTTCCTATTAAACTTATATATATTTGATGAAGGTCTTATCTTTGAGAGCTTGTGAAATGTTCAAAAGTGTAGATTTAGCAATGGGATTTGGCATATGAATAGCTACATGTATCCTCTATATACCCTTTAAGTGGCTAATGGGGTATATCTCTGGAAGGTCCACAATTGGTACTCAAAATTACCCCCCTTTATTATTAAACTTATATATATTTGATGAAGATCTTATCTTTGAGAGCTTGTGAAATGTTCAAAAGTGTAGATTTAGCAATGGGATTTGGCATATAAATAGCTACATGTATCCTCTATATACCCTTTAAGTGGCTAACGGGGTATATCTCTGGGAGGTCCACAATCGGTACTCAAAGTTACCCCCCCCCCTTCCTATTAAACTTATATATATTTGATGAAGGTCTTATCTTTGAGAGCTTGTGAAATGTTCAAAAGTGTAGATTTAGCAATGGGATTTGGCATATGAATAGCTACATGTATCCTCTATATACCCTTTAAGTGGCTAATGGGGTATATCTCTGGAAGGTCCACAATTGGTACTCAAAATTACCCCCCTTTATTATTAAACTTATATATATTTGATGAAGATCTTATCTTTGAGAGCTTGTGAAATGTTCAAAAGTGTAGATTTAGCAATGGGATTTGGCATATAAATAGCTACATGTATCCTCTATATACCCTTTAAGTGGCTAACGGGGTATATCTCTGGGAGGTCCACAATCGGTACTCAAAGTTACCCCCCCCCCTTCCTATTAAACTTATATATATTTGATGAAGGTCTTATCTTTGAGAGCTTGTGAAATGTTCAAAAGTGTAGATTTAGCAATGGGATTTGGCATATGAATAGCTACATGTATCCTCTATATACCCTTTAAGTGGCTAATGGGGTATATCTCTGGAAGGTCCACAATTGGTACTCAAAATTACCCCCCTTTATTATTAAACTTATATATATTTGATGAAGATCTTATCTTTGAGAGCTTGTGAAATGTTCAAAAGTGTAGATTTAGCAATGGGATTTGGCATATAAATAGCTACATGTATCCTCTATATACCCTTTAAGTGGCTAACGGGGTATATCTCTGGGAGGTCCACAATCGGTACTCAAAGTTACCCCCCCCCCTTCCTATTAAACTTATATATATTTGATGAAGGTCTTATCTTTGAGAGCTTGTGAAATGTTCAAAAGTGTAGATTTAGCAATGGGATTTGGCATATGAATAGCTACATGTATCCTCTATATACCCTTTAAGTGGCTAATGGGGTATATCTCTGGAAGGTCCACAATTGGTACTCAAAATTACCCCCCTTTATTATTAAACTTATATATATTTGATGAAGATCTTATCTTTGAGAGCTTGTGAAATGTTCAAAAGTGTAGATTTAGCAATGGGATTTGGCATATAAATAGCTACATGTATCCTCTATATACCCTTTAAGTGGCTAACGGGGTATATCTCTGGGAGGTCCACAATCGGTACTCAAAGTTACCCCCCCCCCTTCCTATTAAACTTATATATATTTGATGAAGGTCTTATCTTTGAGAGCTTGTGAAATGTTCAAAAGTGTAGATTTAGCAATGGGATTTGGCATATGAATAGCTACATGTATCCTCTATATACCCTTTAAGTGGCTAATGGGGTATATCTCTGGAAGGTCCACAATTGGTACTCAAAATTACCCCCCTTTATTATTAAACTTATATATATTTGATGAAGATCTTATCTTTGAGAGCTTGTGAAATGTTCAAAAGTGTAGATTTAGCAATGGGATTTGGCATATAAATAGCTACATGTATCCTCTATATACCCTTTAAGTGGCTAACGGGGTATATCTCTGGGAGGTCCACAATCGGTACTCAAAGTTACCCCCCCCCTTCCTATTAAACTTATATATATTTGATGAAGGTCTTATCTTTGAGAGCTTGTGAAATGTTCAAAAGTGTAGATTTAGCAATGGGATTTGGCATATGAATAGCTACATGTATCCTCTATATACCCTTTAAGTGGCTAATGGGGTATATCTCTGGAAGGTCCACAATTGGTACTCAAAATTACCCCCCTTTATTATTAAACTTATATATATTTGATGAAGATCTTATCTTTGAGAGCTTGTGAAATGTTCAAAAGTGTAGATTTAGCAATGGGATTTGGCATATAAATAGCTACATGTATCCTCTATATACCCTTTAAGTGGCTAACGGGGTATATCTCTGGGAGGTCCACAATCGGTACTCAAAGTTACCCCCCCCCCTTCCTATTAAACTTATATATATTTGATGAAGGTCTTATCTTTGAGAGCTTGTGAAATGTTCAAAAGTGTAGATTTAGCAATGGGATTTGGCATATGAATAGCTACATGTATCCTCTATATACCCTTTAAGTGGCTAATGGGGTATATCTCTGGAAGGTCCACAATTGGTACTCAAAATTACCCCCCTTTATTATTAAACTTATATATATTTGATGAAGATCTTATCTTTGAGAGCTTGTGAAATGTTCAAAAGTGTAGATTTAGCAATGGGATTTGGCATATAAATAGCTACATGTATCCTCTATATACCCTTTAAGTGGCTAACGGGGTATATCTCTGGGAGGTCCACAATCGGTACTCAAAGTTACCCCCCCCCTTCCTATTAAACTTATATATATTTGATGAAGGTCTTATCTTTGAGAGCTTGTGAAATGTTCAAAAGTGTAGATTTAGCAATGGGATTTGGCATATGAATAGCTACATGTATCCTCTATATACCCTTTAAGTGGCTAATGGGGTATATCTCTGGAAGGTCCACAATTGGTACTCAAAATTACCCCCCTTTATTATTAAACTTATATATATTTGATGAAGATCTTATCTTTGAGAGCTTGTGAAATGTTCAAAAGTGTAGATTTAGCAATGGGATTTGGCATATAAATAGCTACATGTATCCTCTATATACCCTTTAAGTGGCTAACGGGGTATATCTCTGGGAGGTCCACAATCGGTACTCAAAGTTACCCCCCCCCCCCCTTCCTATTAAACTTATATATATTTGATGAAGGTCTTATCTTTGAGAGCTTGTGAAATGTTCAAAAGTGTAGATTTAGCAATGGGATTTGGCATATGAATAGCTACATGTATCCTCTATATACCCTTTAAGTGGCTAATGGGGTATATCTCTGGAAGGTCCACAATTGGTACTCAAAATTACCCCCCTTTATTATTAAACTTATATATATTTGATGAAGATCTTATCTTTGAGAGCTTGTGAAATGTTCAAAAGTGTAGATTTAGCAATGGGATTTGGCATATAAATAGCTACATGTATCCTCTATATACCCTTTAAGTGGCTAACGGGGTATATCTCTGGGAGGTCCACAATCGGTACTCAAAGTTACCCCCACCCCCTCATTTCTTATTATTCATATATTTTGTATCTTAGATAAGCTTCATGTAAACCTCGTATAGCAAATAAAAAATACCAGTAGGTACCTCATTAGTATAAATTTTGGTGTAGTAATTCGGTCATTTATATATTTCTTTTAAGTGATTTATTCAATATTTGCATGAAATTGTCTGTACAATTTAGTCTTAACGTGACACATGCAATGCTAGGATTGTAATAAATTATATAAGATACATATAGATGGAGTGTTTTTAAGGAAATTAAGTTTTTTAAACGAACTACTTTTTTGGACAACGAAGAGGTCCCTGAACGGGTTTTATTATTTATTTAATCATAGTTTTTAAGCAGTCAAGTGGTCCTTGGTCTATGTAATAAACTTGGTAAAACTTCAACGCATCTTTATTTTTCACTATTTCGTTGATAATTACAAAATAGAATATTTATTTTCATTTGTGTTCGCACTTGCCTTATTTCGTTTTTCGGTCGTCATACATATCAGTTTGGCAGACTTTTTATTACTGTTCGCTGGAAATTGTTCGCTAGCTTGTTTTTGCACAATGTTCGCTGGGTATTGTTCGCTAGCTTTTTGTTCGCTAGATATTGTTCGCTAACTTGAGTCTAGTGATTTGGATCTACATTTAAAAGTTCATATGCCGCTACACAAAGTAGCAAAAAGGGTACAAAAGTCATGTACATGTTATTACAAAGCTTCCGAGCTGAACGTGATTATCAATCTCAGATGACAAAGATGAAAAAACGAAGCAAGGCAAAGACACACTTGAAAAATGAAAAATTTCAACAGTCATGACTTGGTACAGGCATTTCAAATAAAATGATGGAATATACCATGTTTTGTGGCACCAAACCCCCATCTTCCATTGCCACCCAATGTGATATGTGGTGTTGTTCCGAAATCATTGATCCACGATCTGAAAAAAAAAATCAAACTTATTAGCTCACCTGTACCGAAGGTCCAGGTGAGCTATTGCCATCACTTGTCGTCGTTAACTTTTCTTTGAAAATTTTCTCCTCCGAAAAGACTGAAGGGATGGGCTTGAAACTTTGCACACTTCATCTATGGGATGTCCTCTACTAAGATTGCACAAATGGTGACCGCTGTCTAAACAACATGTCCGCCGTTACTAAAAATAGACCAGGGGGGTCAGACTACTGTTTTTGGCTTGTAAATCAATAGTATAAGAGATCGATGAAATCTGATGCCACGCTACTGCTTCAGCATCAAAAGCTCTATAAAAGTATACTTAAGTCGAAGTTGTCAGATGACCCCTTATAGAAGTTACAGCCCCATAAAGGTGAAAAACAGCATTTTTTCATGTTTTTGGCTTATAGAATGAAAACTATGACAGATAGAGAAAAGTTGTTGCTTGCTTAAATGTTCAGCTCATTTAGCCCTACAAAAGTCTCCATAGGGTCGAAGTTGTCAGATGACCCCTTAAAGGGGTTACAGCCCCTAAAATAACGTTTTTTTCATGTTTTTTGCCTATAGAATGAAAACTATAGCAGATAGAGAGAAGCTGTTGCTTGCTTAAATGTTCAGCTCATTTAGCTCTATAAAAGTCTCCATAAGATCAAAGTTGTCAGATGACCCCTTATAGGGGTAACGGCCCCTAAAATGACATGTTTTTGGCCTATAGAATAAAAACTATAGCAGATAGAGAAAAGCTGTTGCTTGCCTAAATGTTGAGTTCATTTAGCTCTTCAAAAGTCTTCATAGGGTGATAATTGTCAGATGACCCCTTCTAGGTGATACGGCCCTTAAAATAACGTTTTTTCATGTTTTTGGCCTTTAAATAAAAACTATATTATAGCTGATAGAAAAAAACTGTTGCTTGCTTAAATGTTCAGTTCATTTAGCTCTACAAAATTTTCATAGGGTCGAAGTTGTCAGATGACCCCTTATAGGGGTTATGGCCCCTAAAATAACATTTTTTTCATGATTTGGGCCTATGGCTACAGAATGAAGCTATAGTAGATAGAGAAAAGCTGTTACTTGTTTAAATGTTTAGCTCATTTAGCAGTTCAACTCCGCCAGGCTTTATATATTTGACAAAGCTTTTGTTTGTACTTGTCTTTTTGATGTTTTCTGTTCTTTGTTTAAGAAAGGAGTCTATCTGTGACTATTTCAGGACTGGGTTTGAATCAAATGCATTTAAATTAAGTCATGGACCAATTGCAGAACGGCGAACAAGCCTACTGGCCTCGTTGAAGGCTGGTGGCAGTTGTCCCTTGTGTTTTTTTCTTGATTATCCCCTGGTTATGTGAGCTGTGTCGCGTACAATTATCCCACATCTTATTATTTTCTATTCATGGGTGGTCTATAAAAAGTACAACAAAAAAGAATTCTAAAATCAAACGAATTAAATTGAAAACAACATGAATGATGTAGCTAACAAAAGCTACCAAAAAATATATTTAAAAAGAATTGCTTTCAAATGGATCGCTCTCATTAAGAGTTCTTTACTAATTTTGATAACTAATACCGGAAAAGCACGTCTTTTAATTTTGATCGCACTCTCTATTGGCTTTGTATTTCAAATAGTTTTGTTAGTTTGTTATTACTCCAAATAACCCCACAATCACCAAGCAGAGAGAATATTTTATCAGAGGAGATATAGAATATATTAGAATAATTATACGTCAAATGACGATAAGGTTGAAACACAAAGCCAATAAGACAACGAGTTTAGACTGCCGCTGAAAATTCAGGAATGGAAAAGTAATTTATCATATTCGACGGGAGATCCGAGGGTCCTACTGGCGCAGTGCTTTTAACTCAGGAGGACAATGGAGTTTTCCTCACAGGGTGCGCCACTATGGTTTTCCGTATTATGGCCTGAGGACACCTGCATGTACAATGACAGGGTTACTCCATTCAATAAATTCCTTCGCGTTAGTTTATCAATCCCTATGAAAGAAAGCCAGGATACCCCGCCTGAACTAGAACTGTGAGGAGTTTGCCATTCAAGCACCTAAATTAGAGTGTTTAATTACTTACTTACTTTCACAAAAGACGATAACACGAAGAAACACACAACACAACAAAACACTTACGACAACACCTCTCCACGTGGCATCGTTGTTACGAGTGGGTATTAAAGCCAGTCGGGGCTCATTGGGTTGCTCACTGTAGGTGAAATAACGGGGGAATACAAGTATTATATATATAACATATAAATGTTCCATTTTTTCAGTTCAGATGCTGTTAGATCAAAGTCAAAATCTTAAATACGTAGTTAAGAATCCAACTCCTTTCTGTACTCAACAAAGAGAATATAACAAACCCGTTTCTGTACTCAACTAAGAGATAACTCACGTCTTCACACAAAGACCTCTTATTGTAGATAAATACGGGACTTCCAACTATCTCTTAGTTGCGTACAGAAAGGGCTTGTATATATTTGTCGCTGTAATTACCCTACTGTTAGCAATACAATGAACCCCGACCGGCTTATTCCCTCGAAACATGAGCTTAGCTATAAACCGACAGTCCTATCCACGAAAACGAAAACCACGAAATTTGGTACCCCACGAATAAAGAGGAAGTCACAGTATTCCGACAGTCCATTAGTCCGACAGCCCGATGGTCACATAGTCCGTATAGTCCGACACCCATTCATCTCTATCTTAAAAAAAATTGGCAAATGCTTCCAGTTTCTTTCCTTCCGCTGGGAGAATGAGTAACACAGTCCCTGTTGACACCTATCTGTCGGATCCTGCAATCGCTGGGATGGATGAAGTTGGCAGGTTTTCTGTTGGAAAGTTGATGTAGTATCTTGCAGAACATAACCAACTTGCTGATGGTTCTTCGTTTCTGTTGTAAAATGTTTTGATTACACAACCTTGAATGGTATCTTTAACACTTTTTTATGATCTCGTTTAGTAAAAGATTGTAAATGCAAAGAATACTATTCTGACACAATCAGAGGAATGAGAGGTCGTGTAGTTAAAATATTAGAAAGTCTTTGGCAATTTGCCATGGCCAATATATGTCTAGATCCTCGGTGCAAGCCTTCCATAAAACCAATAATCTGTAAGCACATGATACTATTACTATGAAAGCGTTTTGTTGTTACTAGTATATCAAAGACTTGATTCTGTATATTAGTTCCACGTTCAAACAATCGAAGACCAATTTATATATAAGAAATCTGTACTGTCGTCTAGCAAGAATTTTTAAATCTTAACACATTCTAGTAATAGGCAATTACAGTTTTAAACAAGAGTTAACATTCGTACAATGGGGTCCTAATGAACGTAATTATACAAGTTGGAGCATTATGGTGTAATTTTTCATCTTGAGGTCCTATCTTAGTATGATTAAGGAACTTGCTCACAAAAAGAAAACAGCAAGTCTTGCTCAGAATTATAGGTTCTAACATAAGTTCTTGGAAAAGACCGGCTGATCTTTCACGAGTGATAGAATTTTTCAGTCTTTTTGCGAGTGGAGCGCAGCGGAACGAGTCAAAAGACCCCAAAAATTCTATCACGAGTGAAAGATCATTGCCGGTTTTCCAAGAACGCGTGTAAGAACCTATTTCTTCCGTAAGAAATTAATCTTTAAATTCTGAAACCTAAGGTGACTGCAATCTAAAAAACCGAAAGTTTAAAATAATGATGCATTTCATTGGTCGACATCATGGATCAATATCAGTATCGGCGGTTGTAATTGGTCAATTGACCAGTGTGAGATCGCTGCACGTGCTCGCATCTCAACCTGGTCATCTCCCACTGAAAAGAGTCATTTACCTAAGAAATGATCATTCCGATAAGACAAATGTATCAAGTGGAGTCCTTCAAGGCTCTATACTTGGACCCCTACGATTCATATTATATGTGAATGACTTGCCATCACTAACCAACATCACTGCTAAAATGTTTGCTGACGATACAAAACTATATGGACCTGCTAGAAACTGAGACGAATGTAAAGATATACAAAGAGATCTCAACTGCTTTTCAGCATGATCTTAACATAATGGTCGATTAACTTTAATGTTCAAAAGTGTGTAGTTTAAAGGATAAATGAATCTTTTAAAACGTCACTCTCTAAATGGTGTTTACTTACAAACGGTTTCTTCACAGAAAAATCTAGGATTTTACATGAACTTAACTCTTAAACCCTCAGATAATATTAGCAATATTAATTACAATTAAGGCTCTAAATATTCTTAAATTATACGACCGGGACTTGAATATGCATCCCTGTTTAAGTCCGTGTCAAATATCAGACATTACAAAACTCGGACGTGTTCAGAACCTATAGACTTAGAATCTTTGCATGAGCGACATCGTAAATTTGATTTGATTGAAACATTCATATACTTGAAAGACATGGTCAAAACTCCTTCGAAATTGTTCTTTTCACCATCAGCTCGTCAAGTCCGTGGTCACCCGATGAATAAAAGTTCTTCTTCAGCAATCGAGGTGTAGACCGATGGAATAACCTACCTGATAGGGCAGTACAAGCCAAGTCAATCAATTCACTCAAGAGAGAGATGAGATATTGTCGACTGTAGACAATATTACAGACAAAGTATACGAAAGTACGAAAGTAAGTACCAGCATTCAGGTAAGTGTCAAAAATAGCCAACATATTATGCTAAATGTGCAACGTGGACAAGCAGAACCCATTTAACGAAAGAAAAAGGGTGGCGCGACCCATGAGAAGAAGACATGAGCGCGAATGGAAAAGCTAGAGAGCGGAGTAGAAGGAAAGATAAGTGCAGGAAAAACCATTTAAACTCGTTTATGATCTAGATCTATATATTATTGTAATTCGACTATCGATCCATCGGACTGCGGAGTCCTGATCTCATGGACTATTGCACTAATGGAATATAGGTGTAACCCCGTGAAGACAATAACCATTAAATTGTTAAAAAATGCATTACATGTAAAGTGATCGATCGATGGTTGAAAGCAGATTTACAAGGCCTTGGAAGACTCCAGGAAGTCTGCTTTTTGGATCTCAGTACATCTTAAAATAGACACCCAAGCCAGCCGAACGACTTTCAACAAAGCTCTATGACAAATGTGACGACTACCTCTTTTCAATCGTCAACTTTTTCTTCTAGTGTAGCAACATCCCTCCCGCTCCAGCTTATGGATTTTACGTACCACAATTGATTTGTTATTCAATGCTAATCGTCACGGCTGACACAAAAATTGCTTACGCAAGATCATATTGCTCTTCGTTTGCTGCCTTCAATTGAAGAAATTTTACGGAAGACGCCATGCGCCCAAAGACAAATATGGGATTTCTATTAGTGCTTGCCCCAGCGCTACAAAACAAAAAAAAATATTCTTAAGTCTTAGATTCAGTATTCTCAACTCCCATGTTAATACATTGAGATGAGAATACTCTCAGATATCAGTATTTTTTATAAAGTTTTGTGGCAATAAAGTTCATGTTGGTTTGTCATAGGGTTTTGTTTTGTGTTCCTTTACCGGATTTGACACACTGATTTGACCATTTGCAGTGCGTTCTCTTTCGGAGCACTTGAGTTCACTGTCGTTACGACTTGAGTTCGCGTTGTTTATTTCTGTTCGGTTGATTTTAATTTTTTTATTTTTGTGTTTCTTCGCGCTGTTGTCGTTCATGTTTACTCGTTTCGCCGTTGCCATTTCGGACTTTTGACAATAGAATGCCCCATTGTTTCTTCAATACAAAAATGTTTTAAACTCAGTAGTATAGGAAAATGTATTCTGAATTCAGATTCATAGCCTCTTTCTTGGCAAAAAAAAAAATACGAACAAATATTTCAATATGTGCACATAGAAATTGTCGTGTTCACGATATTTGACATTTGGTTATAAACTGTCCGGAACAATATTATGTAACATTCCTTCATATCTGCATGCATAGGAAAGATATTGAGGATTATTCATTTAAGATATACCCCCTCTCTGCGTAAGGGGTCTCACAGTATAGATCTGAATTTTTACTTAATAGCGACAAATCTTGTTGGTTTAAACATTTAAGTGATCAAATTGTATGCCCAATAATCAACAAAATGTCTAAAACGAACAAATATCAGCAAGGTCATTTCAATTTATTCATTAATGTAGATCTTTTTTGGTTTATTTTTATATTAATTTTTTGACATCATACATCTATAATAATCAAAGTCCTACGAAATGATTCATGATATTGATTTTCTATATTATAAAGTAATATCATTAATATAGTATTTGTGTATCAAAATCATTTTAATTACGTTCAATAATTTAAAATGGTTTTTTTTGTGTGTGTATTATCATAGACCTGTAATATATTGCAGGTCTATAGTATTATATACAAAAAAAAAAAACACCATTAAAAACAATAATAAACTGGTTTTATTTGTTTGTTCACAAAACTATATATTATTTTATTATATAATAATATTGTGTTTAACTTAAAAAAAACTTAAACACCTAATAGAATGCCTTCATTTTTAGATGTTATATGTTTTCAGTTCAATAATCAGGAGAGTGTTTCACTTGGAAAAAGAGACTTTTTTGGGAAAGGGGGTGAATTACCCTTTCAGTATCAAAACTCTGAGCATCTCCTTGTTAGTGGAAGCGTATGTTGGTCACAGTTATAATTTGGGTTCCCGAATGCGGCACAGTTTGTTTTGTTTTAATCTTTTGCATTTTCATTTTTTGACAGCCTTTATTTGATTAATCTTGATAATAACTTGAAATGACAACAAAGTGTCAGACAATAAATTGTGTTATGCCTGACGCGTGTTTCGTCTATTCAAGACTTATCAAAGGCGCTCTACCAAAAATATTGAAAATGCCACTATACGATTATGACTGAGAGCATAGAACAATTAAACCAAGAATACCAAACTAGGGAACCAACGTAATATGATGCAGGTTCAACCTGATAAGCTCCCGCAGATATATTTTAAAATATGTCCCAAGATTCTTTAATAGTATGGTATATTAAAAATAAATTATCTCGGCGGCACAAAACGACGGAAAATAAATGTTCTGACTTGACCCAAACTGCAGACCCCCCCCTTTCAGAATCAAATGGATGTCCCCTTATTTCTTTAATAACAGCATGTAATGCAAGATTTTGCATAGTTTTGAAAAGGAGCGCACCTGCAAACAGAACGAGGAAGTGTTTTTTTTTCTTCTCAAACTAAAAAAATGACGTCATAATATATGCTTAAAATAGACGATAGAACCGGACGTCATAGAGGACACCTTTAAAAAGTTTCTACTTGCATTTTCGAATGTAAAGTTTGGAGAAGAAACAATTTCATATGCTGCTCAAGACACAACATGGACAAGGTTATAATTTTATGACTGCAGAAATATTTCGGCAGCATATTTATTTAGTTGCCATGTACATTACGTACGCTTTGTGTTGTTCCACGAAAATTGGAATGACAGTTTCCCGCCATTCTGTAACTTTGTTTTGAAAAATTATGACGTCAAAGAAATATATAGCGTTTTCATTAAAAAAAAATCTTTACATGCATCTCTATAGCTAGAAAAATTCAAAATAATCATATTAATACAATATTTACGTATTTTAATTTTAGAAATACAAATTACAAAGTAGAAAATTAATTTTGCATTCCTTGCCATTGGGTGCGGATATGTCGACCATCTTATACCTATTCCGGTTTCATGCATCATAGTACGTATACTCAGGCAATTTAGCTCCCGCAAGGCGGGAGCTTATTACTAAGATGATCAACCTATGTCTGAGGTAGGAAGAACCTTAGGGTTTAGACAATTTTGAAATTTAAACGGATAATTTAAAGCTTTGATGTGTTCTCCAAGTCAAAAGTGTTTTAGACGAAAAACGCGTTATTAAAAGGTGGGGTCGGGATAGTCTTCCTAACGTTGTGCAACCTCTTCACATGTTTTTCTGTTTCATTCCCAGGTAAAATTCATACCCCAATAAAATTTCTGAGACGAATTGATGGGTAATTTCTGATAATTCAATTGTCCATTAGTATCAATGAAAAACATACTTATAAAATCTAAACTAGATTCAATATGTTCCCATCTATCACGTCAATTTAGTTTGCTGGCAAAATGCTTCAATTCTCATCAATCCATGCACCCAGCTATAAGAACTGAAAATGTAAAGAAGACTGAAGATATTATCGACAAAAGACTAGAAAAGTTTTATTCTCCAACCAACAGTAAAGGTAACGATATAAATTTGCAAATTTCCATGACTACATGTACATGTACATGATGTATGCCAAGAAAAACCATTTGAAATAACCATGATAACTACCATGTTTCTTTACAAAAAAATGCTCAGCAATATATACATGTACATTTATGCGACAATCAAACAAAAAATTTAAAATCTAAAATTATTTTTTTACTTCATGAATGAAAAAAATAGTCCATTTGACAATGTTTGATACTAAATACCATCAAATGAGCTATATAGCGCAAATGAGCTATTACACCCAACCTGTTATTATGAACAAGAGGCTCCCAGGAGCCTGAATCGCTCACCTGGTCTGAGTCAACCCTAAACATGTAAACACTTTTCTAGAGCTAAATGAGCTGAACACTTAGCAAGCAACAGCTTTTCTCTATCTACTATAGTTTCATTCTGTAAGCCAAAAACATGAAAAAAACGTTATTTTAGGGGCCGTAACCCCTATAAGGAGTCATCTGACAACTTCGATCCTATAGAGACTTTTGTAGAGCTTTATGAGCTGAACATTTAAGCAAGCAACAGCTTTTCTCTATCTGCTATAGTTTTCATTCACTAAGCCAAAATCATGAAAAAACGTTATTTTAGGGGCCGTAACCCCTATAAGGGGTCATCTGACAACTTCGATCCTATGGAGACTTTTGTAGAGCTTAATGAGCTGAACATTTAAGCAAGCAACAGCTTTTCTCTATCTGCTATAGTTTTCATTCACTAAGCCAAAAACATGAAAAAACGTTATTTTAGGGGCCCTAACCCCTATAAGGGGTCATCTGACAACTTCGATCCTATGGAGACTTTTGTAGAGCTAAATGAGCTGAACATTTAAGCAAGCAACAGCTTCTCTCTATCTGCTATAGTTTTCATTCCATAGGCCAAAAATATGAAAAAACGTTATATTAGGGGCTGTAACCCCTGTAAGGGTTCATCTGACAACTTCGACCCTATGGAGCATTTTGTAGAGCTAAATGAGCTGAACATTTAAGCAAGCAACAACTTTTCTCTAACTGTAATAGTTTTCATTCTATAGGCCAAAAACATGAAAAAATGCTCTTTTTCACCTTTAAGGGGCCGTAACTCCTATAAGGGGTCATCTGACAACTTCGACTCAATGGAGACTTTTGTAGAGCTATTGATGCTGAAGCAGTAGCGTGGCATCAGATTTCATCTATCTCTTATACTTTTTGATTTACAAGCCAAAAACAGTAGTCTGACCCCCCTAGTCTATTTTTAGTAACGGCGGCCATGTTGTTTGGACGGGGGTCACCATTTGTGCAATCTTGGTAGAGGACATCCCATAGATGAAGTGTGCAAAGTTTCAAAGCAATCCCTTCAGTCGTTTCAGAGGAGAAGATTTTCAAAGAAAAGTTAACGACGACGACGACGGACGACGACGACGACGGACGACGACGACGGACGCCAAGTGATGGCAATAGCTCACATGGACCTTCGGTCCAGGTGAGCTAAAAATAGACGAGTAAAGACCAATTTTTAGACCTGAATTACGAATGGCACCTTTATCATACATATGCTTTCAAAAATTTTATGAAGTTTTATAAAACACTTTTACAAGTTGAGAGTTGACAAATCAAAAACATCAATTTGAGTTATCAAGAATAAGGTTTAGTTACCTCAATGTTTCTAGTTGAAACTTTTAACTATCACATAAAATACATGTAGCTAAGATAATTAATAAAAAATGTATGCTTCAGTCATGTCAGTCTGTCTCAAATGTCGTCTGACCGGCAAACATTGAGTCGAACCTGTAAACTGATTCTCATTACCGGACCAAATGTCTGGCATAATTTTTGTTACTTTGTTGTACATGTTGTAAGTTTCATTTTTTATTGTTCAGCTTTGTCAATTTTTCATGTTTTTTTTTCTTTATTTTTTTGCAACGGTATGTATTCGCATCAAAATTACGAAAATTTTCAGGGTCTCTAAAAGTCCCGGGACATAAAATGGAAAGAAACTGTGCCGCACATGCACATAATTGTTAAAAATTGTATATATTTGTGTTGATTTCCGAAAAACATGAAAAATAACAAAGTAAGGTAAAACTTTGGTCAGAAAAAGTTTGGGTCAGCCCGGCAAGGAATTATAAGTTGTTAGACCAAATGTCATTTTGGCACAGTCTGATGCTTAAATGAATAAACAGTGCAATAATGTTCTTACAGATTTAATGTTTATCAGATTCTTAAACAATAACTGCCTTTTGAAAAATAACAATATTAATGATAGGCTTTATATATTTATTATATTATGACCACCATATCATTATGCTGTTGACTAACTTTGTGTTAGCTGTCTGAGGATGAAACGCTGCATCTTATTTACTTTTACTGATATCTTCTTGCAGTTGAGGAATATAGATTGAAATTTCCAGAGCCAGTAAGATTAATACATGAGTTGACCAGTCCCCTTGTAGAGTCACCCAAGGAGAATAGCCTGTCAATTTATTGTAAACCCAAGTTTAATGGTAGACTATGGAAAGCCTCCATACAATTCACCTTTCCTTCAACCTTCACTGTTGTTGGCATCCACAAAGATCGGAATACAGCTAAGGAATATGCTTATTTAGAAGCATGTGAGATATATAGGGTAGGTTTTTTAAAATCACTAATATACATGATATATAGGGAACAACCACTATTATTAAAGTGGGTAAAATTTTTGAGGTTCTGACATGTATTTTTGCTATACTCGAAAGGTCCTTGAAAGCTGAATAAGCTTGCTAATCTAGAACCTTACATTGAATTTAAAAAAAAGAGCATAGATACATGTACACATGTACGTTAGAAGAGGTATTGAAGCTTTCTACATATATCACTGTATATCGTCAGCACTTGGTGTCTGTCTATTTCATCCATGATTGTTGAACTTATCTTCTGTGATTTAAAAATCTTTTCTTCTCACTTCTGAAATCACTGAAGTTATTACTTTGAAACTTTACACACTTCTGTTCTTAACAACAAAGATTACACTATTGGTGACTGCTTTGCTTAAAACAGATGAAAATTTTAGATTGATAAATCAAAAAGTATTAAAGAAAGAGAAAATATGTTGCAACATAATTCCTCACAGCACCAAAAAGATTTTCATCTTCTCTAGCTAAGGATTTAGGTAAGAAGAGTGTAAGGGTTTGTAACCCTTGGCTGGTGAAGATGAAAGATATTCAAAACACTCAATAGTCCATTTGCCAATAAGCTTTGCTTCAGATTTTTATACGACCGCAAAATTTTGTGATCGTATAATGTTATGGCGATGTCGTCGTCGTCGTTGTCGTCGTTGTCGTCTGGGAACATTTGATTTCCGTGCGATAACTTGAGTAAATGTTAACCAATTGTTTTAAAATTTTGATATGATGTTTGTAACCACTAAAGGAAGGTTGGTATTGTATTTGGGGTTTGTAGCCCCTACTGTTTTAGAAAAAAGGGCCAAAAGGGGCTAAAACGGGTGTATTGACAAAACTGTTGTAAAATGTTTGTTATTCATTCGATTTTGAAAATTCTTTTTTTAATGAATTCCTCATTAAATTCTGTCAACTAAATGTGTCAATGATTTTGATATTTATTGCACCGTTACATTGCTACAGGGGGTCAAAAAGGGGCCACACCCCAAAAATCGACTTTTTTATTTGTGGTCCGATTTTCAAAATCTTTTTTTCATTGGAATCCTTGTGAAAATCCCTGCCTGCGTTTTTCAATCAGATTTGCAATATCTCTTACCGTTTTTGAGAAATTAGGGATCAAAGGGGTCAAAAACGCCATTTTAAAAGTTTGTCAATGCAAATAGTTTATACCAAAAATCAAGTGGTAGTGGGCCTGCTAATTGTTATGAAGTTTATATATGATGATTATATCCACTAAAGGAAGGTTGGTATTGTATTTGGGGTTTGTAGCCCCTACTGTTTTAAAAAAAGGGCCAAAAGGGGCTAAAACGGGTGTATTGACAAAACTGTTGTAAAATGTTTGTTATTCATTCGATTTTGAAAATTCTTTTTTTAATGAATTCCTCATTAAATTCTGTCAACTAAATGTGTCAATGATTTTGATATTTATTGTACCGTTACATTGCTAGAGGGGGTCAAAAAGGGGCCACACCCCAAAAATCGACTTTTTTATTTGTGGTCCAATTTTCAAAATCTTTTTTTCATTGGAATCCTTGTCAAAATCCCTGCCTGCGTTTTTCAATCAGATTTGCAATATCTCTTACCGTTTTTGAGAAATTAGGGATCAAAGGGGTCAAAAACGCCATTTTTAAAAGTTTGTCAATGCAAATAGTTTATACCAAAAATCAAGTGGTAGTGGGCCTGCTAATTGTTATGAAGTTTATATATGATGATTATATCCACTAAAGGAATCTTGGTTTTGTATTTGGGGTTTGTGGCCCCTACTGTTTTAGAAAAAAGGGCCAAAAAGGGCTAAAACGGGTGTATTGACAAAACTGTTGTAGAATGTTTATTATTCATTAGATTTTGAAAATTCTTTCTTTGTTGAATTCATCATTAAATTCTGTCAACAAAATGTGTCAATGATTTTGATATGTTTTTCACCATTACATTGTTACAGGGGGCTAATGACAGGCCACGCCCATAAAATCAACTTTTTTATTTGTGGTCCGATTTTCAAAATCTTTTTATGCCCCCGCCACGACATGTCGGGGGGCATTAAGTTTTACTCATGTCCGTCCGTACGTCCGTCCGTCCGTACGAATTTCCGTCAAGCTTTTCTCAGTAACCATACATGAGAATGATTTGAAACTTGATAGGATGGTTGAGTATGACAAACTATACGTCCTAAGCGATTTTGAGACCTGTCGGACATCTACTTTTTGTTTTGGACTTAGGCCAATGTTAAAATATGTGAATATGACTTTTTTTATTTGTGGTCCGATTTTCAAAATCTTTTTATGCCCCCGCGACGACATGTCGGGGGGCATTAAGTTTTACTCATGTCCGTCCGTACGTCCGTCCGTCCGTACGTCCGTACGTACGAATTTCCGTCAAGCTTTTCTCAGTAACCATACATGAGAATGATTTGAAACTTGATAGGATGGTTGAGTATGACAAACTATACGTCCTAAGCGATTTTGAGACCTGTCGGACATCTACTTTTTGTTTTGGACTTAGGCCAATGTTAAAATATGTGAATATGACTATGAAAATTTCCGTCAAGCTTTTCTCAGGAATCTTACATGAGAATGATTTGAAACTTGGTAGGATGATTCAGTATGACAAACTATACGTCCTAAGCAATTTTGAGACCTGTCAGACATCTACTTCCTGTTTGGGACTTAGGCCAATGTTGAATTATGTGAACATGACTATGAAAATTTCCGTCAAGCTTTTCTCAGGAACCATACATGAGAATGATTTGAAACTTGGTAAGATGGTTGAGTATGACAAACTATACGTCCTAAGCAATATTGAGACCTGTCAGACTACTACTTTTTGTTTGGGACTTAGGCCAATGTTAAAATATGTGAATATGACTATGAAAATTTCCGTCAAGCTTTTCTCAGGAACCATACATGAGAATGATTTGAAACTTGGTAGGATGGTTGAGTATGACAAACTATACGTCCTAAGCAATTTTGAGACCTGTCAGACATCTACTTCCTGTTTAGGACTTAGGTCAATGTTGAATTATGTGAACATGACTATGAAAATTTCCGTCAAGCTTTTCTCAGGAACCGTACATGAGAATGATTTGAAACTTGTTAGGATTGTTGAGTATGACAAACTATACGTCCTAAGTGATTTTGAGACCTGTCAGATATCTACTTCCTGTTTGGGACTCAGGCCAATTTTAAAGTATGTGAACATGATATGAAATTTTCCGTCAAGCTTTTCTCAGGAACTGTATACCAGAATGTTTTGAAACTTGGTAGGATGGATCATTATGACAAACTGTATGTCCTTAGGGATTTTCAGACCTGTCAGAAATCTACTTCCTGTTTGGGGCCAGCGGGGGCATCCGTGTCCCATGGACACATTCTTTCTTTATTTTCATCGGATTCCATGTACACAATTTCCTATTATTTTTCATCGGATTAGCAATATCTTTTACCATTTTTGAGGAATTAGGGGTCAAAGGGCCAAAATTGTAAATTAATACATGTATAGAAATAAGGCTTTTTGTATAAGATGTTGATGTAAATATATTTGTCAAATATATTTTTCTATAAGTACACCACAGGATGCATATGTCAAAAAGCTTTGTAAGTCCACCATGGGCTTCATGTGACCAAAGCAATGGACTATCCATATTGGGCCTCCAACGTACAGGGTTCAACTTGTTGCGGTCGTATCATGCTGCGCTCGGCGTAGCTTTTTATTATGTATAGAGAGGGCAATACACTGTACATGTAAAGATCCCTTTGTAGAAGTTGATAAAAGTAAGCTCACTAGGGGATGCTATACAGAACCCACTTGCAAACTGCAAACTGGAGAGGGATTTATAGAAGCAATAAGCTAGTTTCCTTATCCAGTATAAATAAATATGATCAAACCAAAGGTGGATCTAGTATCTAGTACCTGCGTACCGGGCACGCCCCCCCCCCCCCCCCCCCGTTTGACAAAAAAATTTGGTTAGGAACTTAGGAACTGTATGAAACAAGTGGTCCCAGAAGGTTTTTTTTATAATTCCCCCCCTTCCCCTCGTTAGATAATTTCTGGATCCGCCACAGCAAACTAATAGAACTTATGACCTTAATTGTCAAAGCAGTTGTAATTGCAAGAATTGAACAGAGTCTAAGACGTACTAGTGGGGCATTTGAATGTTAACAAGAGGCTCCCAGGAGCCTGAATCGCTCACCTGATATATGTGCCTGAAGTAAAGGTTATAAGGCAAAATATATTTAATGTTGAAAGGGTCACAAGATTAATAAGAGGGTCATCTGACAATATATATGGTGGATCTAAAGGTGCTGATCACTTTTGTTCTCAATCAAAATCTAAAAATCTGTCACAATTTTTGAGTTATTTGCAAAATAATGCAGTTTAACCTAATGTTCTATTTTTAGCCACAGCGGCCATGTTTTACAACCAATCAAAAATCCCCACAACAGTTCTATACACCTAATAATAATAAACAATAATACCAAGTTTGGTTCCATTTGGACTTAAAGTGTCAGAGGAGTTAACGTTTTCAATATAAGGAAATGCAGTTAAAATGCTCAATTTTGATGTTCCAAGGGCAATAACTCCTCAAAGGAAAGGTCCTACAACGTTGACCCTGTTACAAATTTTGTAGATCTTGGTGCGCTTAACAATATGCAATTTAAATTTCTCAAATATCTTGTATTGTTTTCAAGATATTGAGCTCAACAGGTGCAAAATTTGCAAAAAATCCACAAAAAGGGCAATAACTCCTACATGGGTTGTTGGATTTTCTTCAAAATTTCAGAGCTGGTAGATCTTGAGGTGCTGATCACTTTTGTTCCCAATCAAAATTTTGAAATCTGTCACCGTTTTAGAGTTATTTGCAAAAAACTGCCTTTTACCCCTATGTTCTATTTTTAGCCATGGCAGCCATGTTTTAGGACCAATCAAAAATCACCACATCAGTTCTATACACCTAATGCTAATAAACAACTATACCAAGTTTGGTTCTATTTGGACTTAAAGTGTCAAAGGAGTTAACGTTTTCAATGTAATGAGGAAATGCTGTTAAAATGCTAAATTTTGACATTCTAAGGGCAATAACTCCTAAAAGGAAAGGTCCTACAACGTTGACCCTGTTACATATTTTGTAGATCTTGATGTGCTTAAGAATATGCAATTTAAATTTCTCAAATATCTAGTATAGTTTTCAAGATATTGAGCTAAACAGGTGCAAAATTTGCAAAAAATCCACAAAAAGGGCAATAACTCCTACATGGGTCGTTGGATTTTCTTCAAAATTTCAGGGTAGGTAGATCTTGAGGTGCTGATCACTTTTACTCTATGCCAGAATTTTGATATCTGTAGCCGTTTTTGAGTTATTTGCAAAAAACTGCATTTTACCCCTATGTTCTATTTTTAGCCATGGCGGCCATGTTTTACGACGAATCAAAAATCCCCACATCAGTTCTAAGCACCGAATGCTAATGAACAACCATATCAAGTTTGGTTGCAATTGGACTTATGGTGTCAGAGGAGTTAACGTTTTAAAAAGTTTACGGACGACGGACGACGGACGACGGACGGACGACGGACGCCAAGTGATGACAATAGCTCACATGACCCTTCGGGTCAGGTGAGCTAAAAAGGGCAATGACAAAATCATTCAACTTGGACAACACACAAAACAGCTGAATATCAACTATCAATACGAATTCAATCAAGTCCTAACAAGTGCAGGTACTCTGTTAGGGTAAGCAGTTCTTAAAAGGCATTTTTTTATGTTCAGTTTAATGAGCTCTTCAAAAAGTTTTATTTGGTTTTAATAATTTTAAGATGACCCATATCAACAATAAAGGACTATAAGTGGTTTTGCTCTTTATGAATTGAAATGGAAAAGCCTTTTCTCTTATAAACGTTCTGAGCGATTCATCTATAAATGACATGCATTTTGTTCCAGTTGTCCCCATGTCTTTCCTGTCAGCTTAACATCTGATTCCAGGTCTTTCTCGGTCGTCCTCGTTTTCTCTTTCCTTGGGGTGTCCTTGTTAGCGCCTGTCTCGTGATGTTTCCACTCGGCTTCCTTAGGGTATGTCCAAGCCATTCCCACTCTTCTTCAACTGGACACTGGTTGGTCTTTCTCCATAATTCCTTGTTACTGATGGTTTCAGGCCAGTGGATGGAAAGGATACGGCGAAGACATTAGTTTACAAATGTCTTGATCTTATGGCTTGGTAAATTTCCAGGTTTCTGCACCATACAGGAGGACTGATTTCACGTTCGAGTCGAAAAGTCGAAGCTTGGTGTTCCTGCTGATGACTCGTGAATTCCACATGTTTCTGAGTTGGATGAATGCCCCTCTTGCTTTGTCGATTCTGGTCTTGACATCAGCATGTGTGCTTCCTTGTTTGTCCACTATACTGCCAAGGTATGTCATTGTATTTTATGGACTGCTCTATAATCATGATAATGATGCATGCGAAGTGTCGCTATCTGGCCAGTACATGATCTGTGCTTTCTGAAACCTGCCTGATGGTTTCAGAAAGATTATCGTGTACAATTTATTTAAAATTGTACTGAAAAATAAATTACATTACATGTAGCTTAGTCATAACACAATGAACACATCAAAATATTTAATCAAAATTAAACATACTCATTTTTGTCTCGCCTGCGAAGCAGAGCGGGACATAGGTGTTACTTTACCGGCGGCGGCGGCGGTGACGGCATCTTCGCTAGCCAAGGGTTACGATCCGCTACCTCTCATCGTGAAGATGAGAGATAGCGGATCGTAACCCTTGGCTAGCGAAGATGCGGTGACGGCGGCGTTAACTTTTTGGAAAAGTTTTATGAGCACCTCCATATCTCAAGAACAATAGGTCCTAGGTTGACGAAACTTGGTATGCATATGCCCCAGTAGTAGCTTAGTACAGTTGCATCCCCATCTTTCGACCCTGACCTTGATAATCCGGTTGAGTGACTTTGACAATTTTCAATACATATAATAGCAATCGAAAAGTTTTGCGAGCACCTCCATATCTCAAGAACTATAGGTCCTAGGTTGATGAAACTTGGTATGCATATGCCCCAGTAGTAGCTTAGCTCAGTTGCATCCCCATCTTTTGACCTTGACCTTGATTTTCCAGTTGAGTGACTTTGACAATTTTCAATACATATAATAGCAATGGAAAAGTTTTGCGAGCACCTCCATATCTCAAGAACTATAGGTCCTAGGTTAATGAAACTTGGTATGCATATGCCCCAGTAGTAGCTTAGCACAGTTGCATCCCCATCTTTTGACCTTGACCTTGATTTTTTGGTTTAGTGACTTTGACAATTTTCAATACATATAATAGCAATGGAAAAGTTTTGCGAGCACCTCCATATCTCAAGAACTATAGGTCCTAGGTTGATGAAACTTGGTATACATATGCCCCAGTAGTAGCTTAGCACAGTTGCATCCCCATCTTTTGACCTTGACCTTGATTTTCCTGTTGAGTAACTTTGATTATTTTTATTGCATATATTTGCAATGTTTAAGTTCTATAAACATCTTTTGATCTCAGAAACTGAAAATCCATGTAAATTCAAAATATAGTGGAAGTAAGAAAGAATAATTGTTTCTGATGGTGCTGACAGGCGAGACATATTTTAGTGTTAACTCTTGTTAAAAGTATTTACTACTAATTTAAAAACGGAAAAGCAAGAAATTTCGTATTTTTATATTACATGTTTAGACGTTTCCCCGAAAAAATAGTTATTTTCATGTAGATTTACGACAAATTTGTCATGAATCCCTTTCCTTTCTCCATTGTAAACTGTATGTGGAACATCCCTTTCGAAACATCCCGAGCCCGCCTTGTTTTGATCATCCTTAAACCTATTGGTATTTTATTTACCTTCTCCAACCTTTTTTAGGTTGTTCCCTTGGGAAACATATTTACGTTTCGCGAGACATGTTCGGGGCATTAAGTTTTGCTTTAACCTCTTTAAGTCTACCGAATTTCCGTCAAGCTTTTCTCAGACCTGTTTAACGAATTTCCGTAAGCTTTCTCAGACCCGTTGAACGAGTTTCTGTCAAGCTTTTCTCATAGCTGTTGAACGAAATTCTGTCAAGCTTTTATCAGACCTTTCGGGCGACTTTTTCCTGTTTCGGACTGTGCCGATATGTGAATGAATATGATAACGCCCATAATGCTTTTCACAGAAACTGTACGTTGGAATGATTTGAAATGGTGGTTCAGTATGACAAATTACACATCCTAAAAGACATGTCGAACTACTACTTGCTATAAGGGGCTTGGCCGATATGAAAATGAGTATGAAAAATTTTCGTCGATTTTTATCAGAAGCCGTGCTCGAGAATAATTTTGACAGTGTGGTTCTGTATGATAAACTGCATGTCCTATGTGATGTTCAGACTTGTCAGGCTGTTACCTTGTAATTGAGGTCCTCTGCAGGGCCATCTGTTTCCTATGGACAATATTTTTTCTCTGTTGCATGCTATGTATGTATGCAGCATTTCACGTGAGGGACAGATATTTGAAATTTATGGTGTTTTAATTGTTTTCCGTCTGAGAAGTTTTGACATTTGTTAGGTAATGGGCGTGCTTTGAATGTTTCCAGTGTGCAAACAAAGTGATCTTTGAGGTCTTATTACTACTGCTTCAGTATCAAATGCTCTACAAAAGTCGTCATTGAGTCGAAGTTGTCAGATGACCCCTTATAGGAGTTACGGTCCCTTAAAGGTGAAAAAAAACATTTTTCATGTTTTTGGCTATAGAATGAAAACTATTACAGATAGAGAAAAGATGTTGCTTGCTTAAATGTTCAGCTCGTTAAGCTCTACAAAAGTTTCCATAGGGTCGAAGTTGTCAGATGACCCCTAATTGGGGTTACAGCCCCTTAAAGGAAAAAAAAGTAGTGTTTTACCTGCGTCGCCGAAGGCGAAAGCATGTCTAGTAGTCGGGTCACTCCGTCCGTTCGTAACACTATAGGGGTACATGTCTTGTGTAATCTGAATCTCAAAAACCAAACACTAGATTTTTCTGAAATTTTACACAGTGATAACAGATATATTGAAGATGAGCACCTGTCCTTTTGGGGTCATTTCATAATTCAATTAGAAATTAGGGGCCCCAAAGGGGCCAAAAAAGCCAGTTTTTATTTGTTTCCACAATAACTTTTGTTATGGTTGACCAAATGCTATGAAACTTGACAGTAATGTTACTTACAATAAAAGGAAGGGTTGGGTTGATTTTGAATGTCCCCTATTTTTTCGTTTAGAAATTAGGGGTCCAAAAAGGGGGGGGCTAGAAAATGAAACTTTATTTGTTTTCCACAATAACTTAAGTTCTGATTGACAGATTGATATGAAATTTTACAAATAATGTTCCTTACCATTAAATGATTCATTAGCATGATTTTTAAGGTCTTCCCTTATTCGTTGAGAAATTAGGTCCCAAAAGGGGCAAAAATCCAACTTTTTTATTTTTGGTCCTTTTTTGAAAAAAAAAATGGAAGTTAGTTTTTGTCATACATGTATATTGGATACAAAATGGAGGATAAATTTCTTCTTGACCCCACCTTTTCTGTTACGCAATTAGGAGGTCAAAAGGCTGGAAATTGAAACTTATTTTTTTGTCTGGTTTATTTGTGTTTTTAATATGCTTGTTAGATATAAGGATCTTAAATATTTTTATTCCAAAATTTTTCATTGTCAGTCCATAAATTTGGTTGCATGTGACAAAAACTATTGAATGTCCATATTAAGCCTAGAATGTACATGGTTTAACGTACGCGTTTTGCCGTACGACGCAGGGCCAGACATCGATTGGTCTTGTTGGCCTATAGAATGGAAACTATTGTAGATAGAGAAAAGCTGTAGCTTGCTTATATGTTCAGCTTATTTAGCTCTACAAAAGTCTGCATAGGGTTGAAGTTGTCAGATGACCCCTTAAAGGCAAAAAATTGTGTTTTTGGTCTATAGAATGAAAACTATTGCAGATAGAGAAAAGCTGTTGCTTGCTTAAATGTTCTGCTCATTTAGCTTTACAAAAGTCTTCATAGGGTCGAAGTTGTCAGATGACCCCTTATAGGGGTAACAACCCCTTAAAGGGGGAAAATGGTGTTTTTGGCCTTTAGAATGAAAACTATAACAGATAAGGAAAAGTGATTGCTTGCTTAAATGTTCAGTTCATTAAGCTCTTAACAAAAGTTTCTATAGGGTCAAAGTTGTCAGACGACCCTTAAAATAACATTTTTCATGTTTTTGGCCTACAGAATAAAAACTGTTGCTGAAAGAGAAACAGTGATTTTGTTACCTTTTTTAAAAGCAGCCTCCTCCTTTTGAGTTGGGACATTTTATAGCAATTTTGGGAAAAAATATCGACAAAAAAACAGACAAAATCCTTGGTTGTTTAACAATTAAAAGACATATTAAGATATTGCGGAATGCAGTGAAAATCTTTCCAAAGCAGTTTTGTGACCTTCACTGTCTTGATGAGTCTCAAACTGGCGTGTTGGATGTGTGCCTATCTGAACCCCTTTTGTGACAAATGGTTTAGCTGTGAAACTAGACGATGATGAAAACATTTCACAGTATTTACACAAAAAACCTGCTTTACTATTTGAATAGTACAACCAGTGGTACAATGTTTCATATTTGGCAGGATAAATAAAAATTTGCGTTGATCAATAAATATTTCACTGGTACTAGGAGAGTCAGACTGACTGTCATTCAGTTTCCTTATTTTGGGGGAATCGGGATGTGTTTCAATATTTGATTCACGGTCACCAGATTTGTCAATGTCGGCAAGACTTGAGCAAGTAGAAACTACGTTTCCAATAATAACGTCAAGTATCGCCGTAACTACCCGCTTGGATTCAATTTTACTTTGCTGAGAAGCAGCTCCACTGACAGCAAATAATTCCTTTATTTTAAACGATCCCGCTGCATCACGCTTTGTCAGTTTTTGTGTGTAATATTTACTATTATGGGGCATTATGTTTCCCGTTTTTTATTGGGTTTATTTAAGATCGGGGAGCGAATCGAACTTTCTGATAGAAATTCCGACTAAAAAATCGTATTCAACCGAAGCCGGTGTCCTAAGATCCGGGTCTTCACATGTCTTAATCAACAATGCGCTTCAGGAAATGGAGAAAAACATTGAAAAAACGATGTTTGAAATGAATTAAAAGACAAGTAAATAAATCAATCGTAGCGTGATCACGTATGAGAAAAACTTGGCTCCAACGCGTTGGGAATTTTAAAAATTTTGGGAAATAAATACACAAATTTGGGAAAACATATCTAGGGGAAACAGCCGATATTCGGAGGCAATTTGAGCCTAACAAAATCACTGAGAAAAGCTGTTGCATTCTTAAATGTTCAGCTTATTTAGCTCTACAAAGTTCTTCATAGGGTTGACATCAAGACCAGGTGAGCGATTCAGGCTCCTGGGAGCCTCTTGTTAGCAGTTGCCATCAAGATTATATGTTTCTTTGTTTCATACCCATCCCATAGTTCTTTTCATCTATTATGTCCATTGCCCTGATATAACTCAATTGAAAATAGTGCCTATATGGTATCGTAAAACACCAACTTGCACACCATATGTCTTCATTCTCCAAATACATATTTTTTCGTTACAAATTTTTATTGTATTCATGACCTTTTGAACTTTATTGTTTATTCGATATCTTTTATTAAAATCTAATGTTCTATTTTTAGATGGCAGGATTTATAAGTAAAGCAGAAGACAAGGTTACAGTATCATCACCTGACATGTTTCTAAAAGGGTGTGAAGATCTCTGCATGAAAACCGCAGCACCCCGATATCGCAAGGAAAACAATTTTAAAATGCTCACTTCTCAAATAGAAACAGAGGGGAAAGGGTGCTGGGTGACCGAAATTCGGATGTTTTGGCCAGTCCCTTTCTCGGTCACAGCAGAAGGGAAAACACCTTACAGTAGTCAGTTTAAGGCAGCTTTACTTGGCAGTATGAAGCTGAAGGTAAATATTGGTTCTACTGTAATATTGTATTTTTTATGCCCCCGCGACGACATGTCGGGGGGCATTAAGTTTTACTCATGTCCGTCCGTCCGTCCGTACGTCCGTACGAATTTTGGTCAAGCTTTTCTCAGTAACCATACATGAGAATGATTTGAAACTTAGTAGGATGGTTGAGTATGACAAACAATACGTCCTAAGCGATTTTGAGACCTGTCGGACATCTACTTCCTGTTTGGGACTTAGGCCAATGTTAAAATATGTGAACATGACTATGAAAATTTTCGTCAAGCTTTTCTCAGGAACCATACATGAGAATGATTTGAAACTTGGTAGGATGGTTCAGTATGACAAACTATACGTCCTTAGCGATTTTGAGACCTGTCGGACATCTACTTCCTGTTTTGGACTTAGGCCAATGTTAAAATATGTGAACATGACTATGAAAATTTCTGTCAAGCTTTTCTCAGGAACCTTACATGAGAATGATTTGAAACTTGGTAGGATGTTTAAGTATGACAAACTATACGTCCTTAGCAATTTTGAGACCTGTCAGGCATCTACTTCCTGTTTGGGACTTAGGCCAATGTTAAAATATGTGAACATGACTATGAAAATTTCCGTCAAGCTTTTCTCAGTAACCATACATGAGAATGATTTGAAACTTGGTAGGATGGTTCAGTAGGACAAACTATACGTCCTAAGCGATTTTGAGACCTGTCGGACATCAACTTCCTGTTTTGGACTTAGGCCAATGTTAAAATATGTGAACATGACTATGAAAATTTCCGTCAAGCTTCTCTCAGGAACCTTACATGAGAATGATTTGAAACTTGGTAGGATGGTTAAGTATGACAAACTATACGTCCTAAGTGATTTTGAGGCCTGTCAGACATCTACTTCCTGAATGGGACTTGGGCCAATGTTAAAATATGTGAACATGACTATGAAAATTTCTGTCAAGCTTTTCTCAGGAACTGTATAACAGAATGTTTTGAAACTTGGTAGGATTGATCAGTATGACAAACTGTATGTCCTAAGCTATTTTCAGACCTGTCGGACATCTACTTCCTGTTTGGAACTTAGGTCAATGTGAAAATATGTGAACATGATATGAAAATTTCCGTCAAGCTTTTCTCAGGAACTGTATACCAGAATGTTTTGAAACTTGGTAGGATGGATCAGTATGACAAACTGTATGTTATTAGCGATTTTCAGACCTGTCAGAAATATGCTTCCTGTTTGGGGCCAGCGGGGGCATCCGTGTTCCATGGACACATTCTTTCTTTATTTTTTATTAAAGATATATAGCTTCCGCAACGCGATCGAGGTGATTATTGAATTTGTAACATCAAGGGAAATATTTGATTTTTTAATGGCGAAGCTTGCCGAGCGATTAAAATATCAAATTTATTCTTGAGATGTTAGGAACTCAATAATCATCAGAATTTAGTTGTAGAAGGTTTTCCTATATGGGTATAGGTTAAAATGCAAAAATGTGGATCACCAATTGCACGTGCAATTACACTTAACCAAACTTTCTCTAGAGGTGAGAAACATTTTTCAACAACTGGTTAGAGGTTGATAAATGGATGAAAATTTGATAAAAATGTCTTTTCTGTTTACCATCGACTCTGAAAAGATTGTGTATGAGTTTCATTTTCTTGACAATTAGCAATTCAAGATTTGTAAAGACAGGCATAAGAAGGGCATTCAAATATCATTAGTCTGATAAGGGCAAAGACAAAATCAGTAGATATGAAAGAAAAGACGGATAAAAAAGGAAGATTCGAGTTAATCAGTATATATCTTTTACAGGGCTGTAGGATTTTCAGTTTCCTCCTTTTGTACCTTTAAGTTCTATTTCTTTTAAACATTTGACTTATAAATGCTGTTTCCTGTAAGCCCTATCTAAGTGAGCTTCAGGCTTTTTCTATTTCAGAGTCTTGTATGCGATTTTTTGCCGACAAATCCTCTGTAAATCTTCTTACTATTCCCTCTTTTTTGGCTAAGAATCAGTCACCTAAAAACTGATTTTTTGTCAGTGTGGTAGATAAACATGCACCCATGAAACGTAGAAAACCCTGCACTAAACCTGCACCTTTTATCAATAAAGAACTTAGATCTGCTATATACAAAAAGCGTCAACTACATAACAAATTTATCAATTGTAAATCTGATTTTAACTGGGAAAACTATCGCAAACAGAGAAACCTAGTTATATTAATAAAATGAGAAAAAGTACTGTAAAAACATATTTCTATGAAAGATGTGTAGGAGGATCTAAATCCAAGGATTTTTGGCCAACAATAAAACCCATCATTACAAACAAAGGAAGCAATTTTACAAAAGATGTCATCCTAAATGAAAATGACTGTATTATTAACAATCAGACAGAAGTTGCAAATATATTTAATAACTTTTTCATAAATGTTGCAAAAGACATTGGAAATAATGAACCATCTGATGACAGCCATCCAAGCATTGTGAAAATAAACGAACATAAAAATGTAACACCTGAACTAGATTTCACAGCAATTGAAGAAACATTTATGACAAAACAAATACTAAGTAGACAAAATTAACATAAAAAAGGCAACAGGTAATGATTGCATATCAGTCAAACTGTTAAAACTGGCAAAACTAGTCATTGCTACACCTATCACATACATGATTAATAAATCTCTTGAACAATCTGTATTTCCAAACAAACTAAAACAGGCCCAAGTTGTGCCAATACACAAAAAGAACAACACTTTGGAAAAAAGCAACTATAGACCTGTAAGCATTTTACCAGTCATATCAAAATTCTTTGAAAGGGCCATAAATAACCAACTTATGGAATATTTTAGTGCACATTTCCATCCATATTTATCTGCATTCAGACCTGGATATGGCTGTAATACAACATTACTAAAGATCATTGAAGACTGGAAGCAGTCTTTAGATGAAAACAAATACATTGCATCAATTCTAATGGATTTAAGTAAAGCTTTCGACTGCTTACCCCACAATCTCCTACTACAGAAATTAAAAGCCTATGGTTTATCACAGAATGCTCTCATTTTGATAAAAGACTATCTATCCAACAGAAAACAATCAGTGGAACTTGGTACAGGTTAAGTGATTGGCAAAACATCTTTAAAGGAGTACCACAGGGCTCGATTCTCGGTCCTGTTTTATTTAACATATTCATAAACGACATTTTCCTTTTCACACAAAATAGCACTCTTTACACACGGCTGGTCATCTCCTCACTCATAATATTTTCTTATGAAAACAATTCCGTGAGAAAAACTTCCGGCTATGAGAGAGAAGAGGAAATACGTCCACTTCAAACTGTACGTGTGTCACATTTGGAATGTTTTATTACATAGTTGTAGTATATAGCGAAAAAAGGGGAATGTCATGCAGTGTAAAAATTATTTTTACAATAACTTTAAGTCATCGGAATGTCAATGGTAGCACTATCCGTTCTAATTTCGTTTTCCCGTGACTGAAGGAGTGGAAAATTTTGGACAAAAACTATTTCACGAGTCTTGTTTCGATGCTTTCCGTCAAATTGGAGTCGTTATTATTGTTGCACTTGCACTAGATGTTGCCCTAAACTGTTTGGAAAAAGTAGAGTGTTTAAATATGCCGTTTGGAGATAATATGCCAAATAAAAGGAAATATGATGAGAGAGAGGAATGGTTGTGCGGGAGAAAATGCACTATGAGTGAGAAAACTACTTGTGAATGAATGAATGTGGTAAAGTCAAAAGAAATGCTTAAATATAATACCAAATTTTCAAGGAACAACTTCTCATTATCAATTTTTCACTAGAAAAACGTAAATATCCATCTTTGTAGAAAATATAATAGCCAGAGTAGTGCCAATTGTCAAAATGGATGACAAACAAAATCCTTCGAACTTCCGCCCTATTTCTTTGTTAAGCTTTGATATTGAAACATCTTTATCCCTATTGTGTCTCAGAACAGTGTTGTGTTATGCGTTACCAGACCCTTAGATCGCAATGGAAGAGGGAGGTTTGGCGCCATGAAACTTGGTTCAACCCACCATTTCTTTTGAAGTGTCTGTACCAAGTCAGGACTATTGCGCTCTTCAATTTCTTTCGTATGTCTTTGCCTTTTCTTCTTGGGTATATGAGATTGATCATCCCAGTTGGTAATTTTGTTGTTACCTTTATTATGCTTACATATATTATGATATATCATATTATAGATATAACTCTCTGCTCTATCCATACCAATCGGGATTTCTCCAGCGTCACTCTGCTATAGTTTAGATAACAAACTATCAAATATTTTGATTTTCTGTGACTTTTCTAAGGCATTAATTGATAGAGTAAGGCATCGGGGTTAAATAGCTAAACTAAAATCATATGAAATGTCTGTTCCTGTGTTGGACTGGATAAAAGACTATATAACAATAAGGAAACAGTTTGTTGCCCTAAATCTTACTTCTAAATCTTAGATTCCATTCTAGAATATCCATTCTAGAATACGTCACTGGTGCAATACCTTGAATTATGATTTTCATAGAATACACGTTATTGAAAACTTCATGTGCATTTGTGGGACTGCATATGAAGAGGAATATCATTTTAACCTGGAATGTCCTTTATATGAAGTTCAAAGATATTCAGTTTTTGATGTACAAGATTTAATAAGATAACTGCACACGAGCTGTGACATGATCTCTGACTTTGACATTTTTCACCTAGAATGATTGGTATTTCAAAATGAAAATGAAAATGCAACAGTACTGTTGAGGTAAATCATGTCGTACGTGCGTATATAGGAGGAATAGATTTCCAACAGCATGAACAGGTCAATAAAGTCTGTACCACGAAAAATGACCTGTTACGTATTTATGTTACCTGCATGTCGTTTTCATATTTTTGTATTGTATATTAATTCATGGATAAGACAATCAATAAGTTGGTATAACATAATGTCCAATCCATTAAATTAAACTCAATTGCAAGAAACAAAAGCAAAGACAAGCTAGCTGTATAGAGTATAATGATGATGGCGGAACCAGCGTTTCTTCATAAACATAGTTTTTCAGAACGTCCAATCATAGCCGTTACCCGAGGACAAATCTCGCGTTTTTTAAATTTAAAAATAAAAAAAAAGTCAAATTATATATTTAAGTGCATTTAATTTGTATTTTGTTTGTTGTTGCTGTTGCTGTTTTTTTTTTTTGGTTTTCGGGTGTGTGTTTGATTCTGCTTCTTTTGTTTGTTTATATTTCAATAGGATACATCTTATTTAGGACTATATATGTAAAATACGAAAAAATAAACTCTAGATAGAACACATTGTGGTACCATTCATTCATTTACAAGTATTTTTCTCACTCATAGTGCATTTTCTCCCGCACAACCATTCCTCTCTCTCATAATATTCACATTTTTTCGTCATATTATCCCCAAACTGCAAATTTAGACATTTTACTTCTTTTCAAACAGTTAAGGGCAACATATGGTGTGAGTTGACAAATAATTACAACTTCAAATTGATGGAAAACATCGAAACAAGACTCGTGAAAAAGTTTTTGTCCAAAAATTTCCACTCCTTCAGTCACGGGAAAACGAAATTAGAACGGATAGTGCTACCATTGACATTCCGATGACTTAAAGTTATTGTAAAAATAATTTTTACACTGCATGACATTCCCCGTTTTTCGCTATACACTACGACTATGTAATAAAACATTCCAAATGTGACACACGTACAGTTTGAAGTGGACGTATTTCCTCTTCTCTCTCATAACCGGAAGTTTTTCTCACGGAATTGTTTTCATAAGAAAATATTATGAGTGAGGAGATGACCAGCCGTGTACAACTACGCAGACGACAATACCATATCATATGCTCATCACGATATTGATACAGTCATCAAAAATCTGGAATCAGACAGTTTAGCACTAATTGATTGGTTTTCCAGTAGCCAAATGAAAGCTAACCCAGAAAAGTTTCAAGTTTTGGCCGTGGGCAAGAAAACTAGGGACAAAAATATCAGTTTTAATTTGGCTGGAAACACAATACAGTGCGAAAACGAAGTAAAGTTGCTAGGAGTCACAATAGATTTTGAGCTCAAATTCAACACTCATATATCAAAAATTTGTAAAAAAGCATCAACACAACTTAACATTCTTAAAAGAATTGGAAAAAATCTAAACCGACTGGGTAAATTTACCATATACCACTCATATATTCTTTCAAATTTCAATTTCTGCCCTCTCAGTTGGCACTTTTGCAGCAAAAGCAATACAAACAAGATAGAAAAAATTCAAGAACGATCACTTCGATTTATATATGATGACTATCACAGCAACTACGAACAACTGCTACACAAATCAAAAATGCCAACATTAGAAATTAGACGTATAAGAACTATGGCTATTGAAGTTTTCAACATCGTAAACCAATGAAGTCCATCATACCTACACGATTTAATAAATATAAAAAACACCAAACATTCTTTCAGGTATCAAAAATTGGCAACTATTCCATCAGTAAAAACGACTACATACGGAATAAAGTCATTTAGATATACCGCTGCAAAGCTTTGTAACTAGCTGCCAAACCACTTCAGAACAGGAACTTCTTTTAACCAATTTAAAAGTCTCGTCAACTCATGGAATGGCAGCTCGTGCCACTGTTCAGCATGCAAATAATTACTTTTCTTTGCTGCAAGTGCTAATTTGAAACTCCCGTCTACCATACTGTCTTTCAGATATTTTTATTACTCCATGCTTTATGTTTAGATGTCTACTAATATGATTGTAATGTCTTTGTATGTCTTATGTACATTAAATTTGTGTTTTATGTTTTATATGTTACTGTGTGTACTGCATGAAACTGTTTTGTCTTATTGTAACTGTATGTCTTATGTGTACTGTGTTGTTATATGTTATGTCGGTTTTAAAAGCTCATTAGAGCTTGTGTTTTATGTTCTGTATACGTACCGACTTTAAATAAAGCTTTTGTATTGTATTGTATTGGGATCAGGGGTGATTGTTGATCCTGCTTTACCCATCTCTGCAAACATAAGAACTTTGGATTGAAAAACGTTAAAAAGTGATGAAACTCTAAGCAAATCCCTTTACAATCTAGTAGGACTATTTGGTTGGCTACTGTACACATATCTAAAAGAGGAAGTATGAGTTATCTGCAGAGTAACATAATAATTTTCAAATCTTATATTCTTCAGGTTATGAATCTTCTTAATGAGGAGAACAAAGTTGTGATTGGGAAGTTTTTAATTGGAAGATCTCTTAAGGAAGCTGACTTTTTTTTTATACCAGATGTCGAAGACTATAATCCTGACTGTATAATGCATGTTGATTCCTCTTATAAAGGAATAGGTGGGCATCTTAAGATCAAAGGCGAGACGGGAGTCCGGTGGTTCTCCGAGCCCTGGCCAATAAGATTGAGGGAGAAGTATTTTCCTGTTATATCCGAGTTTAGGTCTTCGTTTGGTGAAGTCTATGCCCTAGTGACGGCATGCTACACATGGAAGCATCGGTTCAAGGACAAACGGGTTCTGTGTTACGCTGATTGTTTATCAACTGTTAACATGATTAACAGGGGGCTTTATGTTTCTAGACAATCCTATGTCAAATACAACAAAGTCTGCGGCCTGTTCTTCAATACTTTAAGGAAGTATAACATTCAGTTTCTTGCCGTACACAAGTGTAGGGACCATAATAAGGCCGCTGACAGTTTATCTAAATTGAAAGTTGAGGACTTTAGAAAAGAAGTTCCAGAGGCTTATGAAAAGGCAAAGAAAATCAAACAGATTTCGTTTTGTAATCCATGTATGTACTTGAATGCAGAGAAATTTATGAAAAGGCGATGAAACATAAAATGTTTTTAAGTTTTGTTTTCATAGAAGCAAAGAGATATCAGTGGGGATTTGGGATTTCCTAAAGCGAATAATGTAAAAGCAAAATCACTTTACACGCATGACACAAAAGACAACCAAAAACACACACACAAAACACAAAAAAAAACACTTTCTTGAAACAAAACAACCCTACTGAAAACCAAAACATGAAAATGAAATACAAATGAACTCTGATATCTGTCAGATAGTATGTTTTTGACTGGTCTGTCAGACCGTCCGTCCAATTGTGATCACAGTTTTTGGACGCAACTCCTCTTAAACCACTCAACAGAATTTCACAAAACTTAGTATGCAAAAAGTACCTTAAATGTGGTTGTGCATCTTACCAGGAATCTTTTATTCAAAAAATTTTGTGGAAGTTATGGCCCTTTGGACTAAGAAATTCGCCAAAAATCCTGATTCATCATCTTGTGGACATAACTCCTCTGAAACTTCCAAACAAATTTAACGAAACTTAGTTATGCAAGAAGTACACCCTATGTGATTATGCATATATATAACAAGGAAAATTGTGTCCGCAATTTTTTGTAGGAGTTAAGGCCCTTTGGACTAAGATATTTGCAGAAAATCGTGTTGTGGAGCAACTCCTCTGAAACTACTGAACATATTTAAATGAAAATTGGTATCAAAGAAGTATGACATATGTACCTGTGCATGTTATTCGCAAAAATTAACAAGCTCAAGGTTTATTTTTATAGTCAAATAGCGGAACGCGTGGGGTATGTGAGCGTGTTCTTTCATGATTAGATCAAATAGATTTACAATGTATGAAGCATTTTGGGATTTAAAAAAAAAAACATTTTAAAGTGTATTGACAACAAAGGTGTGAGCTATAGGTTTTGAAAAAATGAAAAGATTACTTATTGTAACTCGTATAAAACACTTTCATAAACATGGGAGAACCTAAACATCGACGATGCAGTCTGTTTGTGGAAAGATGAATGTGTAATTTACCATGATTTTATTATGCTGTTTTGATACTTAGAATCATAGACATGTAATATACAGGTCTATGTTAGAATGTGATAGCCATGAAAGAAATTTAAATGTTGAAGTCGCGTACACTTATTCCACATCTCTTTATGGTCAAATTACTTCAATAACAACCCAAATGTGAATAGTAATACTAATTCATTCGTGTTTTTCCCAATGTCCCTTCATTGATGTCTATGATTAGTTATCAATTTCTGAAGAAATGGAATGACTTAACCAGTTTTTTACAATGATGTTGTCAAGACTTAAGTTGTTTCTGTAGCAACGCCTTTTTATGAGCCCTTAACTTTGCATTCGGGGCAGCTTGTTCGTTCAGACATCCCTTTTCATCAGTTAGTAAGTTCAAGTTACCAGACAAAACAGAGTTTCACGAATTTTGGTCGGATAATATACTGACCGAACTTCCATCGATGGCATTTTCATGTTCTGACATGTTATTGTAAATATAAAATCAACTTGTTTGTATACAATTGTATTGTAAAAAATATATTAAAACTATTCTTGCACATAAAATTACCTAGCATGCTTTTGCATGTATATGTAAGTAATTATTATATATGCAGGGAGGAAGTAATCAATATTTAAATTTATGTTGTTTCCTCAGCTACACATATATTTTCCTTGTTTTCTTGCACCATAGAATTTTCATCCTCTATAGTAAAACCATTATTTATTGAAGCCTTTTCACTTTTCTCACTTTGTTTATTTGAATCGCTTATCTTTTCTTTTAACGTTTCCTTTTCTGTTTCTTCGTTCTCCACGTTTTCGGAGATGTCACTTAAATCTATTAATTCAGACGACAACTTTTCAGTTTTTAGTATTTCCATTGCAACTTCCGGATCATTCCTGTGATTTTTCATTTCGAGGCTACTTCCGTTTTGCATTGATTTGGTAGATGGCGTTACAATGGTACATTTTCGTTTGTTCCGAGAACAACATTTCTTATTTAAATAAATTCGAAGCAAATGAAGTAAAAACATGATAAAGTGGCATATAGGAATAGCCACTAAAACAACCAAAAGAGCTATCATAGCAGTGTATGTAGTGTTGCTCCAATCCAAGATTGAGTATACATATTTTTTGTTATTGTGGTCAGTTCCACCAGAAACTTGATATATCACAGTAAAGATGATGTAAATTATTCCAAATATCATTGGATGAAAGAAATGGTAAAATCGAATTGGAATTCCAGTCATTAATAAGTTAAGTATCACATAGACAGCATTTAAAGCATGCGTTTCTATATTCACTGCTGTCATTGGCTCCTTGCCTACAAAGAAATAAAACATTGTAACTCATAAATAAAAAAAAAAAAAACCTAAAACATCATAATGGCTGTATCAATACACAAAAATATTCAAGCAAGAAATCTTCATTTAGATTTTTTTAAGACCTTTTAAGTTATTCATTAAATAAAGAGGGAGTTGAACATATTTTTTAAGAAAGTAAAATGTTGTCTACATGAACTTATTATCCTTTTATAAAATAATTATTGAAGATTCTTTACAAAATCTTAGAGTTTGATGCATTCGTTACGAGATAAGAGATTCAAAAAAAAACGAAAAAAAAACACCATCTTATAAAAACCTCTTATGCTTTAATACATCAATGATTCTTTAACTGGCGTTTTGATAAAAGAAACAACAGTCAATGACCTTAAGATTGAAGTGTAAAGGAAGGTTTTTGGCGTCTTAAAACCTGGTAAACGTTATTCACCAGTGCTTTAGAAATGCATGACCATATTTTTCCCGGTTTTAATCTTATACTTACTTGAATAAATAAGACCCCAATACATGATGGAAACTGTTACACTGATAGTATTTGATACATTGAATAGCACCCAGTCTGCTTTGAGATACCACGGCATTATAGGGCAGATATCTACAACATAAAATATAAATTGCATATTCTGATTATATATCAAATAGAAGAAATCAACAAATAAGATAAATGACAATTTTCAATATCAAAAGTAAGGATTTTGCAATTAAATACTTATACGGTTGAAGACTCTACATCAATAATTCAAAAATGGACATTTCTCGCGTAAAATATCTTCAGTTGCAAGTCGATGAAAATGCAAGTGGTATTTTTGTAATTTTTATGAAAATTTACCCGATTAGAATAATCATTGCATTCGTCAGGTAGTGAAATATACAAAACAAAAGAATGCTGTCATCCAAATGTGGGAAACACAATTTTCAGCTCTGAATAGGGACATAAAATGTGCTGTTTTGCTTATTCAAAAATAGTTGCAGAACATAAAGTCTTTCATTTGAAAGTTTCTTACCACAAACAGAGTACAAAACAGTTTAGTCTGAATTTAATATTTCTGTATTAAAACTCCTGACATTTTTACCATTTGATTATCATTAATCTACAATCGAGATAATTTTAGTTTGACTTAAAGTATTAGCCTTGGCGATGACACTTAGGCTTTGAATTCAACGACAGAGATTGAAGATATCTGATAATCAGAAATTAAAAGCTTACATCCTACAGTAGTTTATTCTGTTTAACCAATTGGTGCTCTTGAGCTTTTATGTACAATTTGAGAAAATATAGTATACCTTGTAGTATATCTTCTTTCTTCATGCCAATAAAAACAACACAAAAGGCGTCGAAAATGGTTGAAAATGTCAAAATAAAGTAGGCCCAGTCTGTAAGGTATATAAACCATTTAACTTGCTGTTCCGGGTCATATCCGGCCCACTGGTAGCTATAGATTCCCGTCAAAATAATCCATACAAAATGGTACAAGGCCCAAAATATACGCCATATTACGTAGACTCTGTGATAGCCGCACTGAAATACAAAAAGACATATGAATATTATCTTCCATTTTCCATTGATAACATATATTTTTAAAATTATATTCAGAAATTTTACTTTATTTCCCAAATAGTTTAGGAGTTTGCCAAGGCAGTCATCTTTCGTGTTTCTTCTATACGGATCGCTTTTATATAAAAACTTACACATGCGATACAAACTTTATCATAAAACTTAAATAAGCGTGTTTTGATTTTTTGTTTTTGTTCATTCTAGCCTTAAATTTAAAATTCTGTCTAAATCTTCGTTCTCTTTGATTAAAAAAATAGAAATGTTTTTAAAAGTTGAAAATCCTACATTTTATGAACTGGTTTGAAGTCAGTTCACTAACGTATTATAGAGTTATAAGTAACGCTATAGTACGTTAGTGAAATGACTTCAAACTTAACATGGATTTGATTTATGAGGACCATGCCTCCCAGCTGACAGACATGGAAGCATGTTCTGCACTTTTAATTACAGACCACACGAGCTGCGGTAGCTTTGGGATATATGAGATCATTCTATTTACGACAAATTTTATGAAACTATATACGCATATTAAATAATATCTAGTCGAATCCAGCTCTAAATGGGACTTCGATATGTGTTATGGAGAACAATAACGTTACGCACGATATTGCGACTTTGTAATTACCGCAAGTTCCTGTCGAAAAAAATGCCTTTGATTAAAGGGAAACAATGCAAAAAATGTAGCAACTGGACGTATAGCTCAATTAAGCTAGAGCATATTTTAGTCACCTTGTATTCAAAAGTTTAAGCCCTAATTCCATTGTAGACAATTCATACACCTTGTCAGCATGGTCAGATAGACGAAGTTATAGAAACTTTATAATTTGTTCAAAGTCCTTGAAAATACGCGATGTTATCCAATTAATACGAAATTGAATTAAAGTGCCCACAAATGTCTTGATGTCACCATAATAGACCGGAGTGTTCTAATATACATGTCTATGTGTAATATTGCTATAAGACTAGTGTAGGACTGGTTTACATAGATCATTGACAGCTTGACAAGTATCCTATAGCAAGCTATTCCTTCTGGAGCGCATGAGTTGGTCGACTTTCATTTCGACCTACTCGAGTACATGTTGATGATAGCAGTTTAGTTGCAATATGTGTTTTGTTTGTTGTGCGTTTTTTTTATGTCTATCGATTTTGCCTTGGCATGTTCAATTTAAGACATTCGATTGCCGCATTGGTACATCTTTGCTTCTTTCATACTTGTAAAAAAATTTTAACGAGAAACATAAACTAACACAAGAACCATAAACCCCTGGAGGGAAAGTGTTCGCACATGAACTAGTTTGTACGGTTAAGCTGTACTTTATTGAATAGAAAATTATTGATAATTTGTCATTTTTGTAGAAGAATTGCAGAAATGCACTACAAAGTTTACCCTGAAGAAGAATTTTAGAAATGCATTGCTTGTGCTTGATTGCATTAATAAAGCTGATACAATGAGTAAGATATAGATTTGAAAATATCTTAACCGATTTTCACACACACATATAAAAATTTATCTTGGTCTAAAAGTAGAAATCTTATAATAGGTCCTGATTCATTAACCTAATTTAGCATCAATTGACTTAAAATATCCTTTTATTATCATGTATAAATGCATTGTTCTTTCAGGCACATTCTTTATATTTTTGAAGGTTTTTAGTGAGTAAGTGAGTTGGTGTTTTACGCCCGTGCAACGCTATAAAGGTTATTTACAGGCGATGAACATGAAAAGGGTGATAAAATGAACATGAAATGATGATGATAAATGAAATATTGGGGTGGGGTGGGAAACAAAGGACCGGTAAATTTTGAAGAACCACAGGAAAAGGGGAGAGGTGGGTAGGGGCAGAAAATTTAGCCTATGTGGTGCACTACTTGGCTGTCCACAAAGGGGTCTTTTACGTGCATGAAGCGTGGCATTCTCCACACACGTTGGCCCACTATGGTCGGCGGTCAGGGTTTCCGTATTATAGACTTGACAACCCCCGTGGACGAGGGCAACCCTATTCAGCCACCTAGGGTACACGCTTGGTCGCACTGACCCGACATCAGAATCCCAAGACCCTTAGTTGCCTCTTACGACAAGCTAGGCTCTGCTGCGGGCCTATTCGCCACCCGGGCCCCGCACGGGACTGGAAGGTTTTTAGCTCAGTACAGATAATATAAAACCATATGATTTCCGATAGTTAAATCTTTTGACACTGAAATAAATTATATGTAACTAAGATGGACACAAAGACCAAGGATAAAAGCATTTGTCAATTATGATTCCATATTTGCATATTCATGTTCATGACATTGCTTACCATTTACATGTATTAGATCATCAGTTGAATCTATCATTGGATAGGAAGTACACCATTCTTTTCAAGCGGGTGTATAGATAGCTAGTGCTACATATCAAAGAGAAGACAAGTCTAAATCATAAAATGTTTACATACTAAAATTGTAAGGGAAATCATTTATAAGCATTAGAAACCCGGAAACTTAATATTTGACACATCTTTTCAATTTGAAGATGGTATTCGAGAAGTATAAACAGTTTATGTTTCCATCTTTTTCTTTTGGAACCTTTAAGGTTTTACTAGCTATGTATAACAGAAAAGAACAATTTGTAGGAAGCTTAAGGCAAATGCTTGATAAAGATATAAACCATAATGTCAAAATTGGCGACAGAAAATGATTGGCAAATATGTAAAATTATATCTGAAGTTCCAAACCGATGAATATAATTTCGCAATAAAAATGAAACAGAAATACCATCACATTAGTCATATTTATTTTGGTTACAAACCGCATTGACAGGGAATCCCTATGTCCATGTTCAACAGAGATTGGGAATATAGTTTTAGGCAGGAACCGCTTACTTTTCCAGAGCACCTGAGTTCTTTCATGTTACGACTTGAGTTCGCGTTGTTGATTTCCGTTCGGTTGATTTTGTGTTTTTGTTTCTTCGTGCTATTCTTGTTCGTGTTTATCGGTTTCGTCGTTGTCATTTCGGACTTTTGACAAGTCAAATGCCCCATTGGTGCCTCTTTGACACTTTTATTCAAGTTCAGAACATAGTTCTGATTCCTATAATTGCACATCTACGAAATACTTTTTAAATTAACATTTGTTTGTTTTTCATTCTTTGAAAATTTTAGAAAGAACTTGAATCAATTACAATGAGTATGCTTAAAGATATTAATATTACTAGAACAATAAGAAAGCAACACTACAAATGCACTAATAGTTAATAATGTTTTGGCTTTTTCAATTCTTTTGGGATAGAGCGCCTCTGATGAGTCTTGAATAGACGAAACGCGCGTCAGGCGCAGCGAATTTATCGTCTGGAATTTTGTAGTAACTTGTATGTAGTACATTAAAACCTTATTCCAATAAACAAATTTGAATTACAGTTCATAAAAAAAAACAGAAAAAAGTTACTAAAATTTGTCTTTTTACTTTATCAAGGAATGATCTCGAATAGTTTTTCATTTATTTTTCAATTTCAAAAATATGAGGGTAAAATTTTGAGGTTATTAGAGATCATACCAGATATGGAATACATCGCGTGATTATGGAAAATACGGGATTTATAATCATCTGTTGGTTTGACATTGTGGTTTAGAATTGTCGTTACTGTTTAAACCGGATGTGGTACGTTAAATCGATTGTTGGCAACGTATCCGTGGGGAGGGGGGGGGGGGGGGGGGGTAAGTTGGTAATTTTTTGGTTGTGGATGTGCCATTTTCGATTTGAACTATTTATTTTCTTTTATTTTCTACTTTTTTAATTTCATTAAATATGTATATCAATTGAAGCTCTTAACGGTCGCCTAATTAGGAATGAAGCTTATTTTGTCACAACTAATTGCTGATGAAGAATTTCATGGGACATATCTATTCAAAATGGACAAAACATGACCCATATCTATATGAGACCAGATTTTGTTTCAGAGAAAATTAAAAAACGCACTCATTTCTAAATGAAATTGTCTGGAAACTATACTCATTTTAATATTAATTTTCAAAAAAAAAAAAAAAAAAAACCTACCCATATTTTTGGCACATCCACGTTCACCTTTATATAGGAAGTTACCCAGAAGCAGAAACTACTTAATCGAGTTCACTTGGTTTCGACTTGAGTTAACGTTTTATATTGCGGTTTGGTTGTTAAATACACTGTAAAAATTGTGTTTAGAATCTAAACACTTTAAAAACATGTTTAGCCCTAAACACGTTTAGGATTGTGTTTAAAATCTAAATACTTTTCAAATTAAGCATGTAAAATCTAATCTTGGCATGTTAAGGTTTTAAACATATGTTTCACTTTTTAATAATATCAATCTTAGAAATTTTCCTATACTATTTTCAGTAATCTAAACACAATCCTAAACATGTTTTGCCAAAACACATGTTTAGACCCTAAACATGACACCAATTTGTTACATTTAAAGTGTTTAGAAAAATGTTTAGGCCCTAAACACATTTTTTACAGTGTAATGTTTGTTGTTAGTTATGTGTTTTTTTGTTTTGTTTTGTAAAGATATAATATTATGTCTACAGTACTTTTTTTCAGTCCTTACGGATTAACGACACTTGATTGCCTCATCAGTGATGCACCTTTTCTTAAAGCTAATGCAAGGACTGATGGGAAGCATTTTCTCCTACGGTATCTTGTATAAAAGCACATATACGCTACAAAATTAATAAGCCGGGTATTTTCTTTGATATAATATAATGTATAATTTTTATTTTAAGAATACACTTTCATGTCAATTAATATATAATCAAAGCCATTTTTCAAATCAAAGAATTAATTTTAACTGGTTTTCTTCACAATGCAGGAGCTATCGTCCATAACCGTGGTATAATCATTCACTTCCTATCAATGTCCAATGTTTAAATTATGGTTAATAATAAAGGTTCAGAGAAGAAAAGTTGTCTCGCATATATGAAGATATTGATGATTTAAAAACTTTTGTTTTCATTTAAAAAAATCAAAATTGTATTATATGTGTTAAAAGTTACCTGGTAAAGCTTTAATGGTAGGCCTGTAGAAAAAGAAAATACTTGAAAAAAAACTTTCAGAATTCTTAATTTTTCGTTCAGTCTTACAATAAACATCGATAGAAGAAGAGAGTATACCTGCTCTTAAGAAGAATAACTCATGCACATTGAAAAAAAACCCCCAAAAATTCATATATTATCTCAAAAGGGTAAGGGGTGAATTAAGAAATAAAGTTTTATATATGATTATATTTTATTTTAACAAAAATGCAGTTATTTTATATTTTATATTTGCATTTCCAAAGCCAGGAGTTTTTGTCAAAGCATATGTTTGTCCCGGTCATCTATCTGTTTTGTTCTATAATGTAAGGATTGGTTTTGAATCTGATGTATTGTATTTTTAGTCTTGGGCCAATGCAAGACGGCGAGCAGCGATCTCTTGGCATGTTGAAGACTGCTGGCTGTTTTAATTTCCATTGTGATTTTTTTTAAATTTCCGTTTCTTTATGCTGGTTGTGTCGCGTACAATTATTCCATATTTCGTTATTTTCTATCTAATGTTTAAAAATATCACAGAAATACTAGTAGTCCCTTTCTCTAAGTCTTTATACCTAAATCTACATAAAACCCTTTTTCTATCCATAAATGTTTTCTGTCTATATGTTTTTACCACGTGTTACATATTCATTTACAGTATATCTAAATGTTTTTACTTGAACACATTTGTTCTGCTATTTTCTTTTAAAAAATATTCTCTTTTTCTAAGGGGATTACGTCAAGGATGTCCTTTCTTCCATTTACTCTTCTTACATGTAAGGTTTTAATCGTTATTGACCCGTATTAACTTTTTACTGATGTGTGAAATAACATTACATATCCATTACATAAATTGATGTAAATGTCAAAATCTTGTACCATTTGACTGGTCTAAATTATTTATCGGTCACTTAATTCTATGATTAATAGGTGACAAGCTAAGTTTAAGATACATTTGTTCCTGGTTTATCAGACATGCCTTTGTAGGAAACTTTTAATCAATCGATTTTTTTTTTCGAATGTTTTATGCTTTTAATACTTAATAAGATACTTATATTAAAAAAAATATTGCCTTAACATGATCTTCACATCCTCTTAAATCGTTTTTTTTTAATATTTTATATACATAATTACATAATGACATTGCTTAAGGGTGATACGTCATGTTAATCAAATTATTTGAAAAACCACAAAATAAAATGTATATAATAATATGTACATGTATTACTTTTCCATATTTTTTCCATATTGACCATAATATTTTGAAAATATATATATCAAATTAAAGTATAACGATTATCATAATGCATGTCAAGCCGTTTTAATCAATCTTTTATTGAGCTTTCATACATATTTTTCCTTAAACTACTTGTCATCGTAAATGTTAAATGAAAATACTAGACAAAATATCTTGTTTGCAAAAATCTTTTTAGCAAATGCTTAATAAAATAGCCTTAAAGAATCATAATATTTTAAACTTTCGAAAATTTTATTTGTACTAGCAACGTTAATGACGTAGGGCATTCTAAGTGAAAGGGCAAGATTTGTTTACAACCTTTGGTATTTCATTAAATTCAAATTGAATATTCTTTATCTATATAATAAACAACACCCATTACGATAAATTTTATACGACCCCAGGCATTTTAGATTTATTAAGTATTGATTTTTATGTAAAATACTCATCAATTTTTTTTTCACATCACTTCTTTCCACGTACGTCGGTAAAAAAACTAAATGCTTTGCCTTTAAATCATTAAAAGTGAAAGTCAATTAAATTATAATGATAAAGCAAATATCTACATAAATGCATTTTGTAGAGTACAAATTAGGGCTTTAAAAACTCACAATAAAAAAAAAAAACATTTGATTTCTATCTTTTTATACAAATATATTTCAAATGATGTACTATATTAATGTAAATTAAATGGTAATTAAGTAAGATCTATTTATATTTAATATGCTCACCTGGAATGTTATGAAGTCGTAGGGACTCACATAATCCAAAGACAAATGATATTTTCTAAATTCGTGTTTACAAAAATTTGAACACGAACTTGACATTTTTTAATCCTTGTCCATAGATTTAGATGTAATGCTCTATTTTTGCATATTTGAATATTTTTGCCTCAGTAACATCAAATTAATCATTATATATTTTTTTAAATCCCAAAACGAATCAAAATGTTTCTTTGTTTTTCACGAAAAAGAATCCATTTTTTTCACTTATTAAAAAAAAAAACGAATCCTCGTCACTCATTTTTTGTATGTTTACTTAAGGTTTGATTCATTTCTCTACATCTAGTCACGCATAACGGAAGTAAAAAATGTGTTTAAGTCTCGTCATGGGTGATTGGTAGAGAGGAATTGATTTATTACCTAAATTATGAAAGGATAATTGGTTTACATGTAATTTTGAGGATAGATATAATCTAGAGATCGTACGTAATTTATTTTCAAAAAACTTTAGAATATAAAATAAAAAAGTTAACATATAGACACTTAGTAATGAAAGAAGTGTTACATTTTAATATGTCATTTTCGAATATCCCAGATGTAAAGATACCTATTAAAAGGAAAATTATCTAAGATGAAAGGTTCTAAATTAAAGTTGAATTAATTGCAGCAATTACAAATTATTATTATTTAAATGAGAGTAATAAAATAATTCAATATGATCGGTTTTTTTTTTAAATAGAATAAAGTTTGAATATGCGAATTAAAGGCAAATGGATCCAGGGAGCTTGAATCATTCACCTGACTTCAATTGCCATTTTAAAGCAATATTGTTTTCAATCATGTTAAAAAGAATAGCGTTCGTTTCTACTACCGTGTCACTCTTTGAGCAAAGTAATCAAATATGCTTCACTTATGTCTTCATTGGGTCTAAGTGTAATATAACCTCCTTTAAGGATATGCCCTTATAAGTAAACACATGCTTTAGCCTATAAAAGAACGAATCCCTTACAGATTTAGAAAAATTGCTTATGAAACAATGAAAATTCTCCGCTCAGTCGTTACTTTGTCGGGACAATGGCACTATGAAGATCAAAATTAGATGTTTTTATCCAGTTTTGAGGCTACTTACATTGCAACGCTATGCCTCACATTTTTCTTTTTTTTGTAATTACCATTACAGTTTTTACGTAATGACCGCAAGCCACATGAGGAACGATCGTTATTTTGCGTTTGTCTTCCGTCCTTCGTTCAAGTTTTCAGTATACAAGGCTAAATTTACCTAACTTGGGTATAAATTTTTTGATGCCCTGTACAAACCCATCGTTTGTAGTAAACGTAGCGGCTGTTGCTAAAATATGTTATGTTGTAAAATCGTTTTCAAAGATTTATGACTCAACCAATATAACAGATGAAATAATTCTGTTACATCGAGCTCTTAACAAATGTCTCCACTGGGTCAAATGCTCCCTTATATTGTTAATGGCACATTTAGGTAAAAATGATAATGTTTTGCCTTATCAAGTGAATTCTTTTGCTACCAGACAAAAAAAAATATTGTTGATTTCTTTCTTATATGTTTATAATTAGCTCCAGAAGTTCATAATTTGATTGAAGTAATGATATAACCCCATTTATGAGTTACGACTCTTAGAAGGTAAGACAGATTTGTGTTCTGGCTTATAAAAACCCCTTGAATGTTTCAGTGTTTAACTAATAAAGCTGTTTGAAAATCTTCCTTGAGTCAAGGTTGCCAAATGACCTCTTAAATGGTCAAAAAATCATGTTTTCATATGTTTGCATTACAGAATGAAACCCAATGCAGATTTTTGCTAGAAAGCCATACAAATTTGTCGTCAAGGCCCCTACATGTAATGACGATTAGTAATTTTGATTAAACAGATGACAGATTAAGGTTAATTTAATTTCAATTTTAATTTAAATTCAATATCATGTAAGCCGATATGGTTAGTTTTTGCTTTCATTAGTGTTTGGCTGGTTAAAATTGACGCACTGAGATGATCACCTTAGCATCCCTAATATGTCATCACAAAACTGTTGTGTTTTGTGTAACTACCGGACCCAAAGATTGCAATGGAAGAAGGAGATTTGGCGCGCCCTGAAACCTGGTTTTACCCACCATTTCTTTTAAAATGCCTGTACTAAGTCAGGACCATTGCGATCTTCAATTTTTCCGGTATGTCTTCCTTGTTTTGTCTCCTCTTATGGACATTTGAGATTCATTCTCCAAGTTCGATAATTTTGTTATTACCTATTTAGAAAGAGAAAATATGATGCAGCACTCCTTTTACAGCCTGTAAAAGGTGAAAAATTGCGTTTTTAATCTTTTTTACTAAGAGGATAAAACTATTGCAAATAACTCGAAAGCGGTTGCTTGCTTAAATCTCCGCTCATTATAAGTTTTACAATGCGTCAAGTGGGAAAAGTTGTCAGTTGAAACTGTGACCCTATAGAGGTTATGACCCGTAAAAATTGGAAAATAGCAAGTGCTTGGACGACAAAATGAAAATCATTGCAGAAAGAGAACAACTATTGCTCACATATACTTCTAGCTCACTGAGCTTTACAATAGTCTCTTAGGACAGAAGTTATCAGAGGACATGCACCTTATAAAGCAAATCGTCATTTTTAAGGTGCAAAGAGTGGATTTTCATGTTTTTGGTCTATTGAATTTTTTCTTGAAGTTAAAGAAAGATGTTACACATGTTACAGGCTAATAGCTTTACGAAAAATGTCAATTAGTTGCAAAAAAAAACAGCTGTTGCTTGCTGAAACCTCCAGCTTATATAATTATTATCCCCAAGTCCAACGGAGTTTGGGAGAGAATATAGCATTTGGTTCGTTCGTTCGTTATGCATATGCGTAATGGTTTTTGTCTTGCCTGCGACGAATAGTCGCGGAAGCGAGACATATAGGTATTACTTTCTGGCGGCGGCGGCAGCGTCGTAGACTTTTTTGTAAGACTTTTGTGGAAAATGAATAACTTGAAAAAGCAAATTAGCTAAGCATCTGATATTTGGTATTCTGACAGTTCAGGTTATGGTCTGCGTAACTGTCACCATGCTGTTTGATCCTGACCCGCTTTTTACGCTCCACTGACTCACTCCTCACTCAGGAACTTAGGTTTTTTCTTCAGGTCCAAAACTTCATTGTAAGACTTTTGTGGAAAAAGAATTTCTTAAAAAGTATTACAGCTCCGCATCTGATATTTGGTATACGACAGTTCAGGTTATGGTCTACACAACTATTACAATACCGCGTGACCCTGACCCCATTTTCACGCTCCAGTGACTCTGTGAACTAGTTTTTATTTCAGATTGAAAACTTCTTCGCAAGACTTTTGTGGAAAATGAATTTCTTGAAAAGTATAAAAGCTACGCATATAATATTTGGTATACAGACAGACTCAGACAGTTCAGATTATGGTCTACACAACTGGACTTCGACCCTATTTTCAAGTTTCAGTAACTTTGTGAGGTCTATTTCAGGCTATAAACGTCTTTGTAAGACTTTTGTGGAAAATGAATTTCTTTAAAAAAGTATAATAGCAAGGCATCTGATCTTTAGGATATCGATGAATAAATTGGAGTTTGTAAGTACGTCACCAGGTCATCCGACCTTGACCTTATTCTACACTAAATGACTGATAATTATATTGGCTTATTTTGTATGTTCAGTTTTTTATGTTAAGTCTCTTTCTCAAAGAATATGATATCTAGAATCATTTTGGTAGTCCACAGGAAAATTTCGAGAATTTATGAATGAATAGTCGAATAAATAGATATTCTGATGGTGCCAGCAGGCGAGACAAACGTTAGTTTTTGTCGAGAAACCTAAAAACTAAATATTATAGTGGAGAGATATTTGGTCCGTGGATACATCTTTGATAGTAACCAGCATCCGTACCAAAATTA